>KK116018.1:157645-170005 GCA_000611955.2 Stegodyphus mimosarum
CCAAACCCTTCTCTTAAATACTAACTTCTTTCTACTTCATCTGAATGCATTTGCTCTAATTCATTTACATTCTGGCAAGAAAGCGTAAGTCAAAAGCCAAAGTAATAGGAAAGGTTGCTTCAAAATAAGGTTAACTGTTAAGTAAATTAATTAAATTCTCACATTCTAACCACACAGAGTTATCTTTACCTCTTGGTGAATTATCTCTTGTGCAATTATTTATCTGGTTACGCAAGTGCAAAGTTAAATTAAAACATAACTGGAAAATTATTGATTCATTCCTGGCTATTTTCGGCTAAAATAATAATTGAACAGTAACCGAATGACATATCATATACACAATATTACAAGGTGATGATACTTACCCTGGTCACTAAAATTCAAATTATTTACAACAAGGCGCTATTAAAAACTAAACTCTGATAGGCTTCTGTATGCTTAAAGTTGTAAAGCAATAACCATTGTATAGCGATTAACTGACTATAGCCATTCACAAACGTAGAGGGAAATAACACTAAAATTCAGCAGTGACGTAGAGAAACCTCGTGCAGTTCTCCTTTCGCGACTGACTTTCAATGCACTGGTTGCACTTGCGTAACCAGATAAATAGTTGCACAAGAGATAATTCGCGAAGAGATAAAGATAACTCTGTGTGGTTAGAATGTGAGAATTTAATTAATTTACTTAACAGTTAATTAATGTTACGCCAATGACATTAAATTCGTATAAATTTCCAGTTTGAGCGAATATTGTACCATGATTCAAAATGGATGAGACAGATCTAATTGATAAGAAATCTAGTAAAATCTAATTGATAAGAATGTTTAAGACCAATTCTCACATTTTCAAAACAAACACTTTTTTCCGAATTTTCGAATCAGAGAAATTCGAAATTATGAATAATTAAATGAAACAAATATTAACTTTACTGTACTATTCCGCTATTAATTATAAGATCCTTCTAACAATTGGAAATATACATCTTTCCTACTAAAATTGCGAAATTTTAAACTTATCTCTTTTCACGAAGTTTTAGCTCATTATAGTTTTTCAAGATAAGCAGCGGCGAAAACGTTCCTTTTCTAAATTGGGATACCTTTCTAACACATTAAAAATGAAACATTTTTCAAGAAACTTTTACAAACTCTGAATAGGTAAGAGAACAAAAATTGCACCTATTTAAAATCCTGAGCGAGGTAAAAGAAATCCTTTCTTTGCAGTTTCTCGCTGGAGAATCAACGGAAATAATTATCCACTGCATTTTTACGTTCCCTTGGTTTTCTGCCATAACAAAGTTGTTCCTTTATAAAGTTTCGAAGAACGCTTTCCACACAGGAACAAAGGACTCCTGGGGAAATAGAGAGAATTGAATCCGGAGAAGAGCATGGGAAGACCCTCCTGGAACTACAGTTTTTCCCTTCTGTCATCAATCACAAGATAGTATGGAGCTGGATTATGCCTTCATCGAACACAACGTCACAAGAATGATAGTGGTACGAGTGCTTAAGAGCTGTTTCCTTTTCCTGCAAAGTAAGACATCCACGGTTCAAAAATTATTATCTATGAGTCTCTTGAAAAATGTGCTTAAGAGAGGAAATAGCGGTTTGCTTCGGTTCACAGTGGTATACATAGTTATTCACCTTCAAGCCCGACTTGTGACTAATAGATAACATTTTTAAACATGCTTAGAAAAGCCTGATATAAAATTATCATGCCTTTTCAGTAGCGAGAGTTAATTATACTTCACCAATGATTAACATTAACAGAGGGAAACTAATTAATAGAAGGAAAATAAAGGGCGATGAAAAGTGAAAATGTTTCCCATGCCCACGTAACAATTTTCACTTGTCTGCACTTTATCGCATTTCTGTCTCATAAAGCTTAGAAACGTAATTCTAGGTTACAACAGAAATGATTGGAAAAGGCAAATGGTTAGGCAAAAAGAATAATATATTTGCTTAGTTTGAAAGCGTATTAGCAGGAATTTTAAGCAATTCTTCTGTGTATTTTAATAGCACACATTTTATTTCTAGCAGATGACTATCAAGAATGATTTGACTTACATGGCTCTATCTTTGAATAAATTCCTGCAAATTTCCTGCAAGGAAAGAAAACTGTCATCATTCTTCTATGTGAACTCTATTAATGACACAAAAAAAACCTAGGCGTTAATCAAATTGTTATGTATACTTACTTCAGAATACCTTGATTATTGGTCATCATTAAAGTGACAAAGCTGGGCATATGATTACAAAGCCATTTATTACACACGAAAAATATCTGCTTAAGGTGAGAGGTGTTTAGACGAAAAATTTGCTAATGCTAGGTGATCTTGTGATCCTCTCTGAAGCACAATTTTTACTTTATATTGTCTGATGGAGAAAGAATTTATAAATTAAATATGGTGTTTTTAAGATCATAAATATTAACGTAAGCATCTTCTTTAGTACGAGGTTAAATTATTCCTTAAATGTTTAAGTGTTTATTCAAAACTGCATGTTACACAAGCTCATTCCATTTATATACATTCTGATTGATTTCTTAGGTATACAGTTTTTGTTTCAGTCCTTTTTTAATATACTAGTACACTAAATTCGAATTGAAAAAAAAGTGCATTCATATTGTTGTGAACGTTACAGGTTTACTTACGTAAAATTGACTTCATTAGAAAGCAAAAATTCTAGTCAACAATTTTTTTTTCTATTTTAACGTATTTTATTTACCATAGCACTGCAGTGCATTGCTTATTTGTACCTTCTCAAGTTCTTCTTGTATATTCTTTTTAGAACTGACTAAACCTTTTTTAATTCAGCGTTTTGAGCACTATTTTAATCACAGCAGTTGTTTTTTAATATTTTAAGTTTTATTTATTAGCCCAGAAAGGCTAGAATTTCGTTTTGGCATTTTGCGTTGAAAACTTTGAATGCCCGTTTCACTTTTCAAATTATTGCCACCAAATGTTATCGTTCGGTGTTAACATTTAAAGAAACAAAATAATGAAGAAACTGCATAAATGTATATATATTTCCCGCATTGTGATAAACCAACGGTACCTAGATCCAGCATATTTTAAATAGCATAATCCTCCACCGAATATGGCCATCTAGAAGCCCTAATTTGGAATTTATTTTATTATAGATTTCATATTTTATAACAGTTTAATGATTTCTTGATTGACAGACTCAACGATTTCAAAGCGAGCAATGGCAACATTGTACGAAAAAAAAACATTTTTATCTCCAGCGCGTGAGACTGTGGTATCGGAAATTCTAAAGATAAGTTTTTTTTAAATTATTTTCTGATGTTACTGGTGAACTGAATTTTATGTCTTAAGTGTGAAGGACATGATATTGAAAGTTTTCAGTTTTTATTTATTTATTTATTTTGTACAGCATCTTTTTATATAATTTAGATCATACTCTCACTTTATAAGATAACTCAATGCAACTCAATTCTTTAAATCTCCAACATATTTTTACATAATTACCCAGTTCGGTATTTAAAAGTTGATGCATTATATCAATTTGTAATATGCGCTTTTTTGTTACCAAACGCCTACTTACACACTTAAAAATAAGAATATAAATTGGAAGAAAAGCCATCATTTGGCAATGAGAAACGTTAGATTTGTTATGTTGTGTAGCAACTTTCACGTAACATTTAATTATTTAAGTTTGACTTAAGATTTCATTTTCATTATTCTAAATTTATGCTACACAACGTTGTTTTATTTAATATCTTGTATTTATATTTGCTTTAGTTTAATTTTAATTAGGGGTTTTGGTACTTTAAGATTTGTACGTTTCTTCCACTGGTTTCTCGTAAACGCGTTGAAACAGACAATGGAATTAAGTGCTTTCCTACGTAATAAACTTGATTTGAAATTACTTAACTTAAGTTGATTCTCATTTAACTCATATCTTTGGATGCAGAAAAATTAGCCTTTTAATTTAAGAGTACTTTCAACTCTCTAGCTTAAGTAGTTTTTAAATTACAGCTAATTATTTAACGAAATTTTTGCACTTCGTGAGATTTTTTTGGTGTAGGGGGAAGGATTGAAAAGCGTCACTTTTGCAGTTAATTTCTAAGCCTTTGCTTAGGAATTTTTTCCGTTGCTTTAGGTTTGTTAGTTTTCCCACGCTTGCGTCGAATTCATGGTTTTTCCTTTGGCGGGCTTGGCGAGATTCGAATTTTTGTTCCAGTTCAACTCCTCGATTTTTGGACGATTGTAGCAGGGGTTTGTTCGAGGTGTAGAGTTTAGGATTTATTCACACTTTTGGCGAGATTTGGCGATATCTGGTGTCCGGACCTGACAAAAAGGCTGTGCAGGTGGGATTTTCTGGCTCTTGGGACGTCTTCGTTTTTTCCTTCGGCTGACGAGAAGATATTTTCTCGGGTGCCTTGAGCACTTTGTTTCTGCAAAGGATGAATTTGCTTCTTTGATGGGGCTTATGGCTCCTTTCACTTGCTTCTTACTTCTTGGCTTCTAAGCTTTACCTTAATAGTTCTTCAACAATGAAAAGAAAATATATTTGAATCGAAAAATAACGGTTCTTCAAAAATGAAAGGAAAATATATTTCCATGCTTCTTCTTCAACTTCAATAGAAATAACAGTCCTTCAAAATGGAAAGGAATTTATTCGTCCATCCATGTTACCTCATGATGAAATTTCTTAGTCAAAATTTTGCTTGTCAGACTCTGCCAGCCCCTTCAATTTAAAAAGAACAGAAAGAAAAGTCAACTAGTCTAAGCTACCTGCGTTCCGACCTGGTTTTCCCTGATGGATCTGAAGTTCATAATACAGAAGGACGTCACTCATCCAAACTACAAGTTCCTACGTTCCGGGTAAATCTTCTGCTGTTCGGTCTCCGTCATGCTGCCGTCGGGTAGTCGTCGTTCCTACATCTCCAGGTTCACATCATCCATCAGTTAAGAAGTTTTCCTTTTCGAACTCTTAATACTAACATAATTCTTAAAGAATTTTTTTCATTCAAAATTTACTGGTTTTATTATTTCTTCAAATTACAAAGAATTCTATTATTATCAGAACTTAAGATTTTTATTTTTTTTATTTAAATGTTTGCTGTAAAGAATTTTGAAATGTAGAAGTTTAAATCTTTAATATCTTTGAGGATTTGCTGATCTAGCAGAGATTTGAAGAAAATTTGGGAGCAGTCTTAAATTGCTCTCGTTTAAAATCTAAATTTTTCTAAATAGGGGGGATTTTGGTGTAACTCAGTTGGATGAGCGTGACAGAAGCTTCTTTTATATTTTTTTTCTCCTTTTGGTGCAATACTATAAATATTTAACCCTGTACTTAATTATTAGAATTTTTACATGTTCTTGGATGAATAAGGTGTAAGATCGTTACAGCTGTTAAATGAAATAGAAATTTTAATTTATATCTTAACTCATGAAAATAGTTATTAACAAACAGTTTTGAATTGAAGTGGTTCTTGTATAAGTAGCAGTTTTTGTGAAAACCCATATAAATGTTTAGCAGTTTGTTTTCTAAATTAATGTTGGTAGTTCCCGGGGACTAGTATAATTTTATGATAATAGAAATTTGATTGATATCAGTGTTTAAGGAAAGTAATAAACTATAGCTTAAGTATTACTGATTTTATGTGTTTACTTGAATTTTTCTGATAACACAGCATAGTTTCACCAGTAGCAAGGCTCTTCGGGTTATTGAAACGAGACTTAAAAATTAATCACAACGCAATTGCCTAATTTGTTTAGTCAAGCAGTATTTTACAACTCAGTATTGACCAGTTATAATGTTTAAATGGAACCTAAAAAATAAAGATTCAAAATTCTATGTATGTCCTATATATGTCTAAAATCCTATGTCCTAAAATAAAGAAATTAAGGTTCAAAATCTTATTTAGTAAATTAATTAGAAAAAAACTCCGTTTTTACTTTAACGAAAATAGTATACATAGTGTTGTGTCGCGAATTCTGTAACCTAAAACTCAACAATAGTTCCTGTTAGCTAAAACAAAATTTATATAATTTGTTCGTCAGTTAAAATCAAATTCAAGATGTTCATTCTTTGCATGTGCTGAAATTAAATACATTTGGTTCTCTTCTTTGCACTAGTGGAAGCAATTCTATTGCTCTACTAATAACTGTAAAGATTATATAAACGTACTTCTGCATAAAACCATTTCAATGTATATATTTGCTTAAGTACTTATGTAAGAGTACCTATGTCCTTATATAGAAGTACTTATAGGAGTATAAGAGTACCTGTATTTCGACATAAAGTCGTTATTTTATTTTATATCAACTATTTTTTCAATTACCTATTTCACTTATTTATTAACTTGCTTAAGGAATATTGCTTGACTGTCAATACTACTTTCATTTTAAGTATATCTCAAATCTTCTTCTTATGTATCTTAAGTAGTATGTTTCTTAGATCTTTTTCTTAATATTTCTTACTCTGACAGTAATTTCTTGCTCTGACTGGATCGAATTTAGAGGAAAAGCTAACATATTTTAAATTTAATGCTACTTTCTTTGCCCATTTACGGATCCTTTTGTTACGGATGTCCAATAATTGTGACAATATAGCAGTTCTGATGTGATGAGTTGATTTTTCGTTGAAGTTCTTACTTTATAAATCATTCAGGGGGTGATTTAGTAAAGCTTTCTATTTTTACAAATTACATTACTACTATTTTATTCGCATTTTATTTGCAGAAGAAAAGCAGTAGCATATGTACTGTTGTATTAATATGCACGAATGTTATTTGAAGGTTTGCAATTATTGTTTGCACTTATTCTTTGTTTTATGCGGTTCACCATCAGTTTACTGTCAAGACAGCATTTTTTACTGTAAGTGAGAACAATAATACCTAATACTATACCAATAAACTCTTTTGAAAAATCATATATAAATTATTGACTTGTACGACGCCCAAATATCGGAAATGAAATCATGGTATAAAATGCGAGTATAGTTTCTTTAAATTACTATATTATGAATTAGAATATTTATCGGCTAAAGTGAATTTTATTATAACACACAAAGCCTACTTTACGTTTTATCAGCAATCATTGGCGAAATACAGTCTTTTATATTTCTAAATTCGCTCTCACATCTTAATACTGAGTAGGCATATACATTTTATATTCCTTTCCCAGTGACATACAATAATGTTTCTTAAAATGCCATTGAGCAGGTTGATTTATGAAGTGTTACCTAGTTCGAAAAACAAAATGCTTCCGAAAAAGTGTTTTACTTTAAAAATAAAGATTAGTAGGATGTGGAAACGTTTACAAGCATTGAAGTGAAATGATCCCCATCTAAAAACGTAACTGTAATAAATTCAGGAAAAGTGCAGTGCATTTCCATCTGTTCTCTTTAAGGAAATCTAAAATCTATTTCCTCAAGTACCTCATTTGTGGCAAATATAACGTAAGTGCTACTCTCTAAAGCACTCCAATTTTACACCCTTATCTTCAATATTTTTGCCACTGCACATATTGAAGCCACAAAAGCGAAACCGATATCTCGTGAGATCTAAGTCAGCTGCATTTTAGTGAAGTCCAGCGACGTTTAAAACCACACTCCACCTCCTTTCTTCCCCTCGCATTGGGCAAGTAACTCTATCGAGTGCGGGTTTCCCAGCAATCTGTCCCTAATTCCCTTAAAAGCGTTTTTCCTTAGTTTATAAGGGATAAAAAGACCACGCATAAAAATCGAAGTGAAATCTTTTATACCGTACGAAATCATTCCCTAAAAAGGGAAGTTTTGTGTTTTATTGCTTTTTATTTCTACTGTTTACTTTCTCCCCCGTGTTTATTTCAAAAATGAAGCAAACAAGAATGAAAACGAAAGCCAAAACAAAACGTTCCTACCCACACTTCACTTTTCCAGTTTCTAAATGGAGAAACTCATAGCGAAAAATATATTCTCTGGAAATGCAGCGCCTCTTCTAAAGATATAAAACAGTCTTTCGGGAGTTAGAATTTTTCCCCCTTTTTTTCGTATTTTCTTGTTTCAGTATTTTCTTGCTTTAAGAGGAAGTAATGTATAGAATGGAAATTGAACTATTGTCCTCTTATATGTTTGCCATTCTGCAGAGACTTTCTCTTTATATACTTACTAAAGTTCGCTCTTCTATATATGGGAAACTGAAACGCCAAAACATGACGTGGGCTAGTAGTACAGAGTACATATTTGGCTCTTATGTATTTGTTATTACGTAGTTCTACAGAGCTTTAAATTGCAACTTTCTCATTTATTTTTAACATCGTATTCGGCTTTCTCCTTAACATTATACTTAAATGAAAGAAATATTTCTTTTTATTTCTGATTCGTCGCAGTATTTAATAAAGTAGTGTTTCATGGCCTTCTATTATCATTTCTTCAGAAAATGATAAAGAAAAGTATTAAATGTACCATGTTTTTGCAGTTGCAGCAAGTGATTAGAAAAATAATCGTTTTCAGTCGGCATATGTCACAAATGCCGTTTTAAGCAGTGATAGTTAAGATTCTTAATTCTTAATTAGTTCATAAATAATTCTTAGATCCTTAATATTCATTAGCCGTTTCAAACCATGATCGGTCAAGATTAACAGTCAAATTATTAATTAAATGTTTTTTCACATTTAACTCTCTAAGTAAAACTGTTTACTGCTCAATATAGCTATTCTTTATCAATGCGAAATATTCTTAGATAATTTACATTGAGAAAGAAACTGTATAAAAGACATTTCTTACTTAAATCTTCAGAAAAGTTAAAAGCAACAGCTGTGGAAAAGAATTAATTTCTCCAATTAAAAAATCAAATAAACAATTTCAAAACAACAAAGTTATTGGAACGTATTCTTAAATTTTTATTTTAAATTCATTCCTTGCATATGCATTTCTCTAGACTTCAAGGCATATTTTCTATTTTCAGTTCTCAGCTGGATCCAGTACATACGGTTTGCCATCGCATAATTTTCACCTGCTACAGCCAAGGATAGCCTGGGGGAGGTTAGCTGTTGTAGTGGACTAAACACATTCCATAAATGGCAAATTAAATGACCAAGGAACTGGGATATATTGGACATCCAAAAATTATCTGACGTTCTATACCAAACGCAGTTTTGATATCTAGCTCTATGAATGTCCTATAGTTAAGGAATGCAGCAGTTTCCAACACCTCAGGAATGTAAAGATGGCTATTTAACGTAAAACTGACATGATAGTTCCTAACAGGGTTGAATATTGTGACATATTTTTATGTAGTAATCGATACTGCTACGTCATGCACCGAATCCTAACTGCGGCACGGGGGCTTTTAAAATTCATACATACCTCTCAAGTTGCTTAATTGTGTGAGGTTCCACCCTTTTATCTAACCACTAAGAGTGGAGGAACCTCGTGAACAGCTAAGCGAACAATCGCTTACGTTCAGTAACAGAGACGTAAAACTCACGAAGGGTTAATTACATTTTATTTATCACAATAAGAATGAACAGTTGACCCCTTTCTCAGGGCTTACAGGAAATCCTCCACTTGAGCTTGAACTCAAAATAATAAAAACTAAGACTTAACTAATGCTTAACTAAAGAGACATAGCCGAAGCTATCAAAATTCTAAATACTTGGCCTTTAAATATCGAATAACCTGACTAAGCTAGCAAGGGCCTGTAATACGACCGAGCGTAGTAATAGCTTAGAGTGTCGTAGTTGAAAGGCAAACGCGCTCTAGTCAGAAACTCTGAGACTCTCTTTCGAAGTCAGTGGAACTTCGACTTAAATACTTCTCTTACTCATTTGCATTAAACGCGAATCTGAAAACACATTCTGGTAGGGAATTGTGAGCTGAAATTAGGATGAACAGGAAAGTAGCTTAAACGAAAGATAAAGAACTTAGGGTAAACCTTACAATTGTATGGGAAGAGGGGTTGGAGACTTAGCTCAAGAAAGTATCTTTCAAAATTAGGACAGTAGTCATATTTTCACCTATCAGGGTAGCAAGGCCAACGAGAGACGCAAATCTGCTCTCCTCGCTATGTTAAATTAAAATGTCGTAGATTTGTTTTGATGTCTTTGTCAGACAAGTGAGTTCAGATTCAACATAACAAGATGAGTTTATTTTCTGAGATTTAATTATTTACAACAAAGTTTTGAATTCCAAACTGATAACCTCGTCAGCTAAACTAGCACTGAGTTCGCAAAACAGTGGCATGCCGATAACTATCCTTCAGCTTTTCTCTAAAGCAGGAGGAACGAAATTGCGGTAAGACACAGTATGTGACGGTGACATGACTAATGTTCCACTAGACCAGTTGTTAAGATTAATCGCCTGGTTTAAAATTATGCTGCAATGCCTTTACATTCTCATAACTGTTTTGACTTGAGACAATAGTGTGGCACAAGACTAAAAGCATAGAATATCATTTAACTAACATCTAAACTATGGTAAAACATGAGAATAATTACCCTGCATTTTAGGATTTTTTCACTTTGTAGAGACATGAGGTTTAACGATGCAGGAGAGGTGAAAAATAAGCAACGCCTTCGCCGGGAATCGAACCACGGACCTCTCGGTTAAGCGTCGAGCATGCAGACCACTACACCACTAAGGCATGCGAAGAAGACGGCAGAAATACCTTACAACTTCACCACGGTATGTCATGGTTTAGATGAAAACTGACTACTTTCTAAATTAAAGAACAAATTTTATCTAATCAGATTTGTTTAACAAAGTTTCCAAAGAAATAAGAGTCTACTTTTTCAACAAATATAAAATATTAAGTGAAAACAAATTCAGGCATTTAATAATTTGAACAATTTCTGAGTAACTCTTCAGTGACATTTCTGATAACACATTTTACAATATACCTATTATTTAGTTGACAAAATTTATTCGATAGTAGCTTCTAGTAGGATATTTTTAAAGAAAATATTCCTTTTAATCTAAAGCATCTCATTTTCGTAGCGTTCAAAAAAGAGCAGTAGAATAAAAATGAAATTGTATTTGTAAAAGTATGATGTAATTAAACTGCAGTTAAATTCAACAATTATAATTTTTGTGAGGTTTTACTTACTTAATTCCAATGTTCAATCTTAGAACCCCACAAACACTAACAAGCGAATAATCACTTTAAGTGTGAGAATAAATACGTAAGGCGTAAGAAAGGTTAACTACCGTTTTTTTTTCAGAATAATTACAATCAACTCCTAACTCGGAGTATACACAAAGCCTCCACTTGGGCTTCAACTTAAATGATTATGAAATTAAACTAAACTAGCTTAACTAAAGCTATCTGAAAGATATAGCCGAAACTACCAGGCTTATAAATAGTTGGCCCCTAAGTATTAATTAAATCGGCCAAGTCAAGCAAGGGCCTAAAGTATGGCCGAGTGTAGTAGCTAAGAGAGAATGTAGCTAAAAGGCAAACGCTCGCTAATCAGAATGCCAGAGTCTCTCTCTCTCGAAGTCGGCGAAACATCGACTTAAATAGTACTCTTTCTTATTTGCATTAACTGCGTTTCTGAAATAACATTCTGGTAGGAAATTGTAAGCTGAAATTAGAATAGATAGAAAAGGTGCCTAACTTAAAGTAACTGTTAATAAAATTAGATAAACCTTACACTTTAATTAAAGATTAAAAATAAACAGAGAGGAAAAAATTAAGCACATCATCAGGGATGTCTCCTAGATTTTGATTCTTAAATTAATTTCTGAAAAAGTTACTTTTAATTTTTTATGTGGAAGTCAAATTTTTATTTCAGTTTTGACAGGCTAAATAATTTTAACAATCTGATATTTTGAGCGATTAGTATTTTGCACTATCTAATGGAAATTTCCATTTTTACTTCTCTCTCTTTCTCTGCTTAAAATAAATGAAAGCTACAGGACAATGGCACGAGACACCTCATCCACATGGCTGTGACGGATCGTATAGCTCCTTTTCACGCTTTAGCACAATCTTGTAACACAGTACAGGTATCTGTTATCTAGCTCCACGGTTCGTCGCCGTATCCTGCAGCATTAAGTTTGTGCAAAGGTTCCTGAATGCAGGTTTTCTCTGTCGCTGAATCACAAACGCCACCGACTTCAATGCCCATTGCAACACAGTGTGATGAGTGCCTTGTGGATGAGTTGTTTTCTTCGATGAATGTCGCTACAATTTGGAGCACAATGACAGAAGAGTACGCATCAACGTCTGCTCCTACAGCGTGTTATCCAACGTCATACCGCCCAAACGCCTGGTATGATGGTGTGGGAAACTATTGGGTATAATGTTTGATACTATCTAGTGCAGCCTGCGGGCAATCTCAATAGTGATTCGACATAAGGGAATTTCTGGAGCCAGAGGCCCTTCCCATTCTTAAATGCATTCCGGCTA
>KK116018.1:170107-218948 GCA_000611955.2 Stegodyphus mimosarum
ACACAAGCCTTCTTTAAGGCACAACAGAATTCGCTTCTTCCATGGCCTGCTTATTCCTTGGATATGTTGCCCGTTTACTCTGTTTAGGATTTCATCTGTCGGTAACTCGCTCCTGCAGCTGGTTGGGTATACGCTATGACTGAACTTTGGCGTGAAGCCATATGGAATGCCATTCCCCAGCATTACATTCAGAACATGAATGATTCAATGCCACGACGTTTACAGGCTCTCATCGTTCAGCGTGGTGGACACACAAAGTACTGATTTTCGACGCTCGTTTATTTATTTTATCTTGTAAATTTGATCGTTTATTTGTACCATTATCAATAATATGTGAAAAAATTTCATTCCTTTCCAACAATTACTTCATGGTGTTCCCTTTTTCACAATTATTAATGTAGTAAAAATTATTTTAATCCTTATCCGTGACCCTAGGTTTAGGAAATGAACTTTCAAACGTTTTGTTTCTCCCGTTCTAATGTTTGACTGAGATTTTTGGAACATCTTCATTCAAACCCAGACATATTTACAACTCCCATCTTGATAATAACACGTAACATTACTCTGAATCTGTAACAAATATCAAGCATTTTTCTTAAGATTTATTTGTTAAATCAGATCAAGAATGTCAGTAAGCAGCAGTAATATACTTGACTGAGATTTAACCGAGAATATTACTAAACCTTCTGCTCCTGATATGGATATTAAAGTGGTTAATCATATAAAGGGACTGATCGTAGGAAACGGGGATCACAAAAAAGTGGTTGAAAAATTAAGTATATCTTTGTGAAAAAAGAGACTAAAATGAGGTTTTAAAAATGAAATGAAATATGTAACTATAAATGAAAAATTACGTCATTACAATTTATTTAACGCTGATAGACAATATTTATATCAGCGAAAGAGGTTTCCCAAAGAATTGCGCAGTGGCGTTTAGAATGATTTATTTTCAATTTTTATCACTATTTCCCAACCAGGAAAATGAAATTGTAAATGAAAGTTATTATTTAGTATTCTAGTTCGTTTTATAAAGTTATTAGCATATAGTTATTCAGATGTAGTTATTCTTATAAATGGGCTTTTCCCCTTTTTGGGTTTAGAAACCCCTTGAAGAATTAGAAGTGTAGATCGAGATCAAGAATCTTAATCACACCAATGTTTTCGTTAAAATGAATACTGTTTTTAACTTCATAAAGTTCATTCTTTTTTCCCTTAATTATATACGCGATATCTTCGTTAATACTTTTAAGCTTTGTTGGCAAATGTCCGTAAAAGGCAACATACTTTATTAATTAATTATACCTCTAATTAACTTTCCGCGAACTTTTCAGTGTCTTCGCCCTAGACCAGTGCTTTCGAGAACTCTCTGGCCTGTTATGTAACCTCTACTATAAATAGCTCTACGCGCCATTTTTTGTCAGACTGCTTTCTGCCATTGCCTGCTATACGAACGCTTAGCTCTGTCTCTTCGTCTTCCCTTTGTTAAAAATATTTATGACATCAAGGTTCTAAATTTAGTATTATTTTTATTTAAATAATTATTGGATAAGTGATCTGGAGATCTTCGTCTAAAGAAAATGACCTGCCATTTTAATTGAATAAAGATGTGGAGTTTTTAAAGTGACATTCTTCTGTGTCATCCATTCGGCTGCTTTCAACTTCGCAACGACAAACATCCGGACTCTGATTGCTAAGCTTCCTCATTTCCAATGTCCACCGATTGAAAGTATCACATATACATGTAAGAAATATAAAGAATATGTAAAAGATTAAATTAGCAAATTTCCCTTCAGAATTCAAAAAATACTAACCTCTCTATGCACTGCGTCATTTCTAGATTAATCCATGTCATATAACTCTTGCATAATTCTGATGACGAAAACAGAACTAAAACTCGAACAGCCAATAGTAATTTTGCAGAAATATTCACTATCCAATCAAAATGCATTGAGAACCAAAACTAACTGAGTCTCAATTAAGATTTCACCCTGAACGCAATGCACTTGCTCTCTACTCGTCGGCCTAGTTGGACTGCTGTCTGCTGCTTTCTTCTTGCAGCAAAGTTATCGGAAATATAAATCTCTTGAAATAGGCACAAGTAATGTGCCAAACAGTTTCTGACCGCAATGTGTTTACTGAAAATAAAATGAAGATTTAATCTGCCTCGACTGTCAAATTTCTTATTCAGTGTGGATCGACATCTCAACATTCAACTTCACTTCTAAATTTATTTTTATTATTTCATGTAAGAAAGGTGCTCCATTATTGTAAGAAGCTGGGTCATTATTGTATTACGATGATTTGGTGAGAGTTGCAATAGATTGGCATTCGAAAGGACTGCATCATAACTTGAAGACTTTGCTGCGTAGTTAGGAACATGTCA
This sequence comes from Stegodyphus mimosarum, assembly GCA_000611955.2. NCBI lineage: Eukaryota > Metazoa > Arthropoda > Arachnida > Araneae > Eresidae > Stegodyphus > Stegodyphus mimosarum. The sequence goes on from KK116018.1 coordinate 172,491, forward strand.
CTCGAAGAATACACAGAATGGTAAATTCCACATATGATTTTATTTTAGTGACAATGCTCGTTATTGCTGTCGGTGCACTATACACCCCACAATTTTGTTCAGCTTATACCTTAAACAATGAACACATTTAGGAAAGTAAACTTTGCGACACAGCGGAAAGCAGCAGAAGAGACGAGTGAAGAGAAGCGGAGGGACTTGCGATGTAATTAAGCTTTTATACGAATTCTATTTCAGATAACATGACACTTTAAAGCACAGGATTTTGGGTTCAGATTTCATCGGTAAGTGCGCATCAGAACTGCAGGGAGAAAAATGTATTGCTGTTATTTTTAGAATGAAACAGAAGTTTGTAAAGACATAGGTTATTTCGAAGCAGGAGTCATGGAAAATTAGCAAAGTCTTTGCTGGGATTCGAGCCACGGACCTCTCGGTTACGCGTCGAGCGTGCTGACCACTACAAAGCGAAGGCATGCGAAGAAGGCGGGAGAAATACGTTATAAGTTAAAGGGCTATTAATTTATTATTTGGAAGCCTAGATTTTATATTTTAAATATTAGTTATTTTATAGTTTACACATATATATACACTGGTGTGCAAAAATTAAGGACGAGACGGTTTTTTCAATATAACTTTGTACAAAAGCTTTCCAAATCAACACATTTAATACCGTAAGATCCCTAATACGTAAGAACATGAGTAATGTAAGCAACACTTACTAAAAGAGAAATCAGAGGGATAAAAAGAAGCTTTATTGAAAAAGTAGCATGGAGCGCAATGCGACTGAAAGCAGAAACATCCCTGTGATGGGTGTCCAGCAACAAACATCCGGTCTTTAATAGGGGATATGATCTCCCCTGACTGCTAGGCAGGTTTCACATCATTTGTGCATGCTGGATATGTGGTTGTTAATGAGCTGTTGAGACACTGCTGCTCGTTCCTCTTGTAGCACCAATCGCGGTTTCGTAATCGTTACTGGCGATAAGTTACGTGCTACCACGGGTCTCCTTAGTAAGTTCCGTACATGCTTGACGGGATTTAGATCCAGAAATCTTGCCCACTAATCCATGTATTCAATATCTTCACTCTCCAACAGCTCTTCGGCAGTAACTGTGCGATGAGGTGGAGCGTTGTCGTCCATAAAGAGGAACTGAGGACCCATAGCCCTTGTGAAAAGACCCATGTAAGGAAGAAGAACCTCGTTACAATAGCAGTTCCAGGTGACGAACCTCCTTGGGAGATATGAAGATCGGTCCGTCTACCAAGCATTATGTTTGCTCGAACGAGAACTCCGCGACCTCCAAAACAGTCCCTTTTGATGATGTTGAAGGGGTTATTGCGTGTTCCCCGCTCTCTCCAGATGTGTATATGTCTAGAATCGCAACTCAGACTAAATCTGATCTCATCTGTAAAGAGTACTCGTCCTCATTCATTGTCTCTCCAATTCCGTTGTTCCCGGCACCACAGAGAACGCCTTCTCCGATGGGCAGGCGTTAGAGGTACACACCGTACAGGGCGTCGTGCAAACAGACCATCACCGTGCAGTCTTCTGGCCACAAACGCGATATCGGTCCTTGTGTCGTGTGTCTAGCGATTTCTCCCGCTGTTTGCCGCCTCTTTCTTCTGGCCTGTAAGGCAATATAGCGGTCATCTGCGGCTGTGGTGCCTCGTGTACGACCACTACTAAAACCCCTGATAGCTGTTCCTGTAGTTTGAAATTGTCTCCAAAGTCGTGAAACGATGCTGTGAGCAATTCCGACCACACTTGTCACACTGCGCCTTCCTCCAACTTCCCAATGATTCGACTTCGGGTAAAAGCATCCAGATGTCGTCTAACAGATTGATTATTCGCCATTTCTTGTTGAGGCAGCAACTCGGTGTGATTACGGCGTGCAATCTCTTTGCCAGAAATACTGATCTTACACCGACAACATGCTTTATACTACTCAGACACTTTCCCATTACGACTACCTGCATATCTGCGCATGTGCTACAGTACATCACCTTAGTTAATCTCCTGATTGGTCTTTCTGTCCGCTCTGCCTCTTCGTTCAGCTGATATGCTAATTTTTCGACTTCGTCCTTAATTTTTGCACACCAGTGTATATATATGTATGTAAGATATAACAAAATATGATAGCTGCTTTTATAATAATTGGCGACCTCAAAGTTAATTATTCTAGATTTGGTCCTACCATCCTAAATTCATCTGTTCTCCCAAATTGGAGAGCTTTCTATGATATATAACATTGCTTGAAAAAGGAAAATAAAAGCCAAATTAACCAATCATAGCTTGTCTCTACAATTGCATTTACGTCAGTATAAATGTCTTCTTCGCGATGCAGTTGCGTCACCTTATTCATTTCCCTAGTTTCCGCCACTGCTAACGTATCCTCGCTGCTTTCCTTGTCCGTCTAAAATAATGTCGCCCAGTTAACCTGTATGTATAACAAATTATTAAAGGTATATTTTCTACGAAGAATTATTCTACTGTGCCTAGAAATAAAGATAGTAATTAGCTGAACTTGGTTTCGTATCAACACCTTCCTCCCGTCCTACCGCTCTGTCATCCCGACTACGGATTAAATTATGACATATATAGAGGTATATCTTACTGGATAGCTGAATTCTGAAACATTCATTGAAAATTTAGCAAGAACAAATCATAAAATCACTGCAATGATCCGTATTGAAAGCTATTTCCTTTATTTTTAATGCTCTTCACTGTACAGGGCACAAGTTATATAAACGTAATTTAACGCTTATCCTTTAATATATCTGTTAAATAGAAAAGTAATCATTTGTTTTTTATCTTGAGATTTTAGACAGATATTTAGGTTTTGGTCAATTAAAGCATTTTAGAGTCTAAATTTAGAACATTTAATTACCTTCCTTGTAAATATCAAATATCAAACTCACACTGTAAGGTATTTCTCCCGCCTTCTTCGTATGCCTTCGTGGTGTAGTGGTCAGCATGCTCAACGCGTATTCGAGAGGTCCGTGATTCATGTGCCGGCGAGAGCATTGTTCATTTTTTACATCTCCTGCCTCTAAATAACCTAATAACTCTATAAATGGCGCCCGACAAAAGAAAAAGGTGGTGGATGATGATTCTCCACTACCGGGATTTAGCGATTGGGTCCCCGAAACCCTTGTCGCCCTTTAAAAGAGGGGGAGTATATAAGGTATTTCTCTCGCCTTCTTCACATGCCATCGTGGTGTAGTGGTCAGCACGCTCGACGCCTGTTCGAGAGGTCCGTGGTTCGAGCCTAGGTGAGGGAGATGCGCATTTTTCACATCTCCTGCTTCTAAATAACCTAAAGACTCTACAACACAATATAAAGAGCTTTTAAACGCAAGATCTTTTTTAATATTTTTGAAATCTCTAATTTCATACTTGCGGTAATACTTAAGTATAGCATTTCAATTGCAATTCATAATAAACAATGAAGGAAGATCACAGAAACAAAATAATTATTCAGTTTTATCTTATATGCATAACCAAGTATGCTGATTGTAAGTAAATAAATGTCAAACTATCTCACATTCATTAAATCAATATATAAAGCAGTCCTACAAATTTAAGTGAAAGTTCTGTATTTTAATTTATATTTTTCCCCTTCACACATTAACATATGAAGATTCTTACATATGTATGTCCTCTTACACATACATACTGATCAGTAGACAGATAAAAATAAAGAGGCAAGTAGATACTGGATCTTTTCAGTCTCAAATCCCAGCACTACAGATTGCTCAAACAATGCAATCTCTCTCCTTCTTGCTTCAACGATCACGTTCAGTTTTGCGATAAAAAATGCGTTTGAATACCTCTACTCAAAATGGAGAATCCGAAACATCACAGAAGGGAGAAAATGTTTTGCTGCGAGGTGCTGGCACTTTTCCAGCATTCCAGGTGGTCATTTCGTATTCTTTCCCAGCTACTGTCATTTAAAGTTCAGTCCTTTGACTTAAATTAATGACGAAAAAGTGAGCACTGTGACCTACATATCAGAAAAAGTGCACTGAATTGAGGATAAAGTACAAAATAATTATGCTACACTTCACCTTTTCTTTGCCATTTGTTTATTTTGTTCAGTATATTGAATTTTTATCTGGAAATTAAAGCTCAAAGGTGGTATTTTTATGCACTTGCTTTTCTACTATTCTAAGAAATTTCTGAGCCCTTAATGTGTTGTTTCGTTATGTAGGTATTTTTGTGTTTATATTGGTAAGTCATTAACAATGTTCACTATTCCTCCGTTCTTAGTTTCCGAATATTTCCGTGAATGCTGTATTCTTCCATTATGTTATATTTTCGACTAAATTTCAATAAAATTTATAACATTACAATATTATTTTAAAAAACGTACTGAGATACAAATGAATGCTATTTTGTTACCTGCATTTCAATAATCACTTCAATCGATGTCGGTACTGTTTTCAAAGTTGTTAATCATAAATCAAATTAAGGCACTTATCATATTTCTTCTCGTATTATTCTCCGTTTTTTAACTAATTTTACCGTCCAAAAATCTAGAAAATTATGCGAATATTTTAATTTCCGGAAAACGCAGTTATAGTAAGAAGATAAGAAATTAAAAGCAATCAAGGATAAAGTACTTGTAAGTATCACAATCTTATTCCTTTATAAGGAACTTACATTCCAATTAGAATACATATTAGTATTAACATTAAAATATCTTGCGGGTTATTCAAGGAATATTGAAGGATATCTGAAGATAGCAGGGTTGGTATTCGATACGTCTGCCTTATTTACCTCATAAAGCAGCACGGCAGAAGGAGCCGAAGAAAATACCTGGATTTCGAAAGATCGAACACATCAGAAGTATATAAGACTACAATGAGCTGGAAAGTAAGTAACATGAGTAAGGTGAAATTGCATGTTTTGGAAAATTTCTTAAATGTGGTAGTTCACTCGTCACTTCCGGATAGTTTAATGAAGAATCTGCACAAAATACTTTTTAAATAATAAATGCAAGAAAAAATACAGTAGATGAAATGCTGATACAAAACTGCAAGTAGAAATTGAATACGCTGAATAAAAATAAAAACAATCAAGGGAATGCAGTTCCAGCAATAAACTAATCTTCAGAGGGGAAAAAATCATAGGCGCTAGAGGAAGGAGAAAATTATGCAAATATTTTTTAATCTTCTCAGTAACTAGCACTAAAACAATTGGGGGGATACTGTATATTCCGATGTTTTACAAAGGATGATCCATAATCAAAATCAAATAAAGTAATTAAAGAATAACCTACATATATACTTAACTGAAAATTATTTTTATGTCTCAACGTAATATTCACAGCTATAATTACTTACTTCTTCCATTGCTTCAACTGTGCTCCAATACCAGCTGCATAACATTCTTTGGATTGCTGTCTCAGCCACATTAGAATTTGAAGATCTTGAAAAGTATCATCATCTTTAAACCGTTTACCTCCAAGGTGATTTTTGGTTCATGAAACAGCGGCGCATGCTATTGTTACTGTTGCAGTATACAATATATTTCTCGAATCGATTCCTCCACGCTCTGCGTTGGTAAACCTGTCTAAATCTGAACAGGATGCCAATTTCGGTTTTCACTGCAAAATTTAGAGCACGCTGGTGAAATTTTCTCGTCTCATTACACGCTTTTATGCAACAATACTTCACTCCACAACCGGGGAACATTCCTTTATGAATATTATTCGCAAGAAGTCCTTTTGTCTCTTCTGCTCCCCCCCAAAGCAGACAACAGCACACTGTTGTTGTCTTGTGCACTCAAGGCATTCATCGGAATTTTCAAAATGAACAGCGCACGTGCGGATGATACTTACCAGGGGTAATTAACACATTGAATATCGTGAGTTAGGACAATTCTGCTGCCTATTAACATTCACAGTAAGTATTCATTGCCATTTTCAAATATATCATGCAGATTTGTGACTTAGATCATGGCTTTTACACGTACATAAAAAGCATTGTTCTCGGTCTGTAGTTTTATTGAGAAAAGAGGACTAGCAAGTCAGGCAACTACTTCCCTAAAGGTGAAAATAGTCTTCTTGAAAGTTACTGAGACTTATCTCAAATGTTTCTTCAGACTTACATGTGTTCACTTCGCCTGTTTCTGCCATTCAGGATTGATTAGGATTAACTTGGTTACTACCAAGCATGCTAGAGCTATATATCTAAAGGGGGAGAAAGCCTTTGTGAAGAATATGTTAAGTCATATTTGCCATGAGGGAAAAAACATGAAAACTGCTAAGCAAGTAGCCGGCTCGCCGAGATTTGAAACTATGTGGGCAACCAGTATTCAGAGATTTGACTGCTCAGTAGCTGAGACCTTATACCCATTTAGAAAGTTTGAATTTTAAAGATTCACAAATGACAAAATCTTTATGAGAAAGAACTGCAGTTATTACTTTCTCTTATTCCTATCATGCATTAAAAATTATTACCATATCCTTTTATTTACGTATATTAAATCGAATAATAGTATCCCCTTTTATCATGTTTCATAAGTCAATATCATATATTTGTTCTTATTTTGTTCCATAAATCTATCAAGCTGTCTATCGAACTCGAAACACTTACATATACCTAACTGTTAATCGATCCTTTCTTCGAAAAATAATAAATCAAAATGTGAACCAGATTTATATGTGGTACGAAGATATTTTGGGACTGTAATTCCATATTTTAGATCAAGTAGACTACATATTATAATTTTAAATCAATTGAGAATTTCAAGGTTGCGTTATTATAATTGTTGTGAAATTTATTGAAGCGATTAATGAGTTCTGGAAAGCTGTATTCATGACTATTTTGCACGTACTGAGATATATGGCGCTATCTCGTGTAGTAATTAGTAAAGAAAAATTACTTAAGCGAATCAGTTAAATAAAGATAAAAATAAAAAATATCTAAGGCGAATTTCACATTCGAAGAAGACTGAAAAAAGAGGATAAGATGTTTTTTGTAGGAATTATAAAACTCAGGTATCTAAAATGTGTATGGTAGATGGAAAGAAGTAAAGTCACATTTTAAGAAATTAGAGTTACTAATTTAAATAACAAAGTTTAATTAATATTTTAAATTGAAATATTTATCCTTGTTCACATACATTCTTCAGCCACTGAGTTTCATGAAATAATTTATTTTTGAATTGTTATGGAATACTTGTGCTAAAGCGTTTTAGTAACAAAAAAAAGGGAAAAAAGCTCATTATAAGTAACAGATAACGATGACAAATACGACATCAACATTAACAGGAAGATTTTACGGGAAAATCAAGGAAACATCATCGTTTCTATGAAAGATACGTGTATTAATTTAATCCGTCAAAAAGGAGGACTAATGCTTTTTCTCTCACAGTATGTCATCCTTTTAATCTGCGCATTTTTATTTTTTAGCGTAAGATTTTTCTGACATTTTGAAATTTCACATAATCTATCGACTATGTGCTGCTTGTTCTGTAACTTCAATGTTTTCGTTCAGCGGAAGCTTACTATTTGATCTCCATAATATCATACTTTAGTATAGTTTTTGTATTAGTGTAAGATATAATAGAAAACGACAAAAGTTTGAATTTCCTAAATGAAATAAAAGCACTTTTCGGTGCAAAAATACAGATGATATTAATTTTAGAATGAATGAGGTTTAAGCATGCTTCCCCGAATAATTTATTTAGTTATTTATTTTTCCATTTCTTTTTAGTTTATCATGTTGTATTAATGTAGGATATAATTTGAGGTAATTAATAATAAACAAAGTATTTTATCAACGTATCTTGACACTTTCAGTTTCATCAAGATTTTCCTTCGGTTTACAAAGATTCATATCTTAAATTTCCTTTTCTTTATAAGCAGTACTACAAAAATTAAATACTTATTGCACTGAATGTAAATTATTTACAAAGCTTAAGTATATAAAAAAGTTTAAATCAGAATACATATTTGTAGTTATTCAAATAATATGTAGGTATATAGTATTTAAAATGAAAGTACAAGCAACTACCGTGCGTGTTTTCGGGTGTGCAGTTTTCGGCTATAGCACGTCCAGCCGGCAATCCCTTGACTGTGAACAGGATATATTTCGCATTTTCTGCATAGGAAAACTTCTTAATCTCTATAGTGATAATCATAATCTTTATACTTAACAAAAAATGTGGTACTTGGTTATGTCGTCTTTTATATTGGGAAACCATAAGGAATTATCCTCCTTCCATACGCGAGGTTGTGGTATAAATGATAATACGTCCAGTCAGCAAATGGAAGATACGTTGTTTGAATTTCGGTGAGGAAGTAGTTAATTTACTGTGTTTACCATTCCGTAAAATTGCATAATATAGTTTTACAAATGTTGATCTACTAACACTTGGATGAATAATTTGAATTTTGTATTGTAAATTTTTTCTTCTAGAACAATGCAAATGAAAAATCATAAGGGAAGCTAAGCAATAAAACTATCTTCCAAATGTTATACAGAAATGATTTATTATTGGAAAAAAACTGAGATAGTTTTTGTAGAAATTTAAGAAATGTGTTATAGAAATTAAGAATTTTATGGGAATTTTAAAATTTTTTGTTTAACGTTTTACTTTTAGACTACCATCAAAATTCAAAGTCATATAGAAAATATCAGCGATCATTATAAAGTTTGATACGTAGAAATTTGAATACAGCAGCAGACGTTATGAAATAATATTTCTTCCAGGCAGATTCACATGTTAAATTAATCCGCTTAATACGCAACTAAGATTTCAAAACTGGTATCGCATTACATTTAATAAAATTTTACTATACACAGCTAGGATCTCGTAAAATAAATCTATAGAATTTCCTGCCGATTTCCTTATCTTGCGTATAATAGAATTTCAGTTTAATGCATTAATTCCGTCTTGATACTAATCTCAAAGTTTGACCAAATTAAACAGTTTATAAATGTGTCCTTTAATATATGTGCTACCCGAATTGCTATTTCGATAATTAAACTGCTGTTTGTTTACTTACTATCAACATTTGAGGCTTCTAGACTGAAAGCACTGATAACATTACTTTCCAGCTTAATTAGAACGTTTAGTTAGCTAAAATAAATAGCATTTAATAAACTGAAGTTTAGACAAATTAAATTAAATTTGTATTAAACTCACATAAAGGTTAAAAGTTATTATTGAAGGCATTAATGCGTTCAACGGGTTCATCATCAACGGGATTTGGAGTGATTGATGACAATACTTGAAGAAGAATCAAAACACAATGTATTCGTCAGTGTTACAAAGGACAGTTCAAAAGACAAGTTGCAGTTGTCGAAAAACTACGACAAACACACTGAAACAATAAGCAACACAACTTTAAGACTATCAGGCTATAACGGTAAAGACAGCTTCCCGGCAAAGCACTAAAGGAAAGCTCCCGACTTAGTCGATCGCTGTCGGAATTCAAGATACTAGTAAAATCAACGTACGCCCAAGACACTCCGCGTACAAGCAGGCTATATATAGCTTTTGACCTGCCTTCCAGAACGTTCTCGGAAAAACCGGTAAGAATTCGTTCTCGAATGTTTTCGCTCCGTCTACAGCATATCTCCAATTTTGTCACCAAATGAGCGATTTCAAGCCAAATCTCTCAACCCTAGCTTTCATTGCTACTTTCTGGCGACCCTAAACCCTCTTTGCAAGTAAGCTATATCTAGCGGCTGGCCTTCACAACAGTGTGAATAAATTCCCTGAACTTATGATGAAACTGAGTATTCTTCTTTCGCTTGAAGGTTAAAGAGGAAAGTATATATAATTATTTTTAAATAACTATACAAGGTATTTTTAAAACATTGCTTGGGAAAGCTTTGTAAAATATAAAATTAGGTGATTTTAATTAGCTTTTATATAATAAGGATTTTTAATAGATTAAGAAAGTTTGTAAATCACCCATCTACGTCTTCTACGAAATTCGTGAAAGTATGCAATTTGCTTGACTGTTTTCAGCACACATCTTTATCCTTTTCCAAATACAGTCATATTATTTGTTTATGCATGGAACTCAATTTCTTAGTTAATTTGAATTTTTTTTTTAAATATTCTATTCGAATAATAGTTCAAATTATAATTTTCACATTGCTTAGTTTTAGGAAGATTAATATCTACAGTATTTTCACGACCGTATTAGTGAAAACTGCAAATGTCGCTTTCTGCTTGTGCATATACAATTAGTTAAACCAATATTTCATATTCCTAAGGTCTAGGAACAAATGTAGCAAACCCATTCACACATTTAACCATTATCTAAAGTCTAACGTTCACATATTGCTGCTTGCGTACGGGTTCGTAATAGATTGAATGCTCAAGTCCGATAATAGGTTAAGAAAAAATTTATTTTTATCAAAAGAAATATTTTAGAACTCTTGGGAATTTTGCACAGAAATATTCGTATAAGTGTTCACAGTGTCACACAGTATAATCAGTAGGTACGCTTCAAATTACTAAGAACGTTAAACAAAACGCAATGCAAAGCGCATCTAAAGGAAAAGCTAACTCGGATTTATCTCAGTTCACTACTACTACTGCGAAACTATAACTAACAACAACAAGAACTAAACAACTAACTTACTGACTGACGCAAATGCTTTCCCTTCGGTCCTAAATAGTTTGCGACCAGCCGTCGAGATATTTCTAGTATTTTCTGGTTCTCGAAATTACCGGAAAGCAATAAAAGGGTTGGATTACGATTACAGCTAATTGGTCAATTACACTTATTCAATTTTAGTATTTATTATGGTGATACAAAGACTGGACCAAAATGCCGCCAAATGCTCCCCCAAATTTGTGTCAAAATAAGTTGCCAAAATCGTTGTCAGCTTGGCGATATATCGCCAAATTACAGTGATACCCATTTACTCAATGTTAAATGTACTTGCTCCTATATTCTTACATCTCCGCCGTGGCTTTTTCTTAAATTTTTTTTGCGTTACATTACACAGAAAAATACAATAATTTCATATAAAACTGCACTAAATTCATCTATCTATGTACAAATTTCGTAACAATATAATATGCATACAGTTTCTTAATGCTACAGGAAGCTTTTCTTTAACAGTTTACCTGCGAATCTTCTTTAAGAGTTTACCTCCTGCCAGATACTAAAGAATATGAAGCTTAAGACATTATCGCAACTACCTTCAGGCATTTTGGTCAATTTTAGAGAAGATTTAGTTTGGTTTATTTGATTATGGCAAAGCACTCGAGAGCTTCTGCCTAAGGAGACGGATGCCTTCGTAGAGGTCTTTCAAAGGGAAACTGGCTCGTACATACGCTATGCAAAAATTTTAAGCTAAAAGAAGAACAATTACATTTACTGCAAAAAAAAATTATTTTTTATATGCATACATATTCGACGTTTCAACTGTATCCCAAAAATTAATCAGTAAACTTAATTACTAACGGATTTTTGGTTTGCTTTGGGTGGAAATTTCGTACCGATTGCTTTGAGAAAGAATCCCAAGCAGAGTTCCTTTAGCAATTTTGAGGCAAAATACCGTATTCCTATATATGGCATGGTTGCCAGAGTTGGATGTATTCTGAAGCTTCGGCAATTTCTTCTAAGGTGGTCGCGATAATAAGTAAGTAACAAGAGTATGTATTAAATAAGATGAAGTACTAATATGCCATCCCACTTTCAAAACTAACGGAAAGAACTCATCTTAATGAGGCAGAAAATTGCTATTTGATAATTATTATAAATGAATAAAATTAGTGCACCAAAATGTACAAAATTCATAAATTCTTCTACGAGATTCCAGGTAAGGTTTGCCGATTTATACTGCCTGTCACAAAATTCCACAATTAAATAGCTGAATTGTTTTTTTTATTATATCATATATCTATAATTGTTGTTTTTCTACTCTGTAAGCAAACATTTCTCTGTTCGCAATGCATGCAAGCACAAAAAAAGAATATCATTACAAACATCAAAAGAAATATAAGAGAAAAATTACATATAAATATGAGTGACACTGATTAAAATATTGAGTTACCAAATTATGTTTCTTCTTTTCATGGCAAAATGGTTTGAACCTTCATTGTTTATAAAATGTTTTCTTCTCTTTTGGTTGTTATGGATGTCAGAAATTTGTTATATAATTAACGTCAAATGTTTCCAGACTAAAGCTCATGTTTCTGTCAAAAGGTGGAAAATTTTCGTCATTTTCTTAATTGCGTTAACCATAACCATGCACCGTGAAATGGAAGAAAGAAATGTGCATTTCTAGTTAATAATTTCTGAGCATTTAAAAATTAATGTTGATGTTTCCATCAAAATGTTAAATATCGCGGTTTTCTCATGACTTTATAATATACATATCGTATAGAAGGAGAAAAGAGAGTTAAAAAAGGAAAGAAAAATCTGAAGGGTTTCAGATTTTAAATTACGTCCAAAGGGGCTTTTTTAACATTTTGTGTGTTACCTTTATTTATTAAATACCATGTTCTTCACATTTAAACCGTAAAATTCAATTCAAGAGCAATTTCGCAAAATAATTTTAAATTGAGCATATCTTTAGAATTTACGAAACACAGTTTCACGCGCTGGAGATTAAATGTTTCTTCTGTACAACGTTGCCATTGCTCGCTTGGAAATCCTCCAAATTCCACACTCCAAATTTAGGCTTCCAGATGCCTATATTCTAGTGAAAACGTTCAACATTCAAAATTTGTTGGCTTTAGGTACCGTTGTTTTATCACAATGCGAGAAACCTGCATACATTTATGTAGATTCTTCGTTATTTAATTTCTTTAAATATAATACAGGGTGATAATATTTGGTAGCAACAATTTGAAAAGTGAAACAAAACTTCTAGTGAATCAACACAAAATGAAAACAAAATTAATAGACCTTCTGGGCATTGCCCCTTTGAACTAAATAAAAAATTTAAAAAAATTTTGAAGGGCTGTTAAATACCAGGCGTCCCCGTCTTCTGTCACCTGTCAATTGTCATAGGTGGTACAGTTCTTCTTTTCTTAAGAACTTATTTTGGTAAAATATGAAACGATTTTCACTCCACGCAGAATAAAAAAATTATGTGTCGTTTTACATATAATAGTAAATTTCTTCTTATTATAGCCAAATGATTCATTTAAAACAACATGTACCCTTTAATAACATGTTAGAGATTTAAAATAATTGTTCAGGTATCAAAGTCTAGGCCTTAAAATTCTGGGATCATGCATCAAGGCTTTAGGAAACCCCAAAATATTATAACTAATCTTACAGTTCTTAATACTGGTTTCTGCTCATAAAAGCAAGTAATTTGTGGTTGAAAGACCCCTTAAAAATATCACCATTTATGGCATCAAACTAGCTCACTCTAGCCGTGTAATAAATGCCTATATCTCTATACATTATACAACTGAGGTAACAAGTAACCGAACTATGGAACCTGTAGAAGAAAATGTTAACACTGCAAGCGTCCAAAAAATTAACGCATAGTGGCCATTGTCAAATATTAAATGCGTTTTCTAAAAATGCAATATTGCGTGCACTATTGCGTTTTACAGAGGGTAGTACGGGAGAGTTAAGCTTACGTGACTTTTGGAGCACTAGCGGTGATTTCAGTATTTGTAATCTACCAATGTTTCTATCTATCTAAGTTTTGTTTGGTTGGTTTATTTAGTTACGGCAAAACACTCGAGTGCTATCTGCCTGAGGGGAGGGATGCCTTCGTGAAGGACGTTTTAAGGAAAACTGACTCGTACGCATGTTACATATGGGGGGAAACAAAAAACCACTCCTGCAGCCAACCCGTTTGAAAGGATTCGAACCCCTGATCAAACTACCAGTGTTCAGTGACTTTGAAGCTCAGCCGCTGGTGGGTCCCTGTCTATCCCTACCTGTAACTATCTTCTGATCCCAAATTTATTCATGATCACAAAATTCTGCAAACTTAGAAAAATGTATCAGCTATGCACTTTATTTCTTTAAATCTTATTTAAATAGTAAAATTTTATTTTTTTTTCATTGCAACAAAGGGTGTTATTTTTTTAAGAAATAGGATAAGATATCTGAAACATTTTATCCTAGTATAACATATTTCTGTTCGTAGAATACGGCAGTTGCATAACTGCTGTTTAAGTTTTATAAATCATTTGTTATTATTTAAAGGGAAAAAAAGGTGTATGTTTTTTTTTTTTAAATCGGCTACCATTTAGAATCATGAAAAATACAGTTTCTTGCACATTTCAGTTTTAAGTTTAAATCTGAAAAATTGATAGTAAACTATTGCTATTATTCGTAGTACTAAGGCTAATATTATTATTATATTTGCACCTACAATATTGTCTTCAAATCCGTTTTGTTCTCTCTGTTGCTTTAATAAATAATTGGTCTCTAGAACCGAGGTGCATAATATTTTAAAAAATTATATCAGCAACTTATGGTACAGATTTATAATTTTAGCTCTGCTTTATTTTCCTGGAATTTTCTCCATATCATATATTTGTTGTAAATTAATCAGGCATTTGAGAAGAAGAAAATGTTATTTTAAACTTAACTTCTGGTAACCCTAGAAATGCGAAGGTGCGCGCGCAACAACCATACCAACTACATCAACCATTCCAAATACGTCAATCACACCCAATATATACATCCCATGATACAGTTAATCCTTACTTCTTTTTAAGCTTTCGTATGTGCTTGTATGCAAACATTAATGTATCTGTCGCTTTATATTATTTAGTTATAGCTGAATAAATATGATTTGTGCTTAAGTATGCATCCTATCATTAATGGATACATCTCTCACACCAATGAAGTTTCGGAGATTTAACTGCTGCTGCTGGGTGCACAAAAGGTAAGCTAAATTTTGCTATCTTTATTCTTCATAGATTATGAGACTGAATGTTGTAAATCCCGAAACTAAAATTTAACCTGTGCATATAATATATAAACTTTTTGAAACTGCTAAATAAGAATTAATAATGGCACAGTCAAGTCTTAAAGATTGTATGCAAATAACGAAACTGAATTCCGAAAATTATGCTACTTGGAAATTCAAGATTCAAATGCTTTTAATGCGTGATGGGTTAGATGATCTTCTTTATTCTCCCCCACCTTCTAAACCCGATGATGAATTTTTAAAGAGGGATAAACAAGCACGAGCTATAATAAATCTATGCATTGACGACTCTCAGATTATTCATGTTAGCGATGAAACGACTACTGCCGGTACATGGCAGAAATTAAAGTCAATTCATGAGCGCTCCAATTTGAGCAGCAAATTATATCTTCTGAGAAAATTATATTCTATAAAAATGGCTGAACATGGTGATATGATCGCACACATCACTCATATGATGGACTTAGTCGAAAGACTCAAAGCTATTGGTGAGAACATTCCGGATCAGCATGTAGCCGCACTTATGTTAGTTTCAATTCCGGAATCATACAATAATCTTATAACTGCCATTGAAGCTAGAGAGGAAACTCTTATAACTACAGATCTTGTAAAAACGAAACTCACTGACGAATATAACAGAAGACTAGAACAACAAGCAGATCGAAGCTCTAATTCTTCAACGGCGTTTAAATCTGCAATAAATGCTAGAAATTATGATAATAGTAGACAAAAGAAATTCTGTACCTTTTGTAAACGCAGTGGTCATACTCGTGAGCGTTGTTTTAAATTGCAGAACAAAAGTAATAATTCTTGTCCTGACAACTCGAAATCAGAAACTCGCGTGGCCAAACATGTCGGAAAATCGACCCGACATTGTATGAGCGCAGACACTTTCGAAGAGAGACGCAGTGAATCCGACACTCACAGGCATGTTTCAAAGCCAGTCCAAAGTACTGTTTATGAAAAGGGTTTAATAATTACTCCGCGGTATTGCTCAGAACAAAATATAAATAAGAAAATTTTATACATGGATTCCGGCGCTAGCAGTCATCTAGTAGGAGATGAAAGTTTATTTACTGAACTGATATATGAGGATTCTCGAGCGAAAATCATTTTAGCAGATGGAAAAATTTTATATTCGCAGGGCAGAGGATTTGTTGACCTTAATTTAGAAGAAGAATGTGGATTGCAGAAAATTCGATTGACTAATGTTTATTACGTTCCTGATTTAAAGAGCAACTTGATTTCTGTTAAACAAATTGCTAGTAATGGATATTCTGTTACTTTCGAAAAGGAAAATTGTTACGTAAAAAAGGATAGCCAATTAATTATGCGCGCATATTCTGACGATAACAGTTTATATAAAATTGTTTTAATCACAAAACCAGAAAGCGCTAATTTTGCAGTTGAATGTAAAAATAAAAACTGTATACAAATATGGCATTCAAGGTTAGGTCATCGAAGTTATGACGCAATCAAACAATTAATAAGAGAAAATCTTGCAGAAGGGATAAAATTAGATAATTGCACTCATAATGATAGCTGTTCAGAATGCATAAAGAATAAAATGCAACAAATTCCTTATCCAAAAGCTGCTAGTGTTCGAGCAAGAAAACCACTGGAACTTATACATAGTGACATTTGCGGGCCTATGCCTACTCCAAGTATTGGTGGAAAGCTTTATTTCGTAACCTTTATTGATGACTTTACTAGATACACGGTCATCTATTTGCTTGCTAAAAAGAATGAAGTTCTTGGTAAATTAAAGGACTTTGTCGGTATAACAAGAAATAAATTTGGAAGAACTATCCAGACACTTCGAACCGATAACGGCGGTGAATATACCAGTGAGAAAATGGAGGAATTTCTATCGAGTAACGGCATCAAACATCAACTAACTGTTCCTTTTTCGCCTCCTCAGAACGGTGTGAGTGAAAGGAAAAACAGAAGCCTTGTTGAGATGACCAGGTGCCTACTGTCCCAAAGACGACTTCCAAACAAATTCTGGGGTGAAGCTGTAAATACAGCAAATTACATCCAGAACCGTCTTCCAACCAGAGCTTGTGATAAGACTCCTTATGAATTATGGAGCGGAAGAAAACCTAATTTAGCTCATATGAAACAATTTGGTTGCACAGCCTATGCATATGTACATAAGGAAAATCGTAAAAAATTAGACCAGAAAGCGATTGAAGGAATTTTTGTCGGTTACGATCAACGATCAAAGGGTTACAGAATCTACACAGGTGAAAATCGAATAATAATCAGTAGAAGCGTCAAATTTGTCGAAGAATTATCAGAGAATGAAAATATTGAAATTTCTCTCCATCCAAAGGCTGAAGATGTTGAAAACGATGAAGAAACTGCAGAAAAACACAAAGTTGTATCCGAAGTTGAGCCAAGACGATCAGAAAGGAAAACGAAAGGGAAACCACCAGAACGTCTAGGATACTTAACAAACACAATAAAAACCATACCAGAGAATTTTAAAGACTTGGATAAATTGAATTCTGAAGAAAAGGAAAAGTGGTTACTCGCAGTTGACGAAGAAATCAATTCCTTATCCCGAAATAAAACTTGGGAACTGGTTGAGCTTCCTGTAGGAAAGAAACCTATTGGCTGTAGATGGATTTTCAATCTGAAAGAAAACGAAGATGGAACAGTCATTCGTTACAAGGCGCGACTAGTTGCAAAAGGTTATAGTCAAAAATTCGGAACTGACTACGATCATACCTTTGCACCAGTAGTTCGACATACAACTATCAGAACTTTTCTTGCTGTCGCAGCATATGATAAAATGCACGTGAGACATGTAGACGTCACTACAGCATTTCTACACGGAAATTTAAAAGAAGAAATATTCATGGAACAACCAGAAGGTACAATTCAACCGGGACAAGAAGGAAAAGTTTGCAAATTGAAAAAAGCTCTTTATGGATTAAAACAAGCTGCTAGATCATGGAATAAAAGAGTCGAAGAAGTATTAAAGAACACTAACTTTTCGCAGAGTACAGCAGACCCATGCTTATTTCTAAAGAAAGATGGAAATGATACGATAATGATTATTGTCTACGTCGACGATATTCTTATAGCATGCAAAAGCGAGGAAAAAATTAAAAGGCTAATCAAATATCTCAACGAATTCTTCGAAGCAAAAGACTTAGGAGAAGTCAGAAAATACTTAGGAATCAACATCAAAAGAGATGAAAACAAGTTCCTATTGAGCCAAAAATCAAAAATAGAAAAATTGAAGATGATGTTTTGTCCAGATATCCACAAACCATCTTACACACCAATGGATACTTCTTATCCAAAGGAAGAGGACGTCTCTCCACCAGTGGACAATACGAAGTATAGGCAAGCCATCGGAGCCTTATTATACATAGCCACTGTAACAAGACCAGACATCACCCTAGCAGTGAATCTGTTAAGCAGGAAAAATGAGTCTCCAAAGGAGAAGGACTGGAAAGCAGTTCTAAGAGTGATTCAATACCTGAACTCTACAAAGGACATTTGCCTGAAAATTGACTCTGATAGCCCACCATCACTTTCCTGTTATACTGATGCTGACTATGCATCTGATTTAACCACGAGACGATCAACGGGTGGAAATTTATTTTTTCTGGGAAACAGCCCAATATTTTGGTCCACAAAGAGACAAAATTGTGTTTCCTTATCATCTACCGAATCCGAGCTTATTTCTGCAGCTACTGCTGCTCAAGAGCTCAAATGGATATTAGATCTCCTTAAAGATTTTGATCTACCTCAAAAATTACCCATTAAGATATATGAGGACAATAAGTCCACAATAGCTCTGATAAAACAGGGAAAAATGAATACCAGGTTAAAGCATATTAATGTTAAATATTTCTTTTTAAGAGAAATGGAAGAAAATAAAACAATCGAGATAACATACTGCAATACAAATTCCATGATTGCAGATATTTTCACTAAGCCATTGCCCAAACCAAAATTTCTGAAATTAAGAAATGAGCTAAATCTGATTTGTAACATTTCCCAAATGCATGATTAAAGGGGGGATTGTTGTAAATTAATCAGGCATTTGAGAAGAAGAAAATGTTATTTTTAACTTAACTTCTGGTAACCCTAGAAATGCCAAGGTGCGCGCGCAACAACCATACCAACTACATCAACCATTCCAAATACGTCAATCACACCCAATTAATACATCCCATGATACAGTTAATCCTTACTTCTTTTTAAGCTTTCGTATGTGCTTGTATGCAAACATTAATGTATCTGTCGCTTTATATTATTTAGTTATAGCTGAATAAATATGATTTGTGCTTAAGTATGCATCCTATCATTAATGGATACATCTCTCACACCAATGAAGTTTCGGAGATTTAACTGCTGCTGCTGGGTGCACAAAAGGTAAGCTAAATTTTGCTATCTTTATTCTTCAATATTAAGTATACGTAAGTTTATAACAGCATATAAACCAGAAGCGCAGTGCATATACTCAAGAAGTAGACGAAATTTAACTTCGATTTGGATTAATTTTATGCCAATATTCTAAATGCGCGTTTTGATAGAAACTAATGTAGGTCTGCTCCTTGAGATATAAATTACTCGAAATACATTCGACAAAATTTGATCTGTTAAATTACCCATGTTAAATGGACAAAAAGTCAGAAATTTTGAAAGTATACTCATTTTGGATTAATTTATAGATTTGTTTATAATTTTATTTCGTATATTTAAGATGTAATAAATAAAAATATTTGAAGAAGAGGGAACTTGTTCCCCACATTTTTTCAGTAACTGATATGATTTAGCGTTGTATTTTCAATTAAAACATTTAGTGCATAATAATACCTACATCTTCTTTGTTAAAGCTATATTATAATTTCTAAGAACACTTTACATCTTCGAGATTAAGCCCTTCCAGACGGCAATGAGATTTCATGTGCCTTAGTATGAAATCAATAAAAGTAGAATGTACAAAATAAATTAAAAATTTTCTTTGAACTATCCTTTTTTTCATTAAAACCAAATTACCTTCCTTTTACGACTAATATGTTTATCAGAAACAAAACAAGAAAGAAGCAAAATCAAAAATAATCTCATAAATTTCTTTTGATTCGAAACAGTAACATTAGATACCAACATACTCCATAAAAGGTTTTATCATTAAGTAAGACATTACCATCAATATGAAATAAATTGATAGGATAATGGGCTTATTTAATCACACTTGTGGGATTGCACCACACAGAACGGGTAAAATGCCTATTTGCCCTGTTCCTGAGATAGTCAGAAAAGAAACAATATATACCCTCAGTTCAATTGTTTAATATGGCGGACATTACTCATTTTAGGCTTTGGCGACTACTAAGGACAGAAGCGGTGGTCATTTCAGTATCGGGGGACCTAATAGGCGGCCACTGTTACCTCCAATGAAAGGACAGACAATTTACATCCATGCCTTTTCTAGCATTCGAATCCGGCTCTTTCGATACAGCAGTCAGAGTGACAAATGCCTTTCCCGTTTGACCGGCTGGAACCTGAAAAGTAGTCGTGATTGCGTGTCAAAAGAAACGTTTCAGAGAATTCTCACCTTCAGGATATTTGATTAGTTGACATACAGAAAAACCAATTCTTCGAGGAAACGCGTACACGGGACACAGCTGCAAGTGAAACATTTGCACTTTTGTCACAAAATGTCCGGCGTTCATAGCTGGGTGTTTTCCTTATAGAACTGAAGAAAGTCTATTCAAATGACTATAAATGATCGAATGGTAGTAAGATTAAAATCTAAAAAGCTAATCTAACTATTTCACTTGCTCTGACCAGTTTTCGTATTCGCGCTTAAGAGAAGTCTAACTAAATTTCATTAACGCATAAAAATGGCAAATCTTAATTTAAGTATTTATTTAAACTACATCTTCTAATACAATTAAAAATTAATAGATACTAGCTGCCGCTAAACGCAAGGTTTTAAAATTTATGCATTTAAATTAGAAAAGTACAAAATCAAACTTCATCTGTCAACTCAATACTTAATACCAGAAATGGAGAATTTTATCCAGCGTGCTAATAGATATAAAACTTCACTCACCAATACATAGTTCAACAAGGTAAACACCTCCTTCTAAACATCTAAACTGGCTGGTTTTATGTAGCATTCATTCTAAACTACAAATACTGTCTTTATTTAAAGCCTGAAGAATTCGAATTATGGTGATAACTAACGAATGAAATAGAAGGTAAAGAAAATAATTCACATAAAAAAAGCTTTCTAGAAAAAAAAAATGAACATTAAAATAGCTTGCTAACGAAAATAACCTGCATACTTTGATAATCTGGCGAAAATTTGATCTTCGCTTTCAATGGCTAACGTGGCAGGCAAAATGCTTTCTGTGTTTCATGGTACTGTCAAAGAAGGCAGGTTTCGGTTTGAAATTTTCACAGAAAGCCTTATCTTCCCTCTATGTTCCCAAATGACGAGCAGTTTGAGACCATAACCAAGACTCCGAGTTGCCAAGTATAACATCAACTTGGCAACTCGGTGTTTTCCATGAAATGCTTATCACAGCACTGTGTTCCTGTTTCTTAAATATAGAATGTAATTCTTAAACTTCAATTCAAATGAATGCAATGTAAAGGAAAATACTCAACTTATATTTTGGAAGTAAAAATATCTCATTATCATGCCTTTAATATAAACCATTACTTAATAATACACAGTTTAAAGTAAACCACTTTCCAAGTACGGAAATCTAATCGAACAGTATTCATATGTGTCTGCCATCTAGTTACAATTTAAATCTGAGGAACAGAAAAATGGCGAGATATTTAGATGTGTGAGATGATATGCTCTTATTTTACTGAAGAAATACCTTCCCAGTAATGTCTTTATTTAATAATATAAAAATTGACATTTCATGATTTGCGACAGATGTGTCACTAAAGCTGCTCTATTTCAGGCATGATTCTGCAATGGACACAGACCCATGAATCTGCAACTTCTATCATATCATTCTGCAACTTCAATCAAGCGAATCAGAGGACTTCAAAACTCAACAAAAAAACTAACGTACGTAACTAGCTTAGTCTGCAAAATATACCAGACAGAGTACGTACGGAGAACGCTCTGTAATCCCCCGCTAGACAGATATAACATATTCTGCTAGTAAGAACTGTGTCTCCGAACAATAAAGACAAATAACTTTATTTACTGTTGAAAGGCCTCTGGCTAATTTACTACAAATTAAGTTTGATTATGATTTGTTGTTTATATTATTAGTAATGATATTAAACCATATTAAGTTTTTTCTATATTATTAATAATTGAACTAGAGTTCACCAAAGCAATAGGCACATCAAACATAATGGTATATCTGTTAAACCTTCGATGATATAATATTTTCTATATCAGGCCTTTAAATGTTTTTATTTATATAGCATAATTTCCAAGCCAATTTTTTCAGAGTTAGATATTAGAACATAATGCTTGTGCATTAAAATGCAAAGCAATATTATATGTTACTTTAATATTTGGACTATCATGACCTCAAACAAAATGCTAGTGCCCTTCTTTTAGAAATGAAGTAGAATTCCTTGTAGTACAATTTTCATGTTTTGCTACTCTTTTGAATGCAATCACGATATCTGAGATTTCCCAGATTATTTCGGTGACAGTAAAGTTCTGAAGAACATTTAATCTTTCAGACATTTGCATTAGGACATTAGATGCTGCTCTAAATTTCTGTACATATGGTTACTTCCAAAGTAAGGCTCGCTTAAAAGAGCAGTCGCTTGATGTGGCCAGCTGTTATATCAGCAACATCTGTTGGCGCCACCGCAATGCTTTCATCCCTGATAATCGCGTAGTTCGAGGTAAAACTTACATCGGTGCTTTGACCATACAACAGTAAACGGATGTAGTAATGGGTCATTGCATCCGACCACGAAAGGGAAACCGAAAAACAGGGCAAAAAAAGCGCTAGGGGCTGTACAACACTGCCAACTAAAGGCGCGGGATTTATGGATTTTCCATTTCCGCAGAGCACCGCTGATGATCATTTAGGGAATGGATTGATGACGTCACTGGAGGATTAAGGGAGGTCGATGATTGGACGATGACATTTGGGGGTTGTTAATGGCATGGCAAATAGCAGAAAAGGAGAAAAATATAATAATAAATATTACCGATTTTCAGAAGTTTTCCCTTAAATTTCTTTTTTATTATTAATCTTCGTGTATTTAATCGTTTGAAAAGTGGAAAGAGAAGGCAGAAGGGGGTAGGTGGTTTCCGAGGGAATTGGTTCCAATCGTTTTCTGTAAATGGATTAAATAAAATATAACTGCTCACTTACTCGCAACGATCATCCAAACGATAATATTAAAGACATTTAAATTCTCCGAGGTACTTTGGAATGGCATGCAGAAATTCATGAAGGGGCGAAAAAGAGCTCAGGAACTGTAATTCTTAATGTGCTTTTAAGCGATCCTGAAAGACTCATCACCTTAAACATAATGATAAAATGGTCATTATATTTCACATGACACATTTTTACAGTATTATTAAGTCAAAGCAATCAAGTAGCTATAAAGGTATTAAAACACGAAATACTTTTCGTTTTCACTCGAAGCTAAGCCAAATCCAGTTTTAAGAAGAATTATCATTCTAGTCAAAAAATAAAACGTTAATTTTATTTGAAAGGTTTATTCTAAACTCTGGCAGAGTAAGCTTTAAGAAAGCAGTGATATACATGATTAACAGTTAGTAAGCCATATCGAAAATATTTCGAAATTCACATGACCTTTCGAAATTTTGAAAATCACATGAATTTGAAGAGATTGTTAAAGCAATTTTAGAATTATCTTAATGAAAAAGGTTAGTAAAAAAGAAAAGCTGTAAAATACTCTAAAAGAGTTACCTGAAGTGAGAAAACAGAATAAAGAGAATTAGAAGAATGTAAAAGAATAGATTCACAACAAAAAATAATAAGTAAATAACATAGACTTTTATAGGGAAAAATATAACTGCAAATATAGCTAGAAATTAATGATCTTATGAATTACGAATTTTTGGGCGAAATTCAAAGTGCACAACAGTATGGATACTTAAAACTACGTTGTTAGGAACAAAACATATCAATAACAAGCATTCATAATAAAGATAATTCTATTATCATATTAGGTATTCCTATTGTCTTAACAACATATACTTTTGTATAAAAATTATCATTTTATCTTTCTTCTTTTTTTAATAACATCAGAGTTACCTTCTGGTCTTCTTACGATTAATTAATAACATAAGTATAACTAAAATAATACATAAGGTGTTGAAAAAATCTTTTAAATACTGCTGCAGAAATAATCCAAGATTGAAAAACGTAAAATGTATAGCCTCTTCCTTTCACCACCTTTTTTTTTCTGGTATTGAAATCATCGGTTGTTTTCATGCCTTCTGTCGGGAAAAGTTGTAGAGACATTAGAACATTTTTTTAGCGGGAGTCATGAAAAATGAGCAGTGCCCTCTCCACGACTCGAACCTCTCGAATACGAGCCGAGTGTGCTGACCATTGCACCACGAAGGCATGCTAAGAAAGAGATAGAAATACCTTACAAAGTTAGCTGTTTAATAAAGAAATGGAGATTTAAAAGTAATTTTCAAGAAGAGAGAGGCATGAAGCTAGAAATTGAGCATGTAATTTTCCATTTGGAGTGTGGCATTTGAAGCAGTTCATTCGATAGCAAAGTACAGCTCTAGGTATTCTATGATACATTTGATTATGATAAAGCTCGGGAGGGTTATTTTTTTAAAGCGAGGGAAGCTTTCGTGGAGAAATTTCTAAAAGAATCTGGCTCGTATACGCCTTACACATGACGAAAAACAGGAAATGTCCCATATAGCCAACCCGTGCGCTTGAAATCGAACCGCGGTCGAACTGCCAGTGTTAAGCAACTTTAACCGCTCAGTCGCTAGTAGGCACGAACGCCTGTAACTATTTTAAAACAATCACGTGAAAAATGAATATAAATATGGTTTGAAAAAGCAAAGTTTAAAGTAGCGTTAATTATATATATTTTCCGCCCTCTAAACATATTTTACATTTTTTTTACTGCACTACAAAAGTAATATTTATCCATTTATTTATTTTAATCTGAAACCCTTTTGTAATCATTTTCTGAAATATAGTTTTGAGAAAAGGAAGAGTAGGTTTAAAATTTTATTTCCAGCCAAGTAACTGATAAAAATTGCTATAATCACTTAGTTTGAAAATGCCAAAGTATAAAGACGCATAAAATAATCCCCAAAAATTAAATTATTTGGTTAGAATTCCGTAGCATTCCCTATTTAGTTCTCTTAAGGTTAAAGCAAGAAGAAATAAGCAAACTCATAAAAGAGTTACAGTTTATTTAGTTACATTCTACTTGAAAATATGCGAATAATTACAATTGAAATTTTTCATTGATAAAAATAGAATAATATTGATGGATTTAAAATACATTTGGGAAATATAATTCATCAATAGAAGTATTTTGTAGCCAAATTTAACGGATATGCTTAAATATAGTGTTTTTGCTCGTAAGTAAGAAAGTTATTACAATGTACAGAATTCCTTACGGAGAGAGTAATTCTCCATTTGTTCATCTCTGATGCTTAAAGGACAAAAGCGTAAATTGTATATTGTTATGAGAAGATTTTATACATATTATTAAAGCAAAAATGTGGATGAGAAATTTTTAAAACAGAAGAGATAAGAGGATTTGATCACTGAATTATTCCTACTAACTACAAAAGAAGAAACCGTACCTATTATATTAAACTGATTATTTATTATTAAAATAAGAAAACGTCTTTAAAAGCAAAATTCTTTTAAATGACAAATACATTTTAAATATATTTCATTTCATTTATACTAAACCTGAGTAGAGATATATTTCATAGGAAGAATATTTAAATAATTACATTATATTTTATTTAGCATGAAAAATCTTTATTTCATTAATGAGAAATCTTTTTCTACACTGAACATGTCTTTTGATATTGTACTTAATTAGTTAAATATATTCTAATGTAAGAAACTGAAACTTTTTCTGAAAACAAAAAGGAATAAAAATTAAGCATTAATTTTTCTTAATTTGCAAGCTATTATCCTCGCATACTTAGGAAAGTAATCCAAACAAACAACAACAATATAAATACTATTACTCAAAATCAATTTGTCAAGTACTTTGTAAATGAGAAGATAAAATAAAAATTTCTGAATACCATAAGAATAAAATACGTGTAAATTAGGAGTTAAAGACCTATCTTAAGAGGAAATAAGATGCTAAATGAAATAAGAAATAATGATACCAAGGAAATAATATTTTATCAGCATCTAAAGTTAAGGCTTCATGAAAAATATTTCATGTCGGAGTTAATTATACTAGCCAGCGTTTTACCATGAGAGAAGCATAAAATTTGTGTTTGTAAGTAATTGAAAGAGACAGCACTTCAAATAATTAAAGGTCAAGTAAAGTCATTTATCTGGAACAATGAAGAGAAATGTTAGCAAAATTCATTAAATTGCATGTAAAAAGAGCATAAATTTTATACTATATTTAGAATTTACTCATTAGGTAAAGTTTTTATTCAAAAAAATATTTGAAGCTAGGCAATTAGAAGCTAAACCCTTGAAAATTTATTTCAGTGTTTCATTTCAAAGTATTTTCTGTCCTTTGCTTAGATTTTGTACAAATAAATATGTAAAATAATTATTATAATGCTTCTGGTATCTTAGTATTTTAGCTAAGTGAAATCACGTACATTTGCACATTTTGCTGGTAAACCTGGTAACTTCTTAAGCAAACTTCTTGAACGTGCTCTTTATGTTTTTTTTTAATGCATGACTCTGGTTTCATAATGTATATACTATATGAATCAGAATGAAATTAAATTTTTATAAGCTTCTAATTTAAATAAATTTAAATATATTTGTATGTCACGTTCCAGTAAATCTTTGCATATTTATATTTCTTTCGCATTTTGCAAAAATTTTAATTTCTAGATAATTGTTTTGAGCTTATGTGATTAATTAGCTCATTATATTGTTTATAAGGAAATTCTGTGCTCCTGCGAGATAAAAGCTTGCCAAATACTATATTATAACCCAATACATCGCTCATTGAAATGCGACTCAGTAGAGGAAAAAACTTGGTTTTATGTTGGCGAAACCAGATTTTTACATCTGAATAAATTGCTTCTTTTACCCTGATATGCAAAACGGATAAGGATTAGATGCATCATAAATTTTATAAGAAGGAATGTATATAATTCTATAGAATTTATTTATTAATTTTCATTGTGATATGTTTTAATGATTTTCTTGAAGGGCCAGTTCTCTTATACGATCAAACTCCTCTCTGATAAACCTAATTTATAAAAAACCATGAAATCTTACTTCAATTTTGCTCCCACCTTATTTCATATTTACTTAATGTTAGTTTATATGGGTATGGTGAACCTCCAACTCTCCCTCTATTTATATGCAGGTGAATACGTGAGAACAGGTCCGAACACACGGGCGGCTTACATAGGCTGATCGGGTGTTGCCCGGATCACGCAACGGTATAAAGCAGCACTTCTCCGGTGCCCTACGAGGTCTGCTAGTCAGGTTTTTTAATTTACATTCTACATAGCCACTTGCATTAGCACTCAGCAAATTCAAATGGACATCTAAGGCCCATAATACATTAACTGCAATAAAAACAAATAAAACACATAACACAAATTGTACAAAATAGTTAATAATTATACAAAACACAATACAAAATTACTCAAATTTCTTCATCACAAAAATAACTGTTGCAAAACTTTAAACATAGAATACAGAATGCTATATTCATTCACGCTATACTCGTATATTCAATATGCAAAATTCAGTATACACTGAAGCGCCACTGAACGAGAGATATACATCGCTATGCAAATTGTGTAGGCATGCGCCACATTTATGCTCACGTGAGTGCGCTGTGGTAACTTGTGTATAGCTAATACTGTTGTCCCATTCTTGCCACTAGATGGCGGGCATTCTTCCCTTTCTTTCTCTGACTGAGGTCTGAGCACGAGACTGGATTACAACGCTCACTGGGGAGCGTCAATACGAAACTTCTGCCTTGAAATACATCTAAATGTAATAATATATGAGATATTTTGTAAATAGTGTAATTCAGTAGTTTTGTAAATAAACTTAGTAAAGACAAGATGGCCATTTACTTGAAGCTTAGGGAAGATAGCGATTATTACAAGCCTAGCGTCCGGAATCCTGAAGATGTATCAGGTAAGAGACTTTTGATTACTTTTGTAATAGATGAACCTGATGCAGCAACTGTGGTTGTTAGTCTGTCGTTTCAGTTGTCAGTATGGGTAAAACTTCTGATTTAGATGTCTTCGTTCGCGAACGAATGATAGGCGCTCGACGCATGGACCATTCAATGCCCAAAATTGCCAGAGATTTAGGATTTTCAAGGTCGACATTGTCAATAGTATAAGGAAAATAACGGATGATGGGAACCAAACTAGGCATCTGAAAAACTGCAACCAGCGTGGTGTTAGATGGTTAAGCCGTACTGTACGTAGTCAGACATTAGCTCAAATTATCACCCAGCTGAATGAAAGCATCAGTAGTACAGACTATCAGAGACGGACTCCTGCACTAGCAATTTTGCCTTTTAGGACTCAGCATCCATACTCAGGAGACCATCCTAGCGGGTGCAGCTCCAACGGTCCCCACCAGACCTCAAGGACACTGCTACCGGGGTCTACCCCGGCCTCAAATTAAACAAGCGATGATGGAGTTCTGTCTGAAATGTCTGAAGAGGACCAAATCCTCAAGGACAGGTAAAATATCAAACAATGATATGACCCCACAGCCAAGGGGCTGACAAGACAGTACCAGTGCGGTCCCTGTCGAGCCTGAACCATTCCCCAAATGAACGGAGGTTCTAGTCCTGTGAAGACTGATTGTATACTCCCGCGATTGACACTGCCTAAGTGCAGGTCCTAGCCATACTTGCCAGGAATTCTTCTGAGTCAATCCTCGGGTCAGTTAACGGAACGTGCAACGCTCGCTTCATCTTATGGGTTTCGGAAGCCTTAAGCCCACTGAAACACTACTACTCAGTGTATGCCATCGATATGCACGTTTTGCCTGGGCAAAAGACCATAGAGAATGGACTTTAGAGAATAAAACGAGTAGCACGGAGTGAAGAGTCTTGATTTCAACTACTTAATGAGAACGGGGGACTCAGAATATGGCGTCAGGCTTCTAAAGCTATGGATCCTGCGTGCTAGATTAGAAATGCACAAGGGCATGGCGGCTCAGTTATGGTCCGCTGTTTTTCTCTTTGCAGTGCTCGAGACCTTTGGTACTTGCACTAACTTTCCTCAATGTGATTCGGTACGTAGAGTTGTTGGACGATAGCCTCCATCCATTTATGTTGTCTTGCCATTTACACGGAATGGAGGATTTTAGCAAGATAACTGCATCCATCACAGATCTCGTTGCCTGGTGAGATGAACATTCCTCTGACCTCTCTGTCATGAATTGGCCACCTAGAAGTCCTGACT
This sequence comes from Stegodyphus mimosarum, assembly GCA_000611955.2. Taxonomy (NCBI): domain Eukaryota; kingdom Metazoa; phylum Arthropoda; class Arachnida; order Araneae; family Eresidae; genus Stegodyphus; species Stegodyphus mimosarum. The sequence goes on from KK116018.1 coordinate 201,967, forward strand.
TAAGTTCTATTGAGTACATTTAAGTGTGTTTGGAGAACGTTATGAAAGCACATCAGACAATGCTGGTGACTCTTTCTGAATTATAGATAGCTATAGCCGATGTTTGGCAAATTTTTCCCGTGGATTGCTTTTTCAAATTTGTTGAATCTATGTTTCGTCGTGTGACAGCGGTTATCAAGGCCAGAGGAAGCCTAATTTGTTATGGACTTGCTGTTCCTAGTTCAGTATCACATCAACGCATATACTATGCATTAGGTGCGTTCTACATTGTCTGTCACACGTTATATTAAGGGCAGTAGTTCTTTGCATATTATGCCATACTGGACTCGACGCGGAGTATACATTATGCATATTGTATTAAGAATAACTCTATAGAATGGACAATTATTATTATTGTTGCGTTACCTGAGACATGGATTACATGGTACTACACTCAGTGTATACTAAAATCCTAAGTACATCACATATATTATTCATTTAATTAATTTTTCATACAATTATTGTGTGCCTATTACAATCACTGCTACTGACAGTACTACAGCCAGAGTGTATGAATATTACAATCATTGTGTTTCATTGTAGCAGTCAGTACTACTTACAGTTCTCCGTACTACTTGTTCATTCCAATCAGAATTGCTGTCATTATTGCGTCATCAGAACTACAGTCACTGTGTTTCATTACGGACAGTTTTACAGTCAACGTATTCAGTAATTCTATATATAGGTCATATAGTATTCACTATATACCTTTTCAATACATAGGAGCGCATTGATCAGTGAGACACAGGTCCCGCCCTAGTGCCTCTAATTTTTCTATTATATCGTTTTAATTTATAAAGGACTGTCAACGACTTGATGAAAAATCGCTTAATCGTCAGTGTCTGGCAACTGTATATACCACGCTTTTGTGAGCGAGGACGTTGCTATGTAATGATCTGGAGATCCAGCCTCGCGCACACTCGGAGGTTAGAGGAAACAAAACCTCTTTTCCTGAGGTATTCCAAAAATTAACTTGTGGCGAAGCGGAGTATGAAAGGTGCTGATATTAATTAAGCGGGCTGAGGAAACCTTATTGTAAAAGATATAACTTCTTCTATCCTATGGAATTCCATCCCATTTAGGCTCCAGTGAATGTTGAAAGGCCGAATGTTGCAGTGCTTTATACAGGACCACTATTGCAGTGCAGATGTCATGATTCCTTTCTTGAGATGAGATTTTAGAAGCAGGGTGGGTATGATTTGGGCATATGAGTGGAGCAGGTTGGAAAGGATTTCGCATCGCATGAATTATTTTCCAAGATATATAGTATATTGTCCTATTATAGCCATCTGTGGCTGCTATGGCTTATTTAACAGCCACTGCTTCCGCCTGAGGGGCGCGGTTCTCAGGTTATGTGTGCCCTCTCTACGTACATATTTTGGTATTTTTCTTCTTGGTTACGATTCCACTCCTGACTCCTCTTAATTTTCGTAGCAGCACATTGAATTTGCAGCATCTCTGCAACTATAAAGCTTTGCCGTGTGTGTGTGGGGGGTAGATGTCTGCTCCGTGATGTGCAGGATAAACGTTTAGAAGCGACGTTTAAACCAAAGTTCAAATATAATAGGTTCATATTTTAAAGAAGTGTCAATATCTTGAAATTCACTTAGCTTTCTTATAGATCTGGAAAATACAGAGTACATTATTCTCATCAAAGCTTTAATATCTCATTAATTTAACTTCTTTTCTAGCAACACAAATACCTAAATCTTCTTTATATGCAACATAGTGCTGTTCAATTAAATGTGGTATATTTTCGTTTCGTTTTGTTGCTGCTCCACTTGTCCAACCTAGAATAACAGCTATGCCACCAGAATCAAACATAACCATTTTTGGTAAATTAGTATTTTTCCTCTAAAAAAATCCTTATATTGTAGAAACAACTGTAAAGCACCACGAGAATTGAAATATTTCACCACATGTAGTTTTATGCTGGTTATTCTGTTGAAATCTAATTTTTAAGTATACTATCAAACATTTGACGATAAGCGTAATAATCCTATGCCGGTAGTAAAGGAGTTATGCTTCTTAAATTTATCACACTGTCCACATGAGATTTACATTTTAAAATCCAGTTTCAAATTTCTTTCCATTTTTTCTACTAACAAAATTTTTCCGTTTCCATCACAATAGTTAGTTCTATTTCCTTCGCCCTATAGAATATTTCCAACAATAGAGTTTATAGTTTATTTTTGCTGTCTGGTGATCTCGTTTCAGGTTGAAACTTTCAAATATTTCATGTGCCATTTGGTTTTAAAATCACTTAATAGTTTTCTTATTTTTACAAAATTTGCTATAGTTTATATAGCAAAATACAGTACAGTACAGTTATATTACATAATACATACAGTTACATAAATACAGTACAGTTATATTAAAATACAGTACAATTCGTAAACGTATATATTAGCTACACTTGCGAACCACGTGCTACGTGCTAGGTGGAATTTAAGAATTCGTTCTTTATCTATCACATTAGGAGACAGTGCACGCGCACTAACACCTATGACTTTTAGCTGTATGGCATAGCAAAAGCCCCCATATTAATAATCAATGAGTATAAAATGAATATATTTTATGTGATTTATTTTAAAAGCAATGTAAGCATGTAATTATTATCACCATTATAATTCTTAATTCGTTAATTTTCTTTATGATCTAAATGTTTGAAAGATATGCTCAAACACAGGCGCACAGCTTAGAGAGAACTCTGGCCGCGATCAACCAGGTTTAGTAATCAGGTTTGGTAACAAGGTTTAGTTTTATAAAGAAATATATAAGGTATTTCTCCCGCCTTCTTCTCATGCCTTCGTGGTATAACGGTCAGCACGCTGGGCGCGTATTCCAAAGGTCCGTGGTTCGATTCCCGAGGAGGGCATTGCTCATTTATCACATCGTTTGCTTAAAATAACCTAATGACTCTACACTGGCGCAAAAAAAGGTGGTGGATGATGATTCTCCACCACGACGATTTGGCGATTGGGTTCCATAATCCCCCTTCGCCCTTTAAAAGGGGAAGCATATAAGGTATTTCTCCTGCCTTCGTGGTGTAGTGGTCAGCACGCTGGGCGCGTATCCCACAGGTCCGTGGTTCGATTTCCGGCGAAGACTTTGCTCATTTTTCACTTCTACTGCTTCAAAATAACCTAATGTCTCTACAAAGTAAACCACTATTTCTCTATTTTGTCGAACATTTAGGAGGATGATTTTGGACCTGTCGTATCCGGGACATCATGTAGTGGAGTATTTTCAGAATCACACGTCTGTTATTCCAGTGAACATAGTTGCAATATTGGTAGACGCCTGGAGTTTGACAAAATGGCGAACAGAATAAATTGTGCAGTAGCGCGGCACCATATGGATTCATGTTTAAGAAAATTTGTATTACTCTTTGTTCAGAAATTACTATTTTGTTATTACAGTATATTATCGATTATCCTGATTGTGGACAGATTATCTCGCTTGGCGGTGCCCACGCACGCACACTCAACTGTGTGCACGAGAGTGTGTAAAAACACGCGCAATTTCGAGCATATTCTAAAAATTGCTTCTTTAGGGTTTGTTTAAACAATGACCTCGTACAGTTGGTTCTACATGTGAATAGTTGAAAACACCGGTGACTATACTAGCTGCCTTAATAAAGACTGGTCATAAGTAAAACACTGTATCGATCATTCAGAAAAATTCTTCCTAATATAGAAATCGTAGAATTATCTAATTGTGAAGACGTCGTGGCAATAATTGAAGCTTTACGCCAAAAAATTTAAAATGTAAGACTCCTAGAAAATATCGAGAGGGAAAGCATCGAGAAATGATTTGTTTGGGATTCGATTGTGTAATACGGATACCTGACTGAGTACGACTGAGTAATACGGTTTCCAATACATGAGTAATACGGATATCGTTCCAAATACCACAAGAATAGAGGCGGCATAGAATGATACTGAAAACGGAAGTGAAACATTATTACCGGAATAGCAATGATTCCTCTTGAAACTCTTTTGGGTTTCGTCTTACAACAATAAACTTCGAAAAATACAGAGAAAAATTTGACATACATTTAAACGTTCTCAAAAAGTAAAATTACTGATTTTTTAAGAAATAAGTACAAATAAAATGCATGAAAACTGATAGTTTGGATTGTTCGTATTTTTCAATTATCCGTAATCTACTTACTCGGCATCAGCCCGGATAATCGAGAGTATATTGTATTTTGATTCCCATTTGAGCATTTTGGCCGCTGTAATAATCGAAGTAAATTTTAATGAATTTGTTAGTAGAATAATCTCAACGTCTCAGATAACGCTTAATTACACTTTTTATCAGTAATTTGTATCTGCTGATTATGTGGTTGAATATTAGAACGACCTTTGACTACCTAACGATCTGGGTTTTCAAACTTCCACCAGTATGACTGGCTTAAGTCTGACGTGATCTCTACCGATTTGCACTGTTTACGAGAAAATATACGTAAGTACAAAGAAAAACATTTTGGAAATAATTATGAAAATAGTGCCGGTGAAGGAGTTATAAAGATAATTTAGCAACAAACAAATAAATAACTAATAAAACAGAAGATAAGTTTTTTTAGTTAATCTGTTATACGTTGAAATGAATCATTTGTAGATAATATGCAGAGAATGTTTTTTCGGTGGGAATTAAGAGCATTTATCAGAGGATTATGAGATTAATCAAATTCCTTCGTATAAAAAATCGCTGTATTTATTCTCTTTGTTTTTTTCCTTCTGCTTTATACAAAAATAAAATAAACTATCAATTCTCTAAGCTTATTTTACGTAAACTATCCCCCTTAAGAAATAATCTCTTACCACCTTTTTCTTTCTTTCTTTGTTTTTTCCCACGTTGCGCTGTAGAATCAGGATACATTTGTAGACTACTAGATTATAGTCGTTTAAAAAATTTAAAAATGATGTGTTGCCTTATTAATAAAAACTATTTTAATATTATGAGTACTTTCTTTTAATTTTCTTTTTCTTTCTTGCTTTAGGGAATCACGAATATTTAAAGGACGTATTATACTTTATATTAGATTTCATTCTCAGTTTATAGATAGTTATTTTTCCTTCCGGTAAACTTTATATAAGCAAATAGTCTAAAGTTACTTAAATTGGTATGCTTTAGTAATATCTTCAGAGAAAATTACTTTTAGGGATTAATTTAATTAATGTATTACATTATACTTACATTAATAGTTGTTCACTCTTCTGTAGAGGAATGCGAAGACAATCAGCATTGGAAGTTTTCGAAGATATTTTCACGTTACTCTTCTGGAAATATGTCTTTACTGATGTAATATATCTTTCTATTTCTCTAGATTGTTCGTGTTTGACGAAATGGAACTCAGGCTAATAAGCCTGTTGAAATACAAACATATCGATTCTCAGTAATACTATCTGAAAGCAGCTTAAATTTTATGCAACATTTTTTAAGGAAAAAGTAATACAAATTTTATAAAAACAAAAGTAGTAAGAGTTATTCTTGAAGCACCATTCAGGTCTTGCAGAATAAGGTTTAGATATTAGTTCAAGGTCGTCATTTATAGTCTGGAATTAAAATATTTGGCAGATTTATCAGACTAAATTCAGCTTTAATTCGATTGTGCATTCAATTTATTAAGTAATTTTCCTTAAAATATTCTAATACTGAAAATGTTTATTCAGCTGGGTGTTACGAATGATGTAAAAAGTTAGTCATGTAGATTACTTTCATTCATAAATATACTCATGATAAAAATAAGCTTAAAATTCTGAATTTTCCTTCCTTTCTTTTGGTGTGTTTGCGCATTAAGAGATTATATTTTTAAAATATTTTTGTACTGTTCTATAACTTATCATTTTTAATATGTATTATAATTTAATATATACTTAATATGTATAGCTTTCTGTCAAGACTATGCATAAATTAGTTAATTTTGATTATCTGAATGATGATCGTATGTAATTTTTAGTTCGTTTCAAATCAGAGAATGATAATTTCTCCTTGCAATCAATCCATGTTAATTGTAAACATGTTAATGTTTTTAAATTCGAAAAATTGTATTCAATTTGAGACAAAATTATTGGTTTGGAAATGCCTTCAGTTTATCGAAGCATCTCACAGATTAATAAATCAATGCAAATTTTCTTACACTGTTTTATTTTTGATAGCTACTAAATATTCTGCAGGTAAGTTCCTCGAAGACGATTTTCTAGTGGTTTTGGCGATACGTATTCTGTTTACAATCGAATAATTCCATTTCTTTCGTTATGTTATTGTCGCACTTCTTAGTACCGGCTATTGATTGGAAAGCGACCCACGTTTGCACACTCCTATTTCCGACACTTCATGATAAAAAGCAGGATAAAAACTGCAGGATTAAAGGGTATTATTTCAGTCGTAGAAAAAACAGCATATTTTGTCAGCAATTTTAAAAAGTCTTTTTACAGGAAACAATCAAGCAACGGTTAAAAGGGAAAATGTTATTTGAAATATTATAATTTCATATTTTCAATGCAATACTGATGGTAAATATTATCTAGGGATTTATATTTACTTTAAATAACCAGTTAAATTTAATTTTAAGTTCCTTTCCTATAAGCCTTCATTCCCCTAATTGTCAGTGCCAGAATATTTAAATTTGGTAGCGAGCGTGAGAACTGCAAATTCTACCAGTGGGAGAAAAAGTTTAAATATCGAGTTCTAGAAGGGAAAGTTAGAGAGTCTGTGAAAACTCTGTGCGTATTGTAACCCAAGCTTCGATTAGCATTTATTGCTGGTTAGACGTGGCTTAACAGCTATTATTTTGCTGCCACTAAACTCATCTATGCGCTGTAGGATACAACAAGCGTCTTGACGCCAAACCTCACTTTTGCTCATCGCCCGGGTTTCTGAATAACAGAGGAAAAAAGGAAATTTCGTCCAAGCGCTCACAAATGCTCATGTTGGATTTCATCCAAGCCCTTACAATTGCTCACGTTCGAAGACCGCGTGCTTATTTTGCTATCGCTTTAAAAGCTAACGAATATGTGTTAGTGGCGCTATGTTTACTTAGCTTAGCTTTCTTAAAAATAAACTGGCTAATTTTATTCTGTATATTGTGTAAGATTAAATGTGTATAAAATTTCCATTTGTAAATTGTGCAAACGTTTGTCTGAATGTAAATATTTCGAATATTTATATTATCCAATATGAGCAGGCGATCCTATGCCACCAGGCTAATTAATTTTGGCTAATTAATTGTTAATTACATTAATTTAAATCTCATCTCTATAATGGGTAAATAAGGGTATTATCGGACATTTGTATGAGGAAAATGAAGAGTTTTGCTTTTCATTAGTAGCTTTGATTTATGAATGTAAAAACCCTTCTTTGTATGAGATTGAAACTTTTTCAAAGCTATACACGCATTTTTTTTATTTAATGTTTTTCTTATCTTACGCTTATTATCTTCTAATTCATTCAACTAATTGACGACTTTGTAAATTGGCAAAAATTGTATGACTAACTTTATGGCTCATAGGTAATGTTCTGTTCTTCAATAAACAGGAAATTGAGTGTGGAAAAAGAATACCCTTTGTGGCTGTTATTTACATTTTAAGAGCAGGTAGGTACTGTTCTGTGAAATGACAATTAAATAAACCATGTTATTTAATTCCTGAAACACGTGTGGTACATGCAAGCACGGATCAGCTGCTGTCGTCTTCATGCACAAAGAAAAAATGATTAAAAAAATTGAAACTGATTGTAAATAAGCATATTTTTTAAAAAGGAGACATAATAGGCTATATTTAAATTATATTCACATTAATTTCAAACACACACGATACACTACAGGCTAAAATTCTCTATACTCAAAATCCCTTTTCCCTTCTTCATTTCCTAGAGAAGGGATAAAACCGGTTATGAGCAAAAGTGACGTTTGGGGTCTAGACACTTGTTAGAATACAGGATTGTCTGAGCCCTGTAGTTTAATTCTACTACTTGTTAATATCTTCAATTCTTAAGTTTAAGTTCTACTGTTTCAGTTTCCGCCCAAGCAGAGGCGTAGTGTGTTAGCTTCAAGTTGACGCATTGTAAATGATTTAAAGAGTGTAATAAAGGGTAGTTTGAACACTTCTTCTGTTCAGTCACTATTCTCTAGAATTCACACAAAAGATATACAGTAGATCTCTACGTCTGGCCCCCGAACATTCTATTCGAATCCAATGGCAAATTTTCAGGACGGACAGTCATCTTTACAAAATGCAGAAGACGTAGGTGACAAGCCCATTGAATGGATTTGGTTTCTTAATACACACGGTGAGGACGACAATTGCACCAGCAGTGATGTTCCACGGGGAAAACTCCGTCACTTCATTCCTGGAATCCCTTGAGACGCACTTTCAATTGTATCCGGTACCCGAAAGACAGAAAGTAGCCATTCCCTCCAGTGTCCTCCGAGGATTGGCGGAGTTTTGGTCGAAAGGAATCAGGAAATTCTTACTCGGGGAAGTAGGAAGCCTAACATACATTTTGAAAATTTCAAAGCAGCAGCCACAATAACCTCTGCCGAAAACTCCATTTTCTTTTATATGGTGGCAAATGTAGTGGTAGAAGAAAATTGTCCCGAAATTAATCTCCAGCATCTAAAGCAAAGTGAAAAAGCCAAGCTGGATGAACTCGTAAGTAAATTTACTAATTTATTTTTCGAAAAACTAGGGAATACACTAATTGTTACCCATGCGATAGAACTGAAATCAAGCGAACCTTGTAAAGCAAAAACCTTATCATTATGATAAGGAAAAAGAAGCAATAATTAGAACACCACGTAAAACAAATGCTAAGGGACAAAATAATCAGTGCTATCAATAGTCATTATGCTAGACCAGTTGTGCTATGCAGAAGAAAGAAATAATTTGCCCCCTTCGGATTCAAAATCTTATCGTTTTGCCATCGATTACCGAAAATTTAATAGCATGGCTAAGTTTCTATTTACTCTTTACCAGTAATAGAAGTAATAACACGAAAAATTAAGTATAAAAATTTATGACCACTCCTGATCTTACTTCAGGAGACTTTCAAAATAGCCATGAAACCATAAGACGTGAATAAAACGGCGTTTATTACAACCGGGCACATGAATGTTCAAGCATGCCGTTTGGGTTTTGCGGGGCCCCGTAAATTTTTAAACTCGCTATGGACATAAATCTACACTGGTGTGCAAAAATTAAGGACCAGACGGTTTTTTCAATATAACTTTGTACAAAAGCTTTCCAAATCAACACATTTAATACCGTAAGATCCCCAATACGTAAGGACATGAGTAATGTAAGCAACACTTACTAAAAGAGAAATCAGAGGGATAAAAAGAAGCTTTATTGAAAACGCAGCATGGAGCGCAATGCGACTAAAGGCCGAAACATCCCTGTGATAGGTGTCCAGCAAGAAACATCCGGTCTTTAATAGGGGATATGATCTCCCCTGACTGCTAGACAGGTTTAACATCATTTGTGCATGCTGGATATGGGGTTGTTAATGAGCTGTTGAGTCACTGCTGCTCGTTCCTCTTGTAGCACCAATCGCAGTTTCGGAATCGTTACTGGCGATAAGTTATGTGCTGCCACGGGTCTCCCTAGTATGTTCCGTACATGCTTGACGGGATTTAGATCCAGACACCTTGCCGACCAATCCATGTGTTCAATATCTTCACTCTCCAACAGCTCTTCGACAGTAACTGTGCGATGAGGTGGAGCGTTGTCGTCCATGAAGAGGAACTGAGTTCTGCTCGAACGAGAACACCGCGACCTCCCAAAACAGTCTCTTTTGATGATGTTGAAGGGGTTATTGCGTGTTCCCCGCTCTGTCCAGATGTGTATGTGTCTAGAATCGCAACTCAGACTAAATCTGCTCTGATCTGTAAGGAGTACTCCTCCCCATTCATTGTCTCTCCAATTCCGGTGTTCTCGGCACCACAGAGAACGCCCTCTTCGATGGGCAGGCGTTAGAGGTACACACCGTACAGGGCGTTGTGTAAACAGACCACCACCGTGCAGTCTTCTGGCCACGGTAAAACGCGATATCGGTCGTCCAGTCGCCTGTGTCGTGTGTCTAGCGATTTCTCCCGCTGTCTGCCGCCTGTTTCTTCTGGCCTGTAAGGCAATATACCGGTCATCTGCGGGTGTGGTTCCTCGTGGACGACCACTACTAAACCCCCGGATAGCTGTTCCTGTAGTTTGAAATTGTCTCCAAAGTCGTGAAACGATGCTGTGAGCAATTCCGAACTCTGCAGCCACACTTGTCACACTGCGGCCTTCCTCCAACTTCCCAATGATTCGACCTCGGGTAAAAGCATCCAGATGTCGTCTAACAGATTGATTATTCGCCATTTCTCGCTGAGGCAGCAACTCGGTGTGATTTTAACTGCTATACGGCGTGCAATCTCTTTGCCAGAAATACTGATCTTACACCGACAACATGCTTTATACTACTCAGACACTCCCCCATTACGTCTACCTGCATATCTGCGCATGTGCTACCGTACATCACCTTACTTAATCTCCTGATTGGTCTTTCTGTCCGCTCTGCCTCTTCGTTCAGCTGATATGCTGCATATGCTTCGTTCAGCTGATAATAGTTGCAGATACGTTCTTACAAAGGTATATTTTAAAATACGTTGCACCGTTAAAAGTAATAAGCGATAACGGTAGGCAATTTGTTAGTCAAGTTTTTGAAAACCTGCGTGTTTTGAAAACCTTCATGTGCCGTACATGATATACGTCACTTGAAAATGGTCCCTTACAGACCATAAGCAAACATCTCGGAAAGAGTTAATAAAAACGTTGTTAAAATAACTGTAAGTTACGTTAAAAATTATCATAAACGCTGTGACATCTGCGTTGATAAACTAGCCTATGATTTAAGAATTGCCAAGCATGATACAACGGATAAAACGCCTGCTGAATTATTTCTGGGTAGGAATATTTTGATTCATTTAGATATTTTTTTTTGTCCAAGAGCGAGAACCAGAATTTAAACAAGCAAATATTCAAAACTGATCGATGAAGCTTTGGAAAATTCAAATGTAACAAGAGAGCAGCAGAAACGTTATTACGACAGAAAACGCCTTGAATAAGATTTTAAAGTGAGGGATAAGGTGTTGAAAGGAAAATTCACTTTCTCTAGTATACCAGAGAATTTCGTATCGAAATTCGCCCATAAATTGAAGGGTCTTATGTAGTACAGGAGATCGTTGGAGCTGTCATTTACTTAAAATCAGATTCGGGAGAAACAATAAAGGCTAGTCCGGATAAACTAAAGAAATATTATGAACGTAAAGAGTTTGAGGTGTTAAATGATTTCTTGTAGGCTTCCGAATCAGAAGAGGAAACTTCCACAGGAGCGACTTTGCCCTCATCACAACTTCTACCATTCGCGAAGAAACAAAGAACAAACCAAACTACAAGGTCTCCGATAAACAGAATTCCAGAGAAAAGAATCCCTCAACATGCGGAAGATCCAGCAAAGAAAAAAATTCACGGGTGAAAGAAACGCCCAGCCTAGAAAAAAGGATCGCTGTGTTATGAAAAGGTCTCGCAGTAGACAACCCCAGGATACAAAATTAGGCGGCGTAGAGAAAGAATAGTACAAACAAGACCACCGGTCGGCAAACTGAAGAACAGACCTGCGAAGTTCAAGGTACAGACAAAAAAGTGAAGCAACCTAGATTTTGTAAGCAAGCGTGCTCGGCGACCCATGAGCAAAGAACCAGTTTACGGTCCAGTAAAAGGAAAAGACACGACACGCCGCCAGTACGTCCTAAAAGGCGCTGATCAGGGGTCGAAAGAGGAAACGTCAGTTCCCACCAGCAGATAAGAAGCAGAGACGAAAAATCTCCAAAGTGAACCAAATGACTTGGACGCAGTTCTGCAATAAAAGAATGGCTGAATACCAAGCGTCGAAAAACAAAGATTACGAAGTTACAATGTAAAAGCTATTGTCTTGATTGAGGATTAAAGTTATTTTAGCTTCATTTGGCGAAAGTACACAGTATAGTGCATTGTAGAAATGTAATGTTAATGTAAGGAACTAGTAGTTCGGTTTTATTTGCAGAAAAAGTATTTATGTTAACGTGTCAAAAGATACAAGCAGCTTCATATTAGTATTTCTTAATGAAAATTTGTTTTTAGGTTTGCATATTTGGCGAGAAAAAGATTCATTCAAGTAAAATTTTCATTTTATTCTCTATTGTCTTAAAAGTATTTGTTTGTAAAAGGTTGAAATACCTGTTGTGTTAAAGCAAATAGTACTTTTGTAAAAGTTTAAACCTCAAAAAAGCACACATAATAAGTATTTAGAGCTAAAACTTCAAAGTGTAAAGTTAATGCATTTAAAGTTTAATGTATTCAATTGAGTTCGCTGAAAAGAAATGTTAGCTAAAAATTATATCATGCGATTTTGAGCGAAAACTTGCATCGTTTAAGCTGAATGTGTTTTGCAGGGCTCTCCACGGACACTCTAGTTTATTTTCATTTTTATTAGCTCATAGAGAATCTAGAAATGAATTTAGGTTATGCCTAAGAAAGTTGTTATGTGCTAACAAGTCGGTTGGGCATTGAAGTGGAGAGCTTATTCCCGGTAACACATTACACTTGCGTTTTCAACACACATTGTGGAGATCCAAAAGGGGATTAAAGTTTAAAATTTAAGCATGAATGTGAAATGAATAATTGTGACACGAAAAACCGTACTGTTCGGAAAAGCTGAGAAAGCTACACTAAATGCAAAATGCAAAAAGGTTAGAAACTTAATTAAATAGTGCAGGGTGAATTTAAAGTGGCATTTATTGTTAGAAACATGTATTCATAAGTATTCTTTCCACCACCTAAAAAGAAGATGAAGGCCACCTAAAAAGAAGGTGAAGGCCACCTAAAAGGATGATGAAGGAAGTTCAGCAGAACTGTGATGAAAAGATATCTTTCTGTTATAATTTAAATTTTAGTATTTGAATGTAAACGGCGCTCAGGTCTTGTTAGTTGTAAAATTTATCAGTTTGTAACAGGTCTTTAAGGACCTTTATCCAAGTCTATTAATTTCTGGCATGGGCAAATGCAGGAATTTATATTTACTTTATATAACCAGTTAAATTTAATTTTAAGTTCCTTTCCTATAAGCCTTCATTCCCATAATTGTCAGTGCCAGAATATTTAAATTTGGTAGCGAGCGTGAGGACCGCAAATTCTACCAATGGGAGAAAAACTTTAAATATCGAGTTCTAGAAGGAAAGTTAGAGAGTCCAGGAAAACTCTGTGCGTATTGTAACGCAAGCTTCGGTTTAGCATTTACTGCTGGTTTAACGTGGCTTAACAGCTATTATTCTGCTGCCACTAAACTCATCTACGCTCTGTAGGATACAGGATTGTTTGAGCCGTGTAGTTTAATTCTACTACTTGTTAGTATCTTCACTTCTTAAGCTCTACCGTTTCAGTTTCCGCCCAAGCAGAGGCGTAGTGTGTTTATAAGGTTCCTCCTTCAATCTCTTAATCTTCGTGCTAAGGTATGCTGTGAAACCCTATGTGGAGGACAGTGAGAAAATCTAGGCTATGTCCTTTGGTGTTGAAGAACTACAAAGTCAGAAGGAGGGTTTAAAGTGACCCTTTAATTCAAATAATTACAACTCTCCAACTTGAGAGTAGGCCACTACTTGGGCTGAACTAAAATAATATGAAATAAGGTGTGTTAACAATTCAGATACCTAAGTTTAACCTTAAGTAGGACGGCGAGGGAAGCCTAACTCTTAGTGAAATGCAATAATGCGAATTTCACTAGCAAGCACTAGTAATTGCAATTTGCCTATGAAGGCGAACTTTCAGTAGACAGAGGAAATCTTTGCGCGCACAGCCTTACGGCGATAAATCCAAGACTCTGTTTTTCCTCCTCGTTAACTCCTGCCTTTTAAACTATCAGATATATGCGATTTGCATAAATATCTCGTTTCGAAAAATTCGGGCAGCAACTGCAACTTTGAGATATCGATATTAAAGTTCAAACTAAAAATAACTTGGTTAATTAAAATAATGAATGCTACTTGTTAACGTCGAGTTGACGCATTGTAAATAATTTAAAGAGTGTAATAAACGCTAGTTTTAGCGCTTCTGTTCTATCACTATTCTCCAGATTTCACACACAAGATAGATAGTAGATATCTACAATTATTTTAAATTTTCATCAAGTAATACAAAACAGTTGATTACTTGCATCCAATATTTAAGGGTTGAACGATCACACTTGAACCTGTATCGTCCTTATTAATACATACTTTGTTCTCCTTTTAATTAATGGTGCTTCTGGCCTACGCAGTTTTCCTAGAGATTTTCCTACATAATTCGCAACTTTATAATAAGAAGATAATAACAAAACGTTTAGATTTTCTTGCTAATTTGGCAAAATGCCGGCCTTCTGTAAGAAACTGAATAAATTTTCTTTTCTTTTGTTGATTATTAGAAGAAACTAGTTGTCTCGCTTATATATAGTTCTACATATCGTTACTACTCAAATATTAAATCTTTTTAAGACCAGTAGGATCACCCATACGTCGATTTTTTTCTCCCTATCTGATGATCATTTTCCAGGCACTTATCAAACTTACCAATATCAGATCTATCATAGTTTTCATGATCATTAGCATCTTGCAGTAAGCAGCATGGGAAAACTTCTTGCTCTGTTTCGAAGAAGAGAAGTGAATATGTAAAAATATCAAAAAACAGATTCAGCTGTGAACGTAAACTAAAATTCAAGGATAAAAAATAAACCGAAATCTGAAAACAAAAGTATAGTTTGAGAGTTGAAGGGCTGAGAACACTCCAATATGTTTAACACAGAATTTGTGCGTTATGATTTAATGCAGTTGCAACTTCTTTTGCTATAATGTGACAAACAAAAGAAAAATAAATTCATAACAAATAAAAATGAAACAAAAAAAAGAAAAATTGAAAGGTTTCAGATTTTAAATTATGTCCAAAGGGGCGTTTTTTAACATTTTGTGTGTTACCTTTATTTATTAAATATCATGTTCTTCTCACTTAAACCATAAAATTCAGTTCAAGGGCAATATGACAAAATAATTTTAAAGTGAGCGTATCTTTAGAATTTCCGATACACAGTCTCACGCGCTAGAGATGAAAATGTTTTTTTCTGTACAACGTTGTCATTGCTCGCTTTGAAATCCTTGAGCTTGTTAATAAAAAATTCTTTAAAGTTTTACAAAATATGAAATCGATAATAAAACAAATTACAAATTTCAAATTTGTGAATTCAGATGCCCATATTCGGGTCGAAACGTTCAATTTTCAAAATTTGATGGCTCTAAGTACCGTTGTATTATCACAATGCTAGAAACATATATAAATTTATTCAAATTCATCCTTAGTTAATTTCTTTAAATATAATACAGGGCGATAATATTTAGTGGCAACAATTTGAAAAGTCAAACAACCCTCTTGGTGAACCAAATACCAAATTGGAATTAGTAGTCCTTTTGGGGAAATTGTCCCTTTAAACTAATAATGTCAACTTACAAAGATATTGACGAAACGCTGTCAGGAGATCTAGGAAAACATTTCTCTAACTCAAAGTTTACGAATATAATACTGGGTGATCCAGAAATATTAAACTAATTAAAAATTCAGTAATTCAAAAAGTAGTAGTAAAGTTTGCTCTTGCGTAACGTTACCAACTAGTAGTCTTCTAAAAGCAGCTACTCCCTGTGTGTCTTTATTTTTCCCACTTATTGTGTAAGACAGATTATTGTGTAAGTAAGTGACGTTGTCACTCGTAAGAGCCTAAAGTTGTTTGTGCACTTGTAGCATGCTGCGGTTCTCACAGATATGTACAGAAATATATGGAATATCTTTTAATAACGAAAAATGTATTGTTAAAATGTTACGTTTTTACTTGAAGTCACAGATGTACAGGGATTGTCTGACGTTATTGGCCATAATGAAAGAAGTTATTTGCCATCCCGTAACAGGAATTGTAATTGAAATATCGTAGATGCTTTGCAGAGAGACTGTCATGCCACATCTGGGGGTCATTCCTATGAATGACGGCCATCGCAATGAACATTTGCAATCTCAGCTGCATTACCTGTGCTGCACACCATTCTACCACAGCAAAAGCAAAATCTTTCGGTGAAAAATTATTTTTGCCCCAAAATCCTTCAATAGTAAAACAGTCTCATCTCTTCCTATGAAACACGGCGTCGCGGTACATTTACAAGTTTGGAATTATTGAAGGTTTACTTTTCTGTTATCCTTAAATCACCCGCTTCCTATCCTATTGTAAATCAGGTAACTTGATGTAAAGTTATTTGTTTTTTCAAGAACTTAATATTCTTCAGAAGTTAGAATGAAAATTCACATATCTTTCTTTCAAGATTACACGAATTGATATGCTTGTATTATTATTAAAGTGTGAGCTTAATTTATACTATACTAGAAATTCGACGTGATCTGATTGTTAAGATTATTTTTAACTCTCAGGTTGTGAGCAACTGCATACAGTAATTATGAAGTTTATAAACCGTTAAAAAATTGGACTGACACGTATCTAATAAAATCCACTTACGCGCAGGCTAGGTCTCACAAAATAATTAAGAAATTAAGACTTAAAATATTAAATTCGACTGCTTTATCGTCCTTCAAATGCCAAGAATTTCACGTATCACAATATTTCTTAAAGTAAGATGTTCAGAAGTTCAGAATGCACTTACGTGCGGATATAAACATTTGCCGGATCACAGTAGCCAAAAGACACAGACGTCTTAAGCAGCTAGATAAATAGGTAATAAAGAGGTCTAGAGTTCAATCTAGACCAGACGAAAGAACATGTGTTTTATTTTTTAACATCTATACCGGAAAGTTTCACTTCACACACTACAGGTTTATAAATTCCAAAGTTTTCCCTCAAAA
>KK116018.1:219061-243752 GCA_000611955.2 Stegodyphus mimosarum
TCATACTACTTCAGAGAAATTAACTACATCTTGGCCACTAGCTGTTTCCGAAATTTTATGTAAAAACACAAAATCGATTTTCAAAATTCCGTTCTTATTTCGTTTTTACACGCTAATTTTTTATTTAACTATTATTTTAATTTACGTTCTTTTTAACGTTACTTGCTTTATTTATATATTTATGATGTTAGACCTGTAGCACACTTGTGTATATCTTATCGTATATTTTGTGGAACGACAGCGAATTAAATTAGTGTCTTTTTAAATCGTTATAAGCTTCAACTAAAATTACAAAATGTAGGTACAAATAGTTTTCCGGTAGAATAACCCTATCAAATCATACTCCAACCATAATCCCAAACATAATCAAATAAATGAAGGTTGCTTGCAAGTAGCAGATTGAAGTTAATATAAGAAAACTAAACGTCTAGCCTATTATTGTACAATTTTGGCCTTACATTAAAATTGTACCAATCAAATGTAATTAGAAACACTGTATCCACATGAGATAAAATATTAGCATTTATAGATGAAGAAAAAAAGCTTAAAATGACACACAGATGGAAATTTTAGTGAGAAATAATCAGCATTTTAACATCTAATAAAAATTATTATGGCTGATAAATATAAATTAAGCAAAGACAGCATAAGCAAGGTTTAAAACAAGATTGTATAGAGTTGTTATTACTGTTCACTAGCCAGTTACTTTATATTCTAGATAATTACGACCACTTCTCGTTACGCTTCGCTACCACAATGTACATGAGCATTAAAGTTTATAGTACTTAAAGGAAAGTTTGGGAAGTTTCATTCAGAGCCCGTTCTGCCTTTCGAAGCCACGTTACCTAGCTCAGATAAAACAGTATTATTTGGCTTTGCATTATAGTTGCCGATATTTAAATTGTTAGGCTTACAAGAAGTTTTCAGCCAACTTCGCGTTAGTTTGAATTGTGTAGTCTTGGACTATTTATTTAATTTAAATTTGAATTTGAACTGTATTTTAAGTATTTCGCCAAAGTCGCTGGCGGAGTCTGCAAGCACGAGACGAGCATCTATATTCTAAGTTCTGTTTTTGAAAAAAAGGGTTTCTTTTAAAACCTTTGCGACACTTTGCATTTGTGTCCAGACGTAGCAATGATTCGCTAACATCGTCTGTTGGGAGTTTGTAAGTAGTTTATGCTACCAAATCAAGTCAAATACACTCACGTTTGTGAAAATTGCAACACCATGAAGGACTTACGCGAGTGAGCTGAAATTTTCAGGAAATGCAAAGTAGCGCATGATATGCAAATGATTAGAATTGCAAATCCGTAGCGCATGCGTATGCTGAGCAGCGCCCTCTGAACGGCTGATGGATCCGAATAAATAGACGGCTTTAGCGAGGCGTGTATGGTTATCGGTGGTTATCTGCTAGTGGTAAACGTTAACTCAATCTGTACTTATGCCTCGTCGACGAAAGAGAGCGAGATTTGAACAACTTACAGAGTTTGAACGAGGGAGAATCATCGGCCTTCGTGAAGCTGGATTGTCGTATCGTGCAGTAGCCTCTCGTGTGCAGCGTAACAGCAGCACAGTGATGCGCGTTTGGAAGCAGTGGACGGACGAGTGTCGGACAACTCGGAAATCCGGGAGTGGACCCCGAAATGTGACGTCAGCTCGCGATGATAGACACCTGGTCCGCATGGCGCGGACGGACCGTACAGCTTCCTCTAGACAATTGGCAGCACTGTGGTCAATAGCTACAGGTGTTTCATTGTGTGCTTCATCAATTCGTAGACGTCTGCTGCAGTGTGGACTGCGCGCACGGACTCCTTTATACAGGATCCCCCTAACGCACGACCATCGCCGCCTGCGGCTACAATGGGCCAATCAGCATAGAGACTGGCGTGCTGATTGGCAGCATGTCGTGTTTTCTGACGAATCCCGCTTTAATTTGTGGTACCATGATGGCCGCATTCGTGTCAGACGCTATGCCGGTGAACGCCACCTTCCGGAGTGCATTATCGAACGCCACAGTGGACGAACACCCGGAGTTATGGTCTGGGGCGCCATAGCATATCATAGACGATCTCAATTGCTACGAATTGTGGGCAATCTGAACAGCAACCGGTATATCCGTGAAGTTCTACAGCCCGAAGCTGTTCCCTTCCTTCAAAGCTTGCCAGGCGCTGTATTTCAACAGGACAATGCCCGCCCTCATACTGCTCGGATTGTTAAATCCTTCTTTGCAGCGCAGCAGGTACAGCTTCTTCCTTGGCCTGCGTGTTCCCCGGATATGTCGCCAATTGAACATGTGTGGGATGTCATTGGTCGGCGTCTTGCTCGTGATCCTCGTCCTGTTGCGTCTGCAGACGAACTTTGGGTACGCGTACAAACGATATGGAATGCTCTTCCTCAGTCAGACATTCAAACTTTGTTTGACTCCATGCCACGTCGTGTAGCAGCACTTATTGCGGCGCGTGGTGGCCACACAAAATACTGATTCTGATCTCTTGTTCTTGTTTGTTTGCTTTGAACATTTAATCATTTATTTGTACCACTACCACTCAACTGTGTATTAAATTGCATTCAATTATGACGATTCCTTCTTGGTGTTGCAATTTTCACAAACGTGAGTGTATTATAAATGTAACTTCATCAAATATGGAAATGAATAAAATATCAGAAGCTTAATATAAGGAACTGAATTATGAGTAAAATGCAATGGAAAAAAAAGCGATTCTTGAAAAGTAGAATTATTTCTTTTTTTTAAAAAATAGCACGTATTTGGAAGATATCATTGTATAGAAATTGTGAGAATATTAATTGTTTAATCTTAATATCCGAGAAGTTAAATTGCTTAATAAATAAAATTTCACTATAAAATGAATCGAGTGTCATATTCTTCCGACCAAACTACGAAACAGTAAGATGGAACACTTTAAACCTGCAGCCTACTATGAGTGTCACATCATTTTTTTCTCTTCAATAATTCTATTGGTTAAACGCAGACTTCGCTAGCGTCCTCGTTTGGACGACTTTTCGGCTGGCGACATGGTTTCGTTGCGTCATTTACGTTTCTAGCGTAGTCATGTGGACGCACCTTAAGAGGTAAAAATACCTCTTCATCAGCAGTAAAGAAACATGTACCTCTTCGCCCTTGAAATCGAGAGTATCAAATTGTTGTTATTTAACTGATATTCATTGCTTTACATATCTTTTATTACCTATACCTTTTATTATGATGTAGCGCATTGCTGTATATACACTGGGTGCAAAAATTAAGGACGAAGTCGAAAAATTAGCATATCAGCTGAACGAAAAGGCAGAGCGGACAGAAAGACCAATCAAGAGATTAAGTAAGGTGATGTACGGTAGCACATGCGCAGATATGCAGGTAGACGTAATGGGGGAGTGTCTGAGTAGTATAAAGCATGTTGTCTGTGTAAGATCAGTATTTCTGGCAAAGAGATTGCACGCCGTATAGCAGTTAAAATCACACCGAGTTGCTGCCTCAGCGAGAAATGGCGAATAATCAATCTGTTAGACGACATCTGGATGCTTTTACCCGAGGTCGAATCATTGGGAAGTTGGAGGAAGGCCGCAGTGTGACAAGTGTGGCTGCAGAGTTCGGAATTGCTCACAGCATCGTTTCACGACTTTGGAGACAATTTCAAACTACAGGAACAGCTATCCGGGTGTTTAGTAGTGGTCGTCCACGAGGAACCACACCCGCAGATGACCGGTATATTGCCTTACAGGCCAGAAGAAACAGGCGGCAGACAGCGGGAGAAATCGCTAGACACACGACACAGGCGACTGGACGACCGATATCGCGTTTTACCGTGGCCAGAAGACTGCACGGTGGTGGTCTGTTTGCACGACGCCCTGTACGGTGTGTACCTCTAACGCCTGCCCATCGGAGAAGGCGTTCTCTGTGGTGCCGGGAACACCGGAATTGGAGAGACAATGAATGGGGACGAGTACTCTTTACAGATGAGAGCAGATTTAGTCTGAGTTGCGATTCTAGACACATACACATCTGGACAGAGCGGGGAACACGCAATAACCCCTTCAACATCATCAAAAGGGACTGTTTTGGAGGTCGCGGAGTTCTCGTTCGAGCAGACATAATGCTTGGTAGCCGGACCGACCTTCATATCTCCCAAGGAGGTTCGTCACCTGGGACTGCTATTGTAACGAGGTTCTTCTTCCTCACATGCGTCTTTTCACAAGGGCTATGGGTCCTCAGTTCCTCTTCATGGAGGACAACGCTCCACCTCATCGCACAGTTACTGTCGAAGAGCTGTTGGAGAGTGAAGATATTGAACACACGGATTGGTCGGCAAGGTCTCGGGATCGAAATCCCGTCAAGCATGTACGAAATTTACTAGGGAGACCCGTGGCAGCACATAACTTATCGCCATTAACGATTCCGAAACTGCGATTGGTGCTACAAGAGGAACGAGCAGCAGTGTCTCCACAGCTCATTAACAACCACATATCCAGCATGCACAAATGATGTGAAACCTGCCTAGCAGTGAGGGGAAATCATATCCCCTATTAAAGACAGGATGTTTCTTGCTGGACACCCATCACGGGGATGTTTCGGCCTTTAGTCGCATTGCGCTCCATGCTACTTTTTCAATAAAGCTTCTTTTTTTCCCTCTGATTTCTCTTTTAGTAAGTGCTGCTTACATTACTCATGTCCTTACGTATTGGGGATCTTACGGTATTAAATGTGTTGATTTGGAAAGCTTTTGTACAAAGTTATATTGAAAAAACCGTCTCGTCCTTAATTTTTGCACACCAGTGTATATGTTTTTATATTAATTTCTGGATCAAACATGATTCTTGAAACAGAGGTAAGCAATAAAAAATGGAATAGAATGACAAAGAGGAAAACTTCAGAAATACGTCTTGCAAAAGTAGTAGATTCGCAGCTAGGTCTTACAAAAAAGTTATACTGAAGTGATAAGCCTTACAAATTATAATGAATAAAGAACATCTACTAAAATTTTTCTAAAACTATATGCTTTATATTATTTTAATCCTTAGATAACGTCCTTTTCAAAGAAATATTTATGTTTCTTTATCGGCATAAATTTTTATATGAATTGCCCAGGTTTAAGTTTTACCCACATATTACAAATTAACGAAGAAAATGTAACATAAAATGTTACTTTTAATTTTAAAAAAACTTAGAAGAGGGATCATAAAGGATAAAAGTCATATTTACAGCATTTTTGCGGCATTAAAAACCTGTTCTTAAAAATGCGACAACTTAAAATTTAGCCAAGAATTACATTTTCGCAGGGATTTGTAAAAGTAAAACGCCTTTTTCATCTCATTTGTTTCTCCAGTTTCAAGTAAAAGCTTTTCTTTTTCTTTCCATACCTGAAGCGACGACATCTTAAAAAGCACTTAGTCCTTTCTCAGCTGATGTGAGACATAAATAATCTTGCATTTCACTACATGTATTCTGGAGAAACCTTTCTTACATTTGCCGTAAGGGACATGGGAAAAAAATAAATGAAAAATGAATCTAACAAGCAGAGTGAGGAAAAGAGGGAGCAGTAAATCGCGTTAGTGAAATAAAATATGGAAATGTACATTTCAAACTTTCTTTCAGATTCTCAGGCTCATTTACATAATGGGACACATTTCTAAAGATTTGATGTGATGTTGCTTTTCATAAAAACTCTTCATATCTCTTAGAGATTACAAACTCTCATTCGCGACATCAAATTTTAAAAAGTAAATAAATGTCTTTACTAAGAGAAATAAAAAAGTTTTAACCTGAAGTTATATAGTATTTAATATCATTTTTTACATTTCAGTATATAGAAAATGTTACGTATCTGACATTTTCCCTTGCATTCTCTTTAGCTCTAATTAAGGCACGTCCAGAAAGTAAGTTCCGTTTCAATTTATCTCCGCTGCAGCTCTGCGATCGCAGTTCCGCACATGCGCAGTAGACGCTCTGTATCAAGGAGAAGAAACGCGCGCCATTTGGAGATCGCTGTCAGTCACGTACGCTTTGTTGTGCTTGTTTACAATGTCGGTGTTGATTGAAAATCCCGCCGCTTGTGAAATCAGATCTGTGATTCGTTTTCTGAATGCGAGGAAAGTGAAACCTAGTGAAATTTATCGGCAAATTTGCGATGTTTACGGACCAAAAGCGATGAGTGATTCAATGGTGAGAAGATGGGTCCGAAAGTTCAATGACGGACGTAGTGATGCGCACGATGAAGAACGAAGTGGGCGTCCATCTTTGGTTACAGAAGAACTGGTTCACGCGATTGATGACAAGATCCATGAAAACCGAAGGTTTACAATTAGTGCTCTCGCTATGGAATTTCCCCAAATTTCACGATCACTAATGCATGAAATTGTTACCGAAAAACTGAAATTTCGTAAACTTTGCTCACGTTGGGTACCAAAGATTCTTACTGAGCAACACAAAACAAAACGGATGGGTAGTGCACTTCAGTTTTTGACCCGTTATGCTGAAAGCGGTGAAGAATTTCTGACACAGATAGTCACAGGAGATGAAACTTGGGTTTCTTACGACACCCCTGAAAGTAAGCGGCAATCAATGGAATGGAGGCACACTTCATCCCCAGCAAAGGTTAAGCCGAAGCAAATCTTGACACCTCGAAAAATGATGTGCACAGTGTTCTGGGACTGGAAAGGCATCTTACTCATTAATTTCTTACCGCGTGGTCAAACAATCAGAGCAGATGCTTATTGCGAGACACTTCGGAAATTGCGCCGTGCAATTCAGAATAAGCGCCGAGGATTGCTGTCAAAAGGTGTTGTTTTTCTTCACGACAACGCACGACCACACACTGCAAATGTGACGAAAAACCTCCTACAGGGATTTGGCTGGGACGTGTTTGACCATCCTCCGTACAGCCCTGACCTCGCTCCTAGCGACTTTCATCTGTTCTTACATCTTAAGTCTTTCCTTGGCGGTCAACACTTTAACAATGACGACGAGCTGAAAGAAACTGTTTCCAACTGGTTGAAGACACAGGCGGCAAATTTCTATGAAGAAGGTATACAAAAACTTGCGCCACGCTATGACAAATGCCTGCAATATTTCGGCAGTTATGTGGAAAAGTAGTTTAAGAGTTGTTGAATTTTGTGCAATAAATAACTTTTCTGTAGCTGTACACAATTTACTTTTATTACCAAACGGAACTTACTTTCTGGACGTAAACCGTTGATAGATTTGTAGTTGACAATCACGGAATAAATGTTTACACGATATTTTGCAAAACGATAAAATGTTATTAATCATTTAACCGGGAAACCAAATTAAAAATTCATTGATTGAGTGTGAAAATGTGAATAAATCTGTGAATATAAACATTAATTTTAGTTTTAATCCGGTTAAAACAATTAATTAATTTAGGAAATCCGTTTCGAGCGCTGATGTGTTTCCTGAGGAATATTTTTCTTGATGTTTTATGTAAGTATTCCGACGTTCATATATTATGAGGAACTTCTTTGCAGTTTTTAAAAGGTTACATTTAATGAATGAAAAATAATTTCAATATATTTAGTGTTTGATAACCTACCATCACACTGAAAAATATTCACTAAAGTTACATTAAAAACAGCATGTTGCAAAATAAAACTTCTGTGGCCAAAACACTTGGAAACCTGTATTATAATTCCTGAATGACTAAAAGTTGCTCTATAAAACTATAATACCGTCGTACAGGTAATATATACCGTTGTACAGGCATCACAAAAATATTCTAGGCCGTATACAGACGGCCTTGCGGGTGAAAGGTTTGAAACTATGTTAAATAAATATTTCAAATTTTATACCAATGCGAAAGGAAATAAGTAATTAAATTATTAATTTTGTACGGAGGTTGCGTACTTAATTTAGAATTATGAAACAGCGGAATGTATTTTGTTTATAAGGAATTTATTTCGGATGCACAGGTTGCATAGGACAAAGGATAAAACTCCGCTAGTTGCCGGAGCTTGAGCAGATACACAGATCCACACCGCTAGAGGACGCAGCTAGTGATTAGTGGTGGTGCTACGACATACATCACGTAACATACTCCCGCGTTGAAATTTTGAAAATTTCAAAATTTATATAGTGTCATATGAACATATTAAACAAAACTTTTATGAGGTTAATACAAAGCAAAGGTTACAAATTACAAAAATAACAATTAAAGAAATATTACATAAATTGAAAAAGTCTGTTAAGATGTATACCAGATTTATAATTATCATAAAAAGATTAATTATCATTTATGGGCAACAAACAAATTTGAATGATGCCTCGTTTTACTATTCCATTAGCTGTTCTGATGAACACAATTCTAACAGCGTTGTCTGCACCTTTAACAAACCTTTCGATTCGACCTCCAACTCGAAAAAGTTCATTTATATCTAAAAGGGATATAAATTTCTTACCTAACTCAGCTTCAAGTCCTTGTTATGTTTTAAACAATTAATTTAATGGCTAAAAGTTGCATGTTGAAATAATTTAACTAAATGATTAGATGCACTTATTACTACTTCTGTTGTTAACTTGTCCACTTGTCGATTTTTAGGACATTTGATATTATATATAAATTTGCAAATATAACTAAAAATATGTACAAGTTTAGTAAAACTGATACTAATATTTAAAAAATCATCAATAAAGTTATTAGTAGTGTTAGAAAGTAAAACAAGATTATAATTATTATTTGATTCATTAGAATAATCACTATCAGTCATGCTAATAGGCTCCTTAGAAGATGGAATGTTCGAGTTTAAAAATGAAGGGCCAGTCCACCACATAGAGTTCTACAGAAGATTGATCGTACTGGTTCCTCTAGATATGAAATCAGCTGGATTGCTTTCCGAAGAAACATGTCTCCAATCATAGTCAGGCCATAGCTCGATGATTAGTTTAACTCGGTTGGACACAAAGGGTTTAAGTCTTTCATGAAGAGTTTTTATCCATGCCAGCGTTATCATAGAGTCCGACCACAGGTATACATGATGAAACTCAACTTGAATAATTGAGATGACCTTTGAAGTTAGTCGAGCTAGTAGCAACGCCGCACATAATTCCAGCCTGGTTATTGTTAAGGTTTTTATAGGAGATGCTCTAGATTTGGAACATAACAGTGTTGTTTTCAACTGTCCTTGGCTATTTTTTGAGCTTATGTAGATTGCTGCACCATAGGCACGTTTCGACTCATCGCTGAATCTATGTAATTCAATCATTATGAGATTTGTAATGATTACATGCCTAGGAACCTTTACTGGATTTAAAGCGGGAAGTTGGGTTAAGAAATTTAACCGTTCCTTCATATCACTGGGAGGAATTGGATCAGACCATTTTAATTTTTTCCACAGATTTTGTAGAAATATCTTTGCTTTTGTAATTACTGGGCCAATTAGTCCGAGAGGATCAAATAGGCTTGGAAGATAGAACATCCCTTTTTGTGAAACTTGCCTTTGATTCTATATTAACCTTAAAGGTTAAATTATCGGAATTACATGCCCAAAGCATGCCGAGAGTTTTCACAACATGGGAATCTGAAGAAACGTTATATTCATTAGCCTTGTTGTCGTTTAACAAGTCTGGATGGTTTGAAACCCATTTACGTAACTGCATGGCAGCCTTGTTCAATAGATTTATTAATTCAAATTGCAAGGAAATTGTGTCCTCTAAATTTTCTGACCTGATAAAATATCGTCCACGTAGACATCGGTAAGTAAAACTGCCGAAGCATGGTAAAAATACCTCTGCTTTTCCTCAGCTAAAGCCTAAAGATCCAGTGGCCAAATACGGGCCACATGTTGTACCATATCTAGTTGTTCTCATTCTGTAAGTTTCAACAGGTTGAGCACGGACTTGATTTCCACAAAAGTCTCTGAAGTTCTCTATCAGTTTCTTCGACAAGAATTTGTCTGTACATTTCAGTAATGTCTGTGATAAATACATATGTATGTATTCGAAAACGAGTTATTATTGAAACTACAGGAGTTGGACAAAAATATGGAAACACCTTGTGAAATGCATGTTTGAAAAGAAAGATTGATTTTAATGAAATATGTAGGTGGCGCTGGCGTTTTTGACTACTGACGCCACCTATACAACTTCGTAAATGTGCTAAACAGTTCAGTTGTTGTCGGAGTACTGTTATGTGAGGTTGTTATTGCATTATGTCAGAGTTAACAGACTTCGAACGTGGGCAAATTGTTGAGCACGTATGGTAGGTGCTTCCGTAAGCAAGGTAGCCGAGGTGTTTAGTGTTTCAAGAGGTACCGTATCGAAGATTTATTCCGCATATTTGAAAAGCGGAAAAACATCATCTGCTAAATCACAGCGCGGACGAAAGTGTATCCTGAGTGATCGTGACAGACGATCATTAAGGGCAATTGTGACGAAAAATAAGACCACAGCTGCAAAAGTTACTGCTGAAATGAATGTTGTGTTACCGAACCCTGTGAGTACCAAAACAATTAGAAGGGAGCTTCATAAACAGGGAATTGCTGGCCGTGCTGCAATTGAGAAGCTACTCATCAGTGATGCTAATGCCCGTAACAGGAAAAGGTGGTGTTTAAGTCATAAAGCCTGGAGTATAGAGCAGTGGAAGCGAGTAATATGGTCTGACGAGTCTTCTTTCACATTGTTTCCCACTTCTGGCCGAGTTTACGTCTGGAGAACGCCATCTCAAGCCTATAATATAGACTGCTTGTTGCCAAGAGTGAAGCATGGCGGGGGTTCTGTAATGGTTTGGGCAGCCATATTGTGGTTCTCTGCTAGCCCCATGATAACTGCGTCAGGGCACATGACTAAGACTTATGTGAACATTTTGGCCGATCAAGTTCATCCCATGGTACAAACTTTGTTCCCCGATGGTGATGGTGTCTTCCCAAGACGACAAAGCCCCTGTTCACGCAGCTCACATTGTCCAGGACTGGTTTTCTGAGCACGAGAATGAGTTGTCCCATCTCCCCTGGCCACCACAGTCACCAGACTTGAATATTATCGAACCTTTGTGGTCTATATTGGAACGGAAAGTGCGTTTTCGTTATCCACCGCCAACATCGTTATCTGAACTTGCCACCGTTTTGCAGGAAGAATGGTATAATATTCCCTTGGCAAACATACAGGAACTGTATTTATCCATTCCGAGAAGACTGCAAGCTGTTTTGGATGCCAACGGGTTTCCTACACCATATTAAGCAAAGAAACATGTTTTTTTTTAAAGGTGTTTCCATATTTTTGTCCAACCAGTGTAGGTCTTGCTGCACAGTTCCACCATTCAGTAATAAGGAGTTGAGATTTTCTCCATTTGCGCACTTAGCTGATGCATCAAACACGACACGAAGAGGGGTAGAAATGCTTTTTGGCCGGAACACTGCATGATGTGGGATATAATAATTTTCACTACAGTTCTTGCAGTCTGAAATAGCCTTTTTTACATGATTTAACGCAAGATATTCGTCCATGAATGCCGTATATAAAGCGTACATAGTTTGATTTTGGTCCAATTTGTTCCACAGCAAATTTAGAACCGCCATTGATTTAGGTTCTCCTAAACTAGATCATTTGCCTTCCTTAATGGGTAATCTAACAATAAATCTTCTAGTGTCATCGCGCTTGTGAGTGGCCCTAAAATATTGCTTACAATATTCCCTTTCAAATGTTTGAGAATCGTCATTTGTATAATTTTCTGGAAAGGATTCAATCTCAAAGATAGTTTTGGTAGAATTTTCTAAAGTATCCTCCTCAGAAATACAAGTAAGACCAATAAAGTTTTAAGAAACTGTATTTTTGACAGTCCCCGTGACCAAATACCCCAAAACACTGTTCTGAAACATCAAATTATTATCGCGTAATTTGAATTTTTCTGCCTTGAGTAAATTAAAAAATACCTCATAACTTATAAGTTAATTGATTTTAGTTGGAATTTAATTCGCGAGGTATACAAATATCAGAAATGCCGATTTTCTTCACAGGTGCCAATTTTGTGATTTTAGGTAGCATCAGAAATGATAATGTTTTGAAAACTTACCTTCATCGTTAGAAATTTTTGTTATTACTTTATTTTTAATAAAATATTCTCCTCCGTTAATTCCTGAAAGACAGTAATTAAATTTTTTCCATTTTTAATCCCAAAATATAAGCCACTTCTTGTGTACATATGGAAACAGAACTTCCGCTAGCTAAATTGCTTTTACTTTTATTTTTTGCCAAAAGAATTCCCAATAAAAAACATCACAGTGTATAGAAGGCTGCTTGACGGTAGACAACACTTATTCACATCCGCGATTAATGAGGTACCTGTAACATTTTTTTTTGATTGACTGGAGAGAACATTATCCTATCAGGCGTGCTTCACATCACACGACATTTCGTAAATGGGACAGAAGATTACGTGAAACTGGCTGTTTAACGAGAATTACGACTCGACAGCGAACGACGAGAACACCTGAGAATGAGGAGGCGGTCTTAGAGGTGGCAGAAGACAATCCAAGTACGATTACCCGAGCCATAGACGATCGAATGGGTGTTTTTCAATCCACTGTCTGGAGGATATTCGCAGCATACCAAATGACCGCATACCGCCTTCATCGCGTCAAGTTATTAGAGCCTGACGATTATTCACTCCGGAGGACGTTTGCTACTTGGTTCCTCGAACAGAGTGCTACAGACAGCACATTGGCTGCTTCCGTATTTTTCACGGATGAAGCACACTTCACTCGTAAGGGAGCCTTCAATCAGCGTAAAATCCATGTATGGGTTTTGGAGAACCCTCATCGTACGCAACCACGTGTAGCTCAAGAGCGTTTCTCAGGTAATGTTTGGCCCCGCATTCTTAGAAACTACCTCAGTGGACGGCACCTTCTGCCCAGTACTTCGACTATAGGACATACCTGATCTTCTTGCAACAACTCCTGCCCGAACTTCTTGACACAAATCATGCTTCTCGGTAGTTACGCTGCTCCGTGTTGTACCAGCATAACAGAGCCCCTTCATATTACTCGACTGTAATCTTTGAACAGAAGCGGATAGGTCGTAGCGGCTCGGTTCATTGGCCTGGCGTATCACCAGACCTGTCATGCATTGACTCTTTTCTTCTGGGGTCACATGAAGAATTTGGTGTACGAGACGCCCGTTCCTTTAGTTGAAGACCTCGATGTTGAAATATCTGTAGCTGATGGGAGGATACCGGACATGCCAGGATTCTTCCTAAACGTAAGGAATTCCATGCAGTGAAGCTGTCAGGCCTGCCAGACGACTTCTGGTGGTAATATAGAACATTTGTTGCAGTACAGCCTTTCAATAAAATGTTTTCTGTCCCATTAATGTGTTGCTGCTTCTGTCGTTTTTCTCTGCTTCTTTGCACCATAGGTAGCAACTACGGCATTTACGACCCTGCATTCCTATATGATTCCAACTCGTGTCTGTACTCCCTACACACCCACACTACACAAGTTTGTCGGTCTGCCAATGAATCACCCTGTATGTATTTCTATTGTTTTTTTTTCACTAAAGCAATATTGTTGCAATACTTTTCTGTTAGCTACGCAGATGGTAACATATCTTTCTTTAAACATACAAAAAATCACGATAATATGATATGATATCATATGGGATTAAATTAGAATAAAACAAATTACAAATAAAATAAAATTAAGAATAAAGTACAATGGAAGCATGTTATTGAACTGTTTGCTTTTTATTCCTTTTTAACATTAGAGAGACTATCACAAAATTGTGCGCAAATCAAAGCGCGGAAATATACGTCATATTTACGAAAATATTTATCACTTTTTTCATAACCATTGATCTGAGAAATTCAGCTATAAAAGTATGACTCAAAGTTTCATTTTGACATTTTTTTTAATTTATAAGGATCAGTTTGATAAATAAATACGCAATCTAGCATTTTATACAGGTCTAAGGTTTTCGTTAGATATGTTTAGCAAAATTTTAATCTTATTATAAAAATTAAAACACAAAACGTTTGACTTTTATTTTATGACTTTTATGACGTAAATTACTCCCGATAGGTAATTAGAAAATTCGAATACTTAAGGTCATTTCCAAATTGTCTTGAGGAGTTGGCAAGCAAACAAATTATAGTACTCGAAATTTATTTCTTTCCTTTAAATGCTCATTCCCCTTGGGCGAACCTGTAACCCCTAGAGGGAGTGTCCCCAAGGTGGCGGATAGGGGAATGCCTCCTTCGGGTGGTAGAGGGTAAATGAAATATTTTCCGTGGACCAAAAGGCAAAAGTCGAACCTCTTGAGGCAATGCCAACCATTTTTCCATGATAAGCTTGAGAGAATTTCCTTTCCAGGGAGAGCTTTTCCAGGGAGAGTATAGTGAAAAGATAGCGGAACTGGCAAAATCAGGGATTTTCAAGCATGGTCCATTTAACTTTTCAAAGGACACGACATCAGCCGACTAACCAACTAACGAAATGTTCATTTGGTTACATGCTTTTGTGATTTATTGGTGAGCAAGATTATTTGATTTATAATTTTGTTACAAATGCTATACCGAAAGAATTTTCACACAAGTAATTTGTTCACGTACATTTATTTTCACACAATTTTTCATACGCTAAAAATATGTTATTATTATTTCTGATGCTAGGAAGTTTTATTATTTTAGGATCATTATCTACTAACCATAAAACATTAATAAAAAAGAAAGAAATCTCATTAATTTTTATTTCGTGCAAATTGTATTGGCTATGTGGTAATATTGAAATCTGCCGCTTCTCTTACAATACGAATTCGATAGTTCTCTTTTTTGAAAAAGGATTGCATTGGTCAATACTTTTCATACCATTCCGCATAGAAATGCTTCTCACTTAACCTGTTAACATCAGAAACACTTTCAAAAGCGACATTTTTATTTGTAACTACGAGCAAATGCAAACATTTCTTTCATCTATTCACGTATGGCCCCCGAATGTTATTACGCCAATAAAAATGCAATATCTTGGCCAACGTTTCCTGCACCAGTATCAATCGCTTAGGGCTTTATTTTTTATAATGAGCATACAAATTTCCTTATAGGGACCTGAAAAGGTATGAAAAGTTAAATTTCGTAACTTTTATAAAATTGATTTTTTTAAATTAAAAATGGTAAGGCATAAAGTATTTACGGCATTTCAAGCATTTTTGTATTTGAAAGTATGAGTCTGCGACTAAGAGCTGCGACAATAAAGACCGAATGAGCACTTTGCCGAACCGTTATATATATATATAAAACACAAATAAAATTTCATAAACATTTACAGTTTTATTAGTAATGGTTCTCCAGTTGTGCATTTTGAAAGACTTTCAAATACTTTCAAATAGTATGGGCTTGTAGTTTAGAAAGTTTTAAAAACAGAGATTTTTTTATTTAGGAAACCAAATGAAATAAGTTCTTCAAGATGCATGCAACAGTTATGGAGCATTTTCACTATTCCTTATAAGTTATTCACTATTCCTTTTAGGAAAGTAACATTGGAACAATGCAGCCACTGATATATTGCTGCATGCTTTTAATTGCATGGGGAAAGGATTTAAACCAGAGTTGAGGATTCGAAGCATTCTCTCATCCCATTTCTCTCTTCTTAAAAATTTATTAAATGGCAAAAAGCAACTTAAATCAAATTTTAAATACACTGAATGTTAATTTGGTACATATTAAAAAACTTTTGGAACATTGTTACATATACATTATTTCTTAATTTAGCTCATAATGTAAAAAGAAGATTTAGTAATGCTCAAACAGAAATGTCCAAACATTCTTTTGTAAAGATGGCATTGCATACAATTCACGCAATGCTTCTCACTTGTAGAACTATAGTAAACAATGTTATAGATGAATATGGATGGTCCTCAAACTTCAGACGTAAGTTAGTCAAAAATCGAAATTTGAGAGAAACAACATTCTTACATCTTAAACTTCAATACACAATCTTGCTAGGCTCTACAAAGCTTGGCACGTTAATACAACTGCTTGATTCTTTCATTATATGAATAACACGTTTTGAAATACTATCTAAGTCTCTGGTTACGGCTTGTTGTATACTATTTAAATAGTGACTATTAGTTGGGATTTAACTTTAGGAAGCTGAGCGTAGTCGGAAAGTTCATAAGCTTAGGAATAAAATGGATGGTTGAGAATTGTGATGTCTTTCTTATTAGTTGAAACTTCTCGAGAAGAATTACATTTTGCCACAAGGCACAATCGTGCAGCAAAAACCGCAAAGGAATTATTTTCCCATCTTTACCAAGATCTTCCACAACAATAACTGTATGCATCATCCTGATCGGTATATTGGTTAGTCTGGGTGGATGGCATATTATTGGACCCTCTTAGAATCCCAGAGAAGGCTTCGATGAGTGCATAGTATGTCTACGGCGTAAGGATAGGTAAAATATTGGCCAGCGGACAGTTTTCTCATGAGCAGTAGGAGACAGTTCTCTCATTGGTGCTTGGACAAAACGGGCGGGAGACCTCCGCATGGGTCACCCGGATTGTCCATCAATATTAAGAGGAAACCTCCTCCTGGTGTAAATTAGGTCGCTATCTGTGATACACCTTGTTCAACGTTCTCGGTAGTAAAGCGGCTAAATGACCTATGAGTGTTGGACAGTCTCAACAAATACATGGGGCTGCAAGTACCGGCCAGTTGAAACACCAGCGTAACGTTGAGAGCAGTGCTCTAGTGATTTTAGCTCTGAGCTCCTATTCAACGAGACTGGTGATTTTTCTGTCTAACTTTATTTTTGTCTAACTATTTTTCTGTCTACTACATGTTCCATCTTTGACAATGCATGCTCTGCCTTAAAGCTCAAAATCTCTACAGAAAAGACCACATCCCTCCTTATTCCAAAAGCAGGCACCAACCCATCGAGACGCCCCTGCATCAAACTACAGGGGAAAAACATTAAATTTGTCAAGACATTGAAGTATCTGGGCCTCACCTGGGACTTTGGCCTCACCTGGCTCCCACATGTACAAGAACTGAGGAATAAAACATCAATTATTGCAAGAAAAGCACGCACATTCCAGGGGAAGAATTGGGGGCAAAGTCACCATATTCAAAAGCTACTGTACCATACAGTAGCTGAAAAAATAGCTACTTATGCTGCTGCCACATGGGCCCAGCCAATGAGCGTCCGGAAAATCAAGCTGCTAACAAGCCTACAAAGACCATTTGCCCTCAATCTCACCCGTGCCTATCGGACGACAGCCACCAGCTCAGCGACTGTACTTGCAGGACTGATACCACTTCACATCGTAGTGGAAATGGAGGCAGTCTACACAAAAGTAATATACTTGCGAAAGGACGCCTCACTTTCCAACACAACATATTGCCCCATACAATATGAAACTCTTGGCCATCCCCTACACACTCATCCGGCAGTCAAAGGTAAAGGTGTCAAGATAGACCTTTCACGTCATTCGAATGCCAATGAAACCCAAGTTCCCACGCAAGGTTCTCACTTCTACTCGGATGGGTCCAAGCAGGAGGACGGCGTAGGTTGTGCCTATGTCTACTACCAGGACGGACAACGTCGACAAGAATGGAAGGGTCGCCTACAACTACAGAACAGCGTTTTCCAGGCTGAGGTTCTTGCTATCACGGCAGCAACTCAACACATCATCCGCCAAGACATCACGCATGCAACCCTCCACACGGACAGCTTCTCAACACTGCAGGCACTACTAAACCATCAGAACACTTCACCTCTAATTATCTCATTGCAGCACCTTCTACAACGTTCTCACTTCTACTCGGATGGGTCCAAGCAGGAGGACGGCGTAGGTTGTGCCTATGTCTACTACCAGGACGGACAACGTCGACAAGAATGGAAGGGTCGCCTACAACTACAGAACAGCGTTTTCCAGGCTGAGGCTCTTGCTATC
Organism: Stegodyphus mimosarum; assembly: GCA_000611955.2. Taxonomy (NCBI): domain Eukaryota; kingdom Metazoa; phylum Arthropoda; class Arachnida; order Araneae; family Eresidae; genus Stegodyphus; species Stegodyphus mimosarum. Next base: position 236,968 of record KK116018.1, read on the forward strand.
ACGGCAGCAACTCAACACATCATCCGCCAAGACATCACGCATGCAACCCTCCACACGGACAGCTTCTCAACACTGCAGGCACTACTAAACCATCAGAACAATTCACCTCTAATTATCTCATTGCAGCACCTTCTACAACGTTCTCACTTCTACTCGGATGGGTCCAAGCAGGAGGACGGCGTAGGTTGTGCCTATGTCTACTACCAGGACGGACAACGTCGACAAGAATGGAAGGGTCGCCTACAACTACAGAACAGCGTTTTCCAGGCTGAGGCTCTTGCTATCACGGCAGCAACTCAACACATCATCCGCCAAGACATCACGCATGCAACCCTCCACACGGACAGCTTCTCAACACTGCAGGCACTACTAAACCATCAGAACAATTCACCTCTAATTATCTCACTAGAGCACCTTCTACAACGGCATGCACACATTAACTTGCTACTGAAATGGATAAAGGCCCACGCGGACAACGAGGGCAATGTGGCTGCGGATCGCTAGAGAGTGGAACCTCAGTCCCACAGGAAGACGCACCTTTGACTTTATACCCAAAGTCAGCACAGAAAGGCATTTCGCCATTGCACCTCTTACACAATTCATAACAGGTCATGGCCCATTTCCCAGCTACTTCTTCCAACGCAACATATCTCTAACTGACCAATGCGTCTGTGGAGGTCACGGCACGCCTAATCACTACCTGTATGAATGTGAATTGACAACTGCTCATCATCTCCCCAGCCAAACCTCCAATAGAGAAGCTTTTAATAGATTTATTATTACACATAAGCCTGCAATATCCAAAATTTGTCAAATTGTCAGCATCACTAGGGCGATGGGTCAGGACATCTACTCTCCTCACTAAATCCGCCAATTGCCTCTCAGTTCGTCATTAATACACCAATAAATGACAGTATCCAGAGTGCACCAATCCCTCAGTGTCTCAGTTATATCAGCATCCATCAGTGTCTCAGCGCATTCTTCCTTCAAGTATTAGCACTTGCACATGTAACAATGTATCTGCATTCATTATAACATTTGTTCCTGTAATTTATACGAACTGCGCAAACTCTATAATACTCAAATTATGTTTGCAATAGCATCTGCGCATTATGTATATATCCATTGTACTTAAATTTTTAGTGCACTATCTTCTGTTTTGTATTCTGTTAATACGAACTGCGGAAACTCTATAATACTCAAATTATCTTTGCAATAGCATTTTGTACTCTGTTAATACCTTTGTATACGTACTCCGCTCTGTATATCACATTTTTAGTGTTGTGTACTACTTGTAAAGTTGCGTCATGTTTCATATTTTATCAATGTATTTCATGTCTCTTGTATTTTATCAATGTATTCCGTGTCTCATGTCATCAATGTATTGCATGTATTTTGTCCTGTATTTTATCAAGTATCGTGCTTTTACTAAGCTTTCGTTCACTGCCTGTACACCCTGTAGTAAGTATAGAATCTCTAGATACCTCAGTATTCCCAGTATACAACACTATCACGCATTTGCAATATGCTCAAGTTTATGTATTGAGTGAAGGGTATTGGTATCTAACTACGCCTTATGTTTATGTGATTAATGTGCTGTTTTCGGTTTTTTTTTTTTTATAATTTAAGACAATTTTTCTTTGTCTTGCACTTGACTATTTATGACATGCTAATGCATGCTGAACTGCAATGTAACACAATAGCTCATCTGCCCTTGTTACACTGTAAATACCTTTATTAATTTAAATAAAGTTGCTGCTTCTACACAGGGGAAGGCGTGGGACATATGCCTGTTTACCACTGTTAAACACCAGGCGTCCCCGTCTTCCGTCACCTGTTACCTGTCTAACTTTGTCGTCTCATATAATCAGTTATACTTTTAGGAAACTATGTTAAATTAATAATTAATTGTCAACAGTTATAGTCAGCATAATATGTAGCACAGAATATACATTGTGTTTTATAGATGTGCCCTAAGTTCCGCGCATTGATCAATGTAGCGCATATTCTAAAATGTATTGTGTATTGAGTGTAACAACGAGTATGTGTAGCAATGCGTTAAATGAAATATACCGAAAGAATATTTAATTACAAAATTATTTCTGATATGCTTTCAGAGAAGAGAAAAATTTATATGACAGTGAACTTTCAGCATCTATTATTCAATGTAGCGGTGAATATTGTATATGTGTTATAGCGTAAAGTTCTTTGTCTTATAGAAAGTATAATGTATCAAGCGCAGAATAATTTAATACTTTGTCCTTGTATGGCCATGTAAATTGTCTCGATTTCGGGGTGTTGCTCCAGATAGTTGCGGGATCCGGACGATACCCGATTAATCTATGTAAGCCATCCGGGTGCCCGGACCTGCTTTCACCTGTCACCTGTCTAACTTTGTCAGAGTTCTCATTCGTTGGAGGCAATGAAGTGTAAAACTCTTAGGTTTTCATCAAAATGCTCACCTCCATCCCGAAACTGAAGGCACCAGCGAAGAGCATTAATACGTGCTACTGCTTCATACCCTGTATGCTTGATTTCACATTCCCCGTTACTGTTTTTCCGCTTAACAGTTAAATGTTATAGTTGTTGATTGCTTAACTTTAGAATCGATGATATCAAATGTTTCTGGAATCAAGCAAAGATTAAGTGAATGTTAAACTCTGCCCGTAAACAGATTTTGGGAAAATGAAATATTTTCAGGTATTGTTTGAAAGATTTGATCAAATGTATTAAATATATCAATTCTAATATTTTGTTAATCCACTGCGTATGTCATTAAAGAAACAAAAAGAGGGAGAGATCATTTTTGTTTATAACTCATTTACTTTCGGTTTAGTTCCTGTGATTCATTCACAGATTGAATCATTTCTATGTTTATTTAAAAGCGTAACTCAATACTGGGATTTGATAAAACTTCTTTCATTCTCAGCATTTTGAAAATTTTCGAAAATTAAAAAAGTAAATTTATGTTTCAGACAATTCTGAACATTTTCTGTCGGAAGAAAGCATTTTGTATAAGAACTCTAGCTAAGTTTCTTCAATGGCACAAGGTATGTTATCCTACAGAGTGAAAACAAAGTGAAATCAAAGTGAAAAATGAAAGAAAAAAGACTAAATTGTGTAGCGCAGATTATTTGCAACAGTGTCCAAAGCCTTTTATATCTCAAATGACTGTTATTCATGGAATATACTTTTAAAAAGTATTAATTTGTAAGCAATTTCATGCACGATATTCATTCCCCTTGGTAAAAGACTTGTAGAAAACATTATTTTATTAATCATTTTCACATTTGTAAATGAAGAAAGTTTAAAGCAAAGCAGTAATGAAGCGAGTTAATTTCAAAACTTCAGCTTTTGTTCAGCTTTATTTTCAAAGCTAAGTTTCATTTATTGAAAATAAAACACGTTCATTTTATGAAAGACACATAGCATTTTCAACTGACTTGAGATTTTAACAATAATTTATCAATATGTAACTGTCGTTGAACGAAACCTGTGTCACTAGCTATTACGCAGTTGCGATATTATTAGTTTCTACAGTCACAGTGATTGTTCAATTTTCCTATAATATCTCCACATGCAGGGTTTTAGTAACATCATTTTTAAAAAGTAATAAAAGAAATAAAAGAAATTCACAGCCTGCGTAATAGGTAGTGACATAGATCTACATATTAATTATTTATGCCTCAAGTAATTGTTATTTATTTAACTATCATAATCCCACTTAAATAAAAAAACAGAAATTCAAGTTTTGATTTGGTTTCATACATGAATTTGTAAGAAGAAATGGGAAAAAGTGAAGACGTACATGTGAAAGATTATTTAATTCTTAAAAAAAGTGTCTAGACAGCTTGACAGCTCATTTATCACGACATGGAAACTAATTACCTTAAGGCAATCAATCAGGACAATAAATGTTAATAAATGATACCTTTGGAGAGATTTATTCTATTCTTATGCAAACTACGGAATACCTTAGATTGGCTGAGTTTTTATTTATAAATTTTGCTTGAATCTTACATTCTTAAACTTCAAACTCTATATGCATCTGAATATGTGATAATTATTCATGTAGATAAAGTAGAACTAGAACAATTGCAGTAATTGCCAAAATATGAGGACGTAAGGCAAATACAATTACAGGGATGCATACTTCCGTAAACTGAGCAATCTCCAATTACATTTGCATATATTATGTTATATGTAGTTCTCAAATAATTAAATCTTTTGATCTGTTAACTAATTGCTTTCATAGTTCATTACGTGTTTCCGTATTCGTTTCAAGACAATCCTAATTTGACATATGCGTGTCTCACGCATCTTGAAATCGTTTTAGGTAGTCATTTTCGCAGATGTGACTCCCCAAGAATGCATAATTGATTGTACAAGCATTCAGAGAAACAGAGTTTCTCAACAAAACGTTTTTAATTGATTACTGAAGGAAAGGTACCAAATGGTACAATTTCGCATCTCGTCATGTTACCTTTTTTTCTTTCCATTACCTTTAGCTTTTCAACTGAATTTCAAAAAGGAAGAATATCAGTTTAATTTCATTAATTTCTTTTATTTCGTTTATTATATCTTAATTTCAAAGACAACAGAAAATTGACGGGTATTTATTCTTGATGGTATCATATAAATTAAATTAGACTTAGTAATTGCTAAAAATTACTAAAATTTTCAAGTTTTTCTTCATTAATTGTGTTAACGCTGGCAAATGTTCAATATTTTGCTGGTATAGAAGCCACTGCTTGCAAAGCTTTGAGCAATATCCTTCACGATTGCGTTTGGCTAGCAGTGTGACAAACTATTGTTATAGCTTAGATGGTCTAGAATAGGGTTTGGATAACTGCTCATTTCTACACTGTTTCAATAAATTATGGTTGATTAATTAATTTTGTTAAGCAGACCTTGGGCGTAAGAGGCACGCAGTTGTGAAGAGCGTTCAAAGGAAAACAGAGGTCTTCACGTACGCTACCTGCATGCGGATACTGCTTCGCAGCTATTCCGTATACCACTAGTCGGAACATGTAAAACGTAATCTTATCGTTCAACTAATTTAATGGACATTTCTCAAAGTGAAAAATGGCAGAACATTCTGAAAAAATGAAGAGAATTTTAATTGGAGTGTGAAAAATATGCCAAAACTGATGTTTGTTTCAGTGTGTCTAGTTTTCCCCAAAGTTGCGTAAGTTATCCCCAAAATGACGCATCAATAGAAAAAATAGATCTCAATGGAGTTAAGTGTGCGTATATCATTGTAGGTTACAGGCTATCAAAAGGGCGATCTGCTTCTAATAAATATGCGAACAAATGTCAACATGTTCATTGCATTCCCTCAAAATAGACCAAGACAAACTACTCATATGATGCATGATTTTCGGTGATGCACCATATGGGTGACATGGCGTGAATTTTTGGTGGTGAATTTTTGGTGATACACCTACATAGTGCATGATTTATATTTTTGCGGTAACTTTTTATAGTTGCATAGTTTATGTAAACTGTTATGGTATTTAGGGCACAACCGCGGCTGATAGGTAAAGTACCTAGACACTAGTTGTTCCGCCTGAACTCGAATCTCGCAGACGGCTTTGACCCAAGGGTTTTTTGTGATTTCGAGATGCATAACTAGGATACGAGCCAGTATCTCTTAGAAAGTCCTCCACGAAGACATCATGCCTTATTATCATAATTTAGAAACTGCCCAAATCAGGAGATTCTGCCGACATGTGGCATCATTTAAAATAAGGCCATTGTTAACCAGTCTCATTTGTGTTGTAGAATAGTCCAGAACACCGTGTAGTACCCATTATTTCATATTACGTCTTGCCAATGACTCCCGAAATTAAAAAAACTGCACCTTATTAAACTAGTCGTTGCTATAGTGAAGTTGTTGCAACTTCTGCGCGTAGTACAGTTTGGCCAAAAAAAAGTCCCTTTACATCTGAACTAAATGCGTGTAACAGTATGATTGCTCGGGGATGCGAATAAAGATGCCCAAATTGGGCACCTCCCGCCTATTTCGCCCTTGCTGTTCGTGAACACCTGAAAGAACCGTTTCCTGGCCGGTGGATAGGACGTGGGTTCCCATATTCAGCAGCCTCTTGTCATTGGTCATCCTGAAGTTCGAACCTTACGACACAAGACATTGCCCCTGAAGTTCGGACCTTAACAACACAAGATATTGTCCTGTGAGGGATCTTAAAATCATATGTCAGGAAGAAGCGGTACATGGATAATGAAGCTTTTTGGGCAAGCTTCTTGAAGTTTTCCAGCATGTAACACCGCAGGTGCTGAAGCGGATTCTTAGGAGGACATTCAGGTATACCATGCTGTGCAGGGTACCGGTGGTGCACATATAGACGTTTTGGAGAAATAACTGTAACTGTTGTTAAAGATACAATGAAATAATTTCGCTTGCAAAGGAACTTTTTGGCAAGTCTATGTATAATTCTCTTGTTACAACAATTGCAAGAACATATTATGAGATATCCCATTATTATGTGACACTTTCAAATACGATAATTGCAAGAACAGCCTTTTTGCATTTTCATTCCGCCTATAATTTATGATTTCAACGAGTGCATAAAATAATGGTACTTTGGAAGACAGACAGATTGTCTATTATATCGGGAAAATGACAAAATGAGATAGTGCAAGTTATTATTAAAAATGTCAAATGACCTTATTATTTGTTTCAAGTTAATTTAATTTAAATTTTCTTTGTAGAAAACATTTACTGTTATTTTTCGCTTTGAGTGGCTGAAAGTTAGATTATATAT
>KK116018.1:247009-281805 GCA_000611955.2 Stegodyphus mimosarum
CGACGAAGGCATGTCAAGAAGGAGGGAAAGATATTTTATATACTGCCCCTTTTTAAAGGGCGACTGGGGATTAGGGTACTCAATCGCCAAATCCTGGTGATGGCGAATCATCACTAACAACCTTTTTAAGTTCGGGCGCCACTTATAGAGACATTAAATTATTTTAAAGCAGGAGTAGATGAAAAACGAGCAGTTCTCTCCCCGGGACTCGAACTACTGTCCTTTTGAATACTTGCCGAGCGTGCTGACCACTGCGCTACAAAGACATGCCAAGAAGGAGGGAGAAATGCCTTATAGAGTTCATGTTATTTTGTAACGTAATAGTAACAAAATTAGAATCTGCTGTAACTGAAAATTATACATAAATGTAGTCTTTAACAAAATACATCATTGTAAGCATTTTTATTTCCTAATTGCTTTATCACAATTCGAAACTTCACTGAAATGCAGTGTCTTTAAATATTATTGTCTTCTTAATCACTCTCTGTTCACACAGAAAGTAAAAGAATTTTGGAAGCTATACCAAGAATTATCTGGAGCTTGGACGTAAAAGAGAAGTCTTCTAAATCTTACATTCTGTGTCTAGTACTTCAGCAAATCTAGTTTCCTAAATGTAATCAGTTTAGCATAAATTAGCCCAGTCTTCAAAGAGAATAATCACGTTAAAGTTAGGAAAATTCTAGTTGGCAATAACTAAGTTTAATCTTTTCATCTTCAGTTTGAATATCCCTTCCCCATGAAATGAAAAATGTGAAAGAGAAATGGAAGGATAACCACGGGAAAAGGACTGGTATATCCTAATACTTATTCGCTGTTTTTTATTTTGTTTCAGAGCACTATGCAAAATTCACTTTACAGCAAATTTTTTATTTATTTTATTTCATTTTATTTTAAAAAATTTTTATTTTCATTTTTTTTTATTTTTTGGCCTTTTTGACTTTTGGAATATTACATGTTTGACATTCCGAAATGATATTTGATATTTTTTAATAAAGTCATATCAAACATACATACTCTAAAAACAAAGTAAATGCACTTTTTACTATTTTTCATTTTTTGAACTTTTATGCCAAAATCTGAATAGCAATTATGTGAATAGAATTTTTAGAGTTATAAAGTATTCTAAGCTACATACAAAGACATTCCGAAAAGCAGTAAATCTGTTTAAAATTAATGTCTGATATATGCCTTTCTTACACAAAATATTTTGCAAAATTATAGGAAAGACTAACAAAGGGAAAAAATGTTAAGAAATAATGGAGTTTATTTTCTTACATTGGGTTAAATGGAAATAACGAAAGAATTCTATGAAAATGGCTGAATTGGATATAGGTTAGAGTTTCATCTCTCTAAAAAAACTAGTTAAAACAAACTACAGTTTGAAATCCTTACACAATAAAATTGAAAGCAAATTTGGAAAATATTTAAGTATTGAAGTATGTAAAAGTCATAAAACGTTTTTAAAAGTAGGTGATTCTGTGCAAGTTGCATAAAATATGACGTTAGAATGCCCACGTTAGAACCTTAATTAATCTCAATAAAGACAAATTTTCACAAAAATTATCAATTAGATACACTATACATTAAACGCATTTTAATATATATTAGTCAAAATATTTTAAAAAATCAGAATGAAGATTTAAATCGTTAAAAAGCCCTTTTACTACTGTTAAATTAATTGCTTGCTAATTAATCGACAAAAAATCGATTCTAATTAAACTAAAGATATATGCTTTGACGAAAAGCAATTTTATAAGAATCAGGAATGGAAGAGTGCATGTAAAAAATAAGCTATTTTTCTTACATATTTTGCACGTTAACACCACTTTCGACTAGCTGATTTCAGAATCTTTTCTTTATCTGCTGTCAGTTTCCGAGACATGATCTCGTCTAAGTACTTTCTATTTTTTTTCCTTTCTTTTTCGTTATTTTACATTTTACGCATTTGTTTCTGAAAACTTCTCTCCTTTTACAATGGGTTATGGAAATTTTATTAGAGGAAGTTTTAATTGAGTAAAAAATAAGTAATTTCCCTAATGTGCTATTTTTTTTTTTATCCCAGGAAGTATGGGTTAATAAACAGACCTTGTTATAGAGCGGAAGCTCTCGTTTTCTTTTTAATACCATCTTCGAGTTTTTAGATGTGAAAATGTGTAAATAATGGACACACTCATATATACAAGGTGCAGAAAAAACGCCCGCGATATATATATACCCCGCAGTGTCCTATCCGCTCAAGCAGTCGAAATGAAGTTGCAGATATTGTTATTTGAAGGTATAACCACCTAGACTGTGATGGTTTCAAACAATGGAGTTCTCGCGGTTACAGTTCAAGTGGAAATACTTCGAAATTTTCAAATGGCATCAAGCACCTTTTTCTTATGCAAATTGATCAGTGCATTGAAAAACCCTAAGTGGCATTAGAACGATAAACGTATGATGGAAATTGCCAGCATAAAACAGTCGAAAAGAAGAGCATTGTAAAGGACCAGCGAAAGCACAAGAGAAGGAAAGAAAACTACGACATGTCAAGATAGAGTTATCTCCCATAAATTTGCGATTTCATGGCCACCGAGATCCCCCGAGATCACTGCGGGAATTTTTGGTTCTGAAGTGATCTGAAGTCTAAAGCCTCATTCACACGGTGGTTTTAAAATCATAATTGGTCTAAGCCGAGCTTCATTGATCAGCAACCATACCTTGCTACGCCTCAAAAATTGTTTAAGAATTTTGCCTTAATGTTCTAACTTTCCATCTTTATGCCACTTGGTATAAGAGTGACTAGTCACAGCGAAGCAAGCATCCGTCGACGCTTTGGTTGAGTGAGTTACACATTTACGTAAGCGACTCTATCCCTTCCCTGACTGGCTATGACTTGAAACCTATCAAGGTGTGAATGGAGTTTATAACTTTTATGCCTTAATCCTCTAACCGGCAAGGCCGCATATATACGGCCTAGTATAATTTTTGTGATATGTGTACGAACGTATACAAACGTGCATATTAAAGGATGTCAAAGAAGCTAAAGTAATATATTAAAAGTACATAAATCCAGGTATAAAATGTGAGGAAAGTTTTTACATTAAATCAAGAAAATAAATTTTCCTGGTAGTAGTTTTTGGAAATTTGTGCTTTCTTAGCGAAAATCCTGGCCGGTCAGAGGGTTAAACCACAAAATCGCCCACTAATCGCCGAGTGATAAAAGACACTAAACGCTGGTAGTTTAGTCCGGGGTTCGAGTCTCGGCGAACAGGCTAGCTCTATGGGTGTTTTCGTGATTTTCCCCATATGCAACGTAGATATGAGCCTGTTTCCCTTAATAAGTCCTCCACGAGAGAGTGCTCCCTTTCCAGTACATAATGAAAAAAAAAGTATGGTAACAAGCCGTTCGTCTGAACGAAGCATCAAGTACGCGAGCTTTCAGAATTCACAGATAACATGAAACTCGAAGTTATACAGATACTTTTTGAGATGTAAGGTTCATCATTGTTGTCAACAGTCTCCTGCATGGAATGCGTTATCGTCTGTGAAGGACATCACTTTGAAAACTTGTAATTCCAGGAAAAGTTTTTATCCCTATGGTGGATGTTTTCCGTTTGAAAAACGTCTGTATTGCCATTCAAAAATTTCGAAATGTTTTCATTGTAACAGTTGCCGTATCAACTCCATTGTTTTTAATCCTCGAAATCTCGAAAGCGTATCTTCAAATAACAACATCTGAAATTTCATTTCATATGGTTCAGCGGATAGATTGCTAGGGGTTCATACGAGGGTTAGAACTTTAAGAGTGGCAACACAGCTGAAAAAACGCTACGCAACAAAACCAAAGAATATCGCGTATACCACACGTGAACTACGTACCTACCTTACCTCTCAGCAAAAAAACTCGTCCTGCCTACGTCACGCGCATGCGGAGTGACGCGAAGAACGGATCCTTGTATTAGCTCGCGGTCTAAAGTAAGTGTTGTCAGGATGTTTTCAAAACAAGAATCATGATGTTGGATAAAAATTGAATGTGCCAGAGGTCGTACAGCACGACAGTGTCATCAAGGGCTTCAAGAGGCTTGCGGGGAATCTGCATTGCCTTACAGAACCGTAGCAAGATGGGTGAAAGCATTCAATGAAGGACGCCAAAACGTGGCAGACATGCTGCGGCCTGGTCGTCCGAGTGTCAGCGATGCAGACGTGCAAGCCGTTGCCGCACTAATGTACAGTGATCGCCGCCCAACGATTCGTCAGCTGGCCGGACAAACAGGATTAGCACATACGACTGTGCTGCACATTCTGAAGGAACGCCTGTCCATGAGAAAATGGAAAATGGGTTCCACATCAATTGACGGAAATGCAGTAATGGCTACGATACGATGCTGCCCGAACCCACCTGGAGCGCTATGAGCGCGAAGGAGATGCTTTTTTACTCCGTATCATTACGCTGGATGAGACTTGGGCCCGATCGTACCAGTCAGAACTGAAACGCCGATCAAACGAATGGCGTTATCACGGGTCATCACGACGTTCGAAATTTCGTCAGAACCCCAGCAATGTGAAAGTTATGGTGATTCTCGTGTACGACTGTGATGGTGTCATCCTAACGCATACCGTTCCCCCACAGCAGACCGTCCCTGCGCAGCATTACTGCTCATTTTTGTTTTGGAGCACAATCTCCGACCAGCTTTGAGAAAAAAAACGGCGACACTTTCTGCAGAACGCTGCTCTCATTTTGCATGACAATGCTCGGCCGCATGCAGAGCAAGCTGTGACTGATTTGTTCAAATGATGGGGCTGGAGAGTGCTTTACCATCCACCATACTCCCCAGATCTAAGCCCTTGTGACTATGACTTAATTGAAGGTATGACTAACGAGTTGTACACAGTGCTGGCGACTATATTGAAGGACATTAAAACATGGTGACATGTATCACTTTTGTATTCCTTGTAAATAAATAGTTGCCACTATTAAAGTTCCAACCCTCGTATATAGGGAAAATTTTTTATGAACACTCTGTATCTATCTGCCTATCTATCTATGGATATATATATACATATGAATATGGTAGATTGACTGATTGATGTAGATACAGATATATATATGTGAGGTGTCATCTTTCACAACTAGCAGATAGCGTTGCATGCTATTGCACATAATTCTTTTGTGGAAAAAATGCAGACAAGGCCACTATGGAAACATAAACGTATAAAGAAGTTGTGCGATTTCATAAAGATGAAAGAACTTTTTATTTTTGTTTATTGTGACAAATTTCCTGTAAATATTCATCATGCTCCTATCGTCCATTTCATATTGTGTAAAAATTGTCGATAATTGTTGATCATCATTAAATGTTAGAGTAAAGATGTCAGTTGGATTACTGTAGTGTATAAATCTCCCCTAGACTCAGCCATTTTATGAAACGTGTTCTCTGAAACCACTCCAAGGTAAGAGTATCTCCACAGATATAGATATAGATGTGTATCAGATAATAAGTATAAGTTAAAACTGAACTTTAATTTGCATTATTCCCTTAATTTTATATTTTTATTTCGTTATTTCCTCTTCTCATCCTTAAGTTAGTATAATAAGTCTCTATAATTCGTCATTTCAAAAAGCTCCTGATATGTTTTTTACACAACGCTAGTAAAAATACAGGATGTTTATAAAGTCCCGGACCCATTTTGATGTTTAATAACTCGTAAAATAATGAAGATATAAACAAACTTATGGCATTTATTGATGGAATACCTTATATATTTTCCTTTTCAGGTTTGAATATCTTTACTTTTGTAAATATCGTCTGCGCGTGTAATTAATTTCATTTTCCAGTTTAAATATCTGTACTTTTCTGTAATGTTCTCCGACGAAGCATCCTTTCATCTTTCTGGCATTGTTAATCGCCATAATGTGCGCATATGGAGATCTGAAAACCCCCATGAATACCCTGAGGCACAAAGGGATTCCCCAAAGGTTAATGTGTGGTGTGGACTAATGCACGACCGAGTCATCGGGCCTTTCCTTTTTACAGAAAAGACGGTCTCATCAGTCGTATATTTAGACATATTGGAAAACTTCGCATTTCCACAACTAGAAGAGCTTCAGCCACATGTCTTTTTGCAACAAGATGGTGCACCACCTCAATGGGGTACCATCGTTCGTAGTTCTTTGAATGACCATTTTACAGGAAGATGGATTGGGCGAGGAGGTCTAATTCCTTGGTCACCCAGATCACTTGATATAACGCCGCTGGACCTTTTTGCTTTGGGCATTTGTAAAGGACAACGTTTACAACGTTACCGTCTCTGTATCATCGAGATACATATTGAAATTGAATACATGTAATTGACCACTATGTTAGCTGTAACCGTAATTCCCCCTTGTATTGCTTTCCATTGATTTCGAGAAGCAGAAATATCTCGGCTTTCTGTTGAAAACTATTTAAGGTCGAAGAAAGAGCATATACTTTCAGTTGCTTGTTATTGTTGTTGGGAGTTTTAGTTCCGCGTGAATTGAGATATCCGAGTTAGCATTGTCTTTAGATGCGCTTTGCATTGCGTTTAACGTTCTTAGTAATTTGAAGTGTAACTACTGATTATACTGTGTGATACTGTGTGCGATACACTTGTGCGAATATTTCTGTGGAAAATTCCAGAGTATTAAAATATTTCTTTTGATCAAAATAAATTTTATTGACCTGTTACGAACACGTACGCACGCAACAATATATTAACTGAGTTATGGATGATATCACAGTGCAGTTTGCATCGTAGCATTATCCACAGCTTAATATATTATGCAAAGGCATATATGATCGCAGAGGTAAAATTTTAAAATAGGGCAGTTTTAATATGCCATTCATTGTATTAAATAATGGATCATTTATTTAAGTAGTTGGGCGCAAATTGCTTAAATTTTTTATTCAATTTCATATTTCAGCTTTCGCCAGAGATCTATCATCAATAGTATACTAGCGCACCAGATAATTTCGTCTGTGTGTCTTTTTCATTAATTTGAATCACGTTTATCGATACTTTTCTTGCAGATATAGCTTTAAACTTCGCTTTGGAAGCTCATTCGAGTGATATAATTTGTAGCAGAGGTATTTTTGTTTATCCATGTGGAAATATAACAAAAGGATGAAAGATGAATTTTATGGGATGGCACGTAATTAAAATTTTATTGAAGACGGAAACAATTCACTTTGTTAATGACTTTATTTTAGGAAATAAACCGTTATGTAAGATTTGGTGCCAATAAAGTCTTGTTTTCACATTTTAATTGAAATATTGCAATTAGAATTAAAAATAATTGCTCTCACAAATAACAATAGTAGCAGTTTATTAACTTTCATAAATTGCCACTTTGACTCTATGTAAAGGTTCGTGTCAATTACACCACGGAGTCTAGCTAATAGATGAAATTATTAATTAAGTGACAACTTTCTAGAACTAATATGATGGACGAGCATAAAGTTAAGATACATTTGTGTTTTTAGTATAAATGTTTTATTTTCTAACTTTATTTATTGAATATCATGTTTTTCGCACTTACGCTGTTAAAAATTCCAATCGAAAGAAGAATCACAAAATATTTAAATACAACATATATCTAGTATTCCCGGTATAGAGTTACAGGTTGCCATATATAATTTTATATTCTTTATATTATTTCTTTAAAAACCAGCTGCTGGCGCGCCTAGCTATTTAAAATACTTAATGTAAAATCCGACAAAAGTATATAATGATTTTAATAAGTCTAGCTAAAGTAATTTCGTAAGAGTATTGAATATTTCTGTTTAGACATTTTTGATTCTCCTGCATGTTCATTTAAATCAATAACATTAAAAAGCTGAAAGGGTATTTTTAAGAACCGCATTTATTGCTTTTAATTTGCTTAGTTTATTATACAATAAACCTCTATTAAATATGAAAGTATCGTAGGCTTGGTATGGCAACATGCTGGCACGGGGAAGATAGAAATATATTATTTCCAGCCGCAGCAATACATTGCTTTCACAGGGCCGATTTTGTTAATTCAAACTGAAAGATAAATATCTCACATTTTTCTGAATGACAAAAGTCCGCGCTCTGGAGATAAAAATGTTTTGCTTCGAAGAGTGTTGCCACTGCTCGCTTTCAAATCGTTGAGTTTGTGAATCAAAAATTTTACAAAATATGAAATACATAATGACACAAATCCCTAATGTTATTAAAAATTTGATGTCTCTAGGTATCGTAGGTTTTTCGCAATACGAGGTACATAGCGTTACGTGCGTTCGGGATCGTAATGGATTGAATGTACACGGATCCGATCAGAGCTTGATAAAAACTCTTTACACTCTTTTTTCGTACAGCTCTTCTCAGTGTGATAAAGCACAATCAGTAGTTGCTATTTCAAACTACTAAGAACTTCAACACAAGACAATACAAAAAAACCCCTCAGTGCGCAGACTCGTACAGCAGTTTCTCAGTACTGTCAATATTTTGAGCTAAACTCTGAAATCAACTCTAAACTAAACTAAACTAAAAATTGATGCTTTCTCCGATCTTATATAAATTTCCCCATACCGCCGAGAAATTTCCAGTATCTTCGATTTCTCGAAATTTCTGGAAAGCATACACAGTTACAGTTACATAGTGCCGGTTACAGTTGCACTTACAGAGGAATCGGACCAGTTACAGTTACCTGTCTGTGAGACGAAAATGCCTTAAAATAGTTACCAAGTTTGGCGACTTTTTGCGATTTCTCTCCCAATTTGGTGACAAAAATTAATCGTTAAAACCATTGCGAGCAACTGGCCAAAATGTTTTTCCCACCGATCTTTCAACTCATTCTTAAAGCCTAGTGTCTTAAAACACAAAGTTATAGATGTTGAAGTGAAAAAAATTTAGATGAATTCCAAAGAAGAATATAGAATATATATAAATAATACTTAATAATTATAATAATACTTACTAGTAAATAATAAATAATAATACTTTCAAATTTGGCTAAAGGGTATATACTTAGTACCCACAAATACAATAACTAATTATTACTTTGGAAGTTTCATAATTTATAAAATTTTTGGATTGCAAGTTCATTCAAATTTAAGGGATTTGCAAAAAAAAATGTGGAAGTTAATTCTGGGGATAATACTTGATTTCGATTATAAAGAAGGAAAAACAGTTATGATAATGGTTATAATTCCCACATCCTTCCAGAAATCTTAAAACTGCTGCGTTATTCATATTAATAAATTTGATTTCAGCATATAATTCTAATACATATTTCATTTTCAATAAATTTCAACTCTATGAAAAATTTATTTCGAGATAAAAAGTGAATGATTACCTAAATCAAGAATATAGAAATTTTACTGCTCTTGTTTCTTTGTCTAGTAATAGTAATCAATCAAATTTTTAAATAAAAAATATAGGCACTTCTGTTTAAGAAAATAAATCACGAAAAATAAATCTTATAATTCTAAATTGAAAAACGAGTATAAATCATCATAAAAATAAATTTTATTATCTTTAAGAAGGTTTCTAAATCGACGGAAATACAAACATTTCACGTTTATAATTAAACTTAAATTACAGTTTATCTCGCATGTCTTTCAAACTTGGTTGAAAAAAGTAATTATACCTAATTCCAGCTAAACAGATATCAAATGAAATTAGAAACTGAATTGTTTATGAACAGCTAGAGAAATATTCAGAAATTGTTCCATTAAATGAAATCATTGCTTAGAAACATTTATTTCCCATTTTAAAGTAATTTGCTCTTAAATTACGTATCCCAGCACAAATACAGATGAAATTTACTGTTAAGAGAAAAAAGGCAACAAAACTGGTACTTTAAATGCTAGAAGAAAATAAATGACCCTAACTCTTTTAATCAAAAATATTTTAATTAGATAAATTTAAATCTATCATGGTAGTTCCACATTTTGCAAGAAAACGTTAATTCCAGTTACAGGCGCCGTGGGAACGTCAAAATTAATTTTCCAAAGCATACAAAACGGAGAAAACAATTTATCTGTTGAAAAGTGGAAGTAAAAAATGGATTTTCTCTGCTTCTTATATTCGGTCTCGTATGCCATTAATTCTTCGCGTTGAAGCCGTTCTAATTAAAAACTGCAAGCCCGTTTGAAGGAAATCGAATCTAAGAAAGTGAGTATCTCTTTTTCTGAAGGGTACTGGGCATAAGTATTGAATTTCTTTACTCTTAGGTGGTCCCGTAAATGCAAACAAGTTAAAAAAGTAACAAGTAACAAAAATGATAAATTATAACGTCGTATTTGAACCGATACAAATTTTTAAGTTTTTCCCAGAAATATATTTATTGTATCAGTATCCATAGGCATTAGAAAGCTATGTGTGTATAGATCTATTGTTAAAATATGTAAATTTTAAGCAATGTTCATGGAAAACTTACTTTTATATTGAATTATTTTTTATAATATATTTGAGGAAAAATGAAAGAAAACTGCAACATATATCATAGCTCTAAAATATTTTTATGCAATTATGAAAAATAAAATTCAAGTTCAGTACGGTAGTTTGCACATTCTGCATGTGTGGATCAGGGGAAATGAGTAAACGATGAACAACGTATGAAAAGCATTTAATAAATGAGAAATGGGCTCAGTATCAAGAGTCTTTCCGTTAGAGTAAAATGCAAGGAAATTTGGAAATGAATCAGAGCGACAGAAACAAAGAATTGCTAGAAAGGGTTAAGAATGCACCTTTTTATTTTAAAAACGTCAAAAAACTAATAATGAAAAAAGTAATAATGATTTAAAAGAATTACAGAATTTTCAATGATAAACCTCAGCGCGATTCTTTTCTAACTTCTTCCCTCCTAAACAAATCAGTATCAAAATAATTTACTTAAAAGCGACCGTGGAGTCAAGGCACTCATTTATACATAGAGTAAAACATAAGTAAGAGGTCAATGATGATTAAAATGACGCCGGTAAAAAATTAATAATAAAAAAAAATTAAAAGAGAAACTGAATTCCTGAATTGAAAGAGAAATCAAGCAAGAAGAAACACATGAAAACATGAAAACACAATAAACATGAAAACATTTCATTTTTTTGTTATAGTAAATTTTCCATATGTTATCCAGAGAATTTTTATACATAATATTTCATAATTTATTGTATGAAAATTATTCAGATAATAAAGTAGACATATCTACAAATAATCAAGGAACAATCTATGGCAATCCAGAATCTATGGCACGTATAGTTTCATGAAACCTGAAACAAGGAAAAAAAACTTCACGGAAATATAATGAAGGTGTAAGATTTCTATAATAATCTCCTTAAAACAACTAGTCTGTAAATTTTATTCTGAGTTATCGAAATGTTTACAATATTGTCAGTTATGTTTGGTATTATTTAAGTATTATGACATTTTTTAAAGTTTTCATTCGATAATTTGAGTTGCAATTGCTAAACGTTTTGCAGAAGGATCGTTTTGGCGATTGAGTTGTGTAAAACTGCTCCCCTTCTTTAAAATAACTGTACATTATCTTATAATTCCCGTTGTATTTTGTATATATCGCAAAGTGAAAAATGCAAGTTTGTCTCTGAATATTACTAGTTTAACTTAAGCTACATCCTAAAAAGCAAGCCTTGCACAAACCAGCTTTGCAATTTTTAAAACGAAATAAACCTGCTGATGTGGTAACTTATTAAAATGCAGTTACCGAGAAGAGAAACTGATGGTACCATTTATGCGCAATAAGTATGTGCATAGAATTACAATGCATGAGATAACTTAAGATGTTTTCTTATCTGTAAACATAAATATAAGACTTGCAATTTGCGATTCGCAATTTTACCTGCAACATAAAACTGACATCTTTATCATTATTTAGCTTTCACATAACTGTATTCATTTCGCAGTGTATAGAACACAGAATGAAATACAATCTGAATGGATCATTTTGTCTTTCATATTATTCTCTGTTCACATTATACTCGTTAAATCGAGTTGTTAAATCGAGTTTTAATTGAAAGATTGGAATATAGCTATTTTAAATGTATTTTGTTATAAATATACTTGCATGAAACTATCGGCTAAACAGCCTTGTATGCTGACTTACGACTAACTTAAATGCTGACTTAGAACCATTTACATCAGCAGAAAAACATATGGTTATGTTGGTAAAAATGCGTAATACAGTAATACAAAAATATAAGTATGACACAAAAATATTCATGTTAGCAAGAATCTGGCTTTTGGCTTTCAAATTGTGACAACAACCTCTTGTGCAAGTGTTCAAGACCTAACTACGATCCTTCACGAGGGGGGGATGTATTAAGTTTTTCATTAGATAAATAGCATCACTGTGGTAGGTATTTAACATGGGAGGAGAATGGTTTCGCCTCGACGAATCATTTTAAGAACCTTGATTTTTACTGTCTAAATCTGGTAAACCAAAATAAAAATGCCATGACTTAAAATCAGAAAATGATCACCCAGGAAAAGTAAACAAAGCTTCATTCTTTAATCTCCTTTATGTATACCTTCCATCTTTACTCTGCAGACTTCATTTTGTACTAGCTGAAAGATGTGAGTCATGACAGCCCAGCATATTTCTTTCGTGTTTCGCTTGGTTATATATTCATATGTAATTTATTCTTAATGCATTTCTTCGCGTGATGATATTGTCATTAACACATACATACCTAATGGAATAATCTACTTGATTAATCTAGAAAGCATTTGTTTACTAGACTGTTTATGAGAAAAATCCATTTGATAAAGATAACGGAAATATAAAGAGTTAACACATTTTTAGGACGATTGCGGTGGCATTTAGTCAAAATGTAAATACAGATACGTATTATTTAAATGTTTGATCACATGATATTTTCTTTGAACTGTAAGTGCTTCCTATCATAGAAATGATTAGCGTAAACGTTCTAGAGGTGTTGCGTTTCGTCGCTCTATAATTACTTTCCAGAGTTCATCAGTCGTGATTAGTTTGTAATTAGAAATCGTTGTTTTTAGTAGATTAAGTGCAAAATATTCCGTAAGGTGAAATGTTCAGGAACCATCTCAAGTATATATGGAAAATGTATGCATGTAAAATTACCTATGCAACCTTCATTTTTTTCAGGCAATGTCGCTGAAAATTTCAAAGTAAAACTGATGGCCTTATCTTGGAGTAGTTTCAGTCTTTGAAATTCGTTAAGATAAAGAAATGGAATTTCTTCTGATAATAAAATGAGTTTCGTTTTTTTCCGCTTTCTATAACACTAATTTTTCCTCACAGGAGAAATTTTCAACGGTCATAAACCCTTTATTGAAACTCCCATTTACACACCTGGAACAAGGTTTGTACAATTTTTTCTCAAAGTGTTAAATAATAAATATGTTTATGTGCTGTAATAACATTGTCAAATTTATGTTTCACCAAAGGTCTTGATGCAGTCGCTTTTATGTCCTTATAAATGATGTTCATACAAGGCTCTAGAATATTCCTGGTTTCAGCCGCATACCTTTTCAAAACCTGGCGAAAATCCTGCCTTCCAGCTTTATGAAGCTCTCGTATCTGCACTTAATTTTTTATTATTGTTGTTATTAACGCATGCAAAGTCTTTGCAATTTATTTCTACCTCGGAGGATTTTCTATTGTTATCAAAGACTTTACTTTAGAAACGCTAGAAACGAATTTTTCATATGAGAGTATATGTACTCGCAATATTTCAGTGGCCGAATAACAGTGTTACTTATTTTGCACTTATAAAATTTAATTTCATGCATTTCACAACGTTTGCGTAGTAAGAATTTTTTTCTTTGGAAAGGGTAAAACATATTCTACAATATACTCTTATTAACTTGTGAAATTTTCAAACACAACCGTCTTCGTCGTTTAATTTACATTACTCCGAATAAATACAACAAGAAAAGTTAGATGCATACACATCTATAATTAACAAAACTTATAATAATTAATTGCAAGAAATTAATTGTAGTACATTATCATAAACATAAGGAAAACGTCTTAAATGTCATACTTCTCGTATACCAGGTTATAATGAAAAAAATTGTTTTTGTATCTCTGCACGCCCTTATCTAACACGCTTCTTTCGCTTTTAAAGTAAAAGAAATTAAGACGTTCTTCTCATCTGCTTTTGTGTAACTGTATTTATTTATTGTTGTGGCGTAGCAGTCGCTGGCCATCTATTCCAAAGTGCCTTATAATATTCGAGAAGAAGCACCTTTAACTATTCCTTTTCTCAAAACTCTCTCTCCTTTTCCCAAACTAAAGCACACAAATGCTAAATAGTTTAGAGATACTTCTAGACATAAATTAAATTTACAAATTACGCTTAACTTTCCACAATTTTTAAAATGTAATGTATTCAATCTATAGCGAAGTTCTATAGAAAGGTATATGAAATAGAACTCTTTGCCCATTCTGATACATTGGAGAGATTGTTGTGCTTAATTTAATTCTTTCATTGATAATCGAATTTAAATTGAAATTTCTCTACAGATCTAAAAGTTCTGATAACTGCAATCTTCATCTTGCATTAAAAGAAATTTGAAACTGTATGCCTTTTTCATTATGAGCATAAGTATCCAGTTGTCAACAATTACAACCTAATCAAAAGTAATTCATTTTGTTATAATAAAATTAAAACCTAATAATAATTATAATCTTTTTCATAAATAGTTAAGTTTAGTCAAATATTTCCTAAATTTTGTAGCAGTTAACACATGATGAGCAGCTGTTTTTGTGCTTTCCAAGATAAAACATTAAAGTAATCTACTAAATTAAGGAATGATAACAATGATTAAAAGCATTTCTTTTAACAAAAGATATTTTCTGATCCGTAGAAAACTGGGAAATTACTTCCAGTGTTTTCATTTCCATTTGAATGTAACTAAATATCGAAACCATAATTTTTTTTCAAAATTATATGGATGCATTGTTTTTGAATGAAGATAAACTACATGATTTTGCAGGATATTGCAATTTGCTAATTGCTCCGGTTCTATTCAAATGAACATCAGCAAGATTAAGATTTCAGATATAGATGAGATATTCTCCGCTTCAGCTAAAAATACAGATTTCAATTGAAAAAAAAAATAAAAATAGTCACAATGTGTTTCTTAGCACAATTCGCATAAGGTTTTTAATGTATAATGCGAAACTCAAGAACTGTGGATCATGTCTAAGAACTAGAAAATATCATGCATAAAAATATTTCATGAATAACGTACTCTAAAAAATTAAAAAATGAAGCGTTTATAAAATACTAAAAACGAACTTCTTAAACCAGTGGCTCTGAACTTTTTTAAAGCTGCCGCCCCCTAAGGAACGAAACATTTTTCAACGCTCCCCCATGTGAAAATCCTGTCATGTGGGGCATGGGAGAGGGGACGTCCTGAATTATAAGAGGCAAAAATTTTAAGTAATTTTGTCAGTAGACATACAGACCAAATTTGTTTGTTTAATTCGATAGTTTTGCCTTGGAAGGTAATTACACTCCTTAATTAAAATTGAAATGACTAATACAAAAAAAACTTAAATGCTGTTTCATGTTTAAAAAATTCTTTATTCTTAATTAAATAATTAGAAACAAGAACAGCAAAAAATACACTAAACGAGTAACATCAACGAAAATATCATTTATGATCAGTGGGATGTTTGTTCTTGATGTTTCAAAGCCAGAGTTTGAACTTTAGGTTCAATATTTTTAAAGAGATGAAAGCGTAAGTCCCCTCTTTCCACGATTTGAAGTCGACTTCTCTTTTTCTGTAATTAGATCAGTAACAGCACCGAATCCTTGCTCGATAAGGTAGGAGGAACGAAAGGCAATTAGAGATTTTTTAATGATAGATCACAATCCTGGGTAGAGGCGGTTGATCCAACTTTGAAGCCAAAATTCTGTGAGAAGATCACTAGTCTATTAGCTGGCTTTCAATGTTTAATTAGTTTAAAAGTTCGACTAGTTCCTCCTGAAACTGAACTCCAGCTTTTACAATATTCATAAAAGTGTTCATGATCCACTGAGGAACTTCCAGGTATAAAATATCCTCAAGATGCTGAGAAATAAATTTTCTGGGAGTTTTTAAATTTGAACGCCAAAACATGCTCATCGCCCCTACTGCCCAAAACATGCCCACCAACCCTACCATCCGAAACAAGTTCACTGTCCCTCGACATCCTCTTATTGCCCCACGGGGGGAGCTGGTACCGACCTCGTTGACAACCAGTGTCTTAGACTATTGTTTGCATCAAATATTTACGAATCCAAGCATGTTTAATTTACAAAATTCAAAGCAATGACCATTTGTTCATCATTATTGCTTTATTATTGCTTTTTTTTCTCTTGGCAAAGTATAAAACACGACCTAAATATTATAATCCAAGTAACAAAACATAATTAAGTAACCCTGAGTAAATCAGAACATAGGATTTTTGGTGGCAAAAATGTATTATGATTAAGACCTGTTAATACAGAATGTAGCAGTCTCTGTCGGTATTTAAAAGTTCTAGAGATTTTGCTTTTTAAAATTACTTATACTTAAATCTAATGAGTTTAATTAATAAACAGAAGAGAAGAAGTATTTTTTGAGTTAATTTAACGCTTTACATGTAATTGTAGTGTAAAATTCGTCTTTGTAAGTTTTCCCTAACTTTTAAAACTCCATTTTGAACTCACTTATGTTTTAAATCCAATTTTCTGCTTAATATTGTAAAGTAAAGATTGAAGTTATGGCATATTTAAAAGGAATTTCTAATCAGTAGAGTGTTAACTGTACAATGCTTTTGAGTTTTACATTTTGCCCAGTGATAGAGAAAAATAACTACGTTGAAATCAAGTTTTATATTAATTTTTTTAGATTACTTTTAAAGTTCTTTTTAGCACTTTTTATGCTGTTGCCTTTCAAAATCTAAGGCAGGTATTATTAGGCTACCTCTAATTCCAGCACAGCTCTACTTTTGGGGAGGATGTATTATTGTGGAACTGAAATGTTTTTTAAAAATTTTTATTGTACGGTTTTCTTTCGCAAAAAATGCAATTCACTAGGAAAGGTTTCGGTGGTAAGCGTAACAACGCTTGTTGGGTAAACTGCTCCATTGAACAAGTATTACCTTACCACTATTTCTAAATCTTCTAAAATAAAAACAATTTTAATAACATTGTTTCTGAGCAAGGATGCTGTTTTTTTTGTTAAAATCCTGCTGTTTATTTAACACTAGAATATGATGATATTTTGATTCGTTCTTTAACATTTAAATGCAAGTGCATAACGTTCCATTCCCAGAAATTCAGGAAGCTAGAGATTAGAGTGTTCTTAATATTCCTTGGCATAGATGCCAAAGATAGAATTAATTTTTTAGAAATACCGTACCCAATATATTATCATCCCGTATCCCGATGACTATGCAATGTGATTGTTAAGTTTATCGCAGAAATTATTTGTAGGTTTTTAATATAAGAGTACGTACGCTAAATCTAGCAACTGCAAATTATCAATATTTTGATAACCGTTTCTTGTACCCCAAACATATTGAAAAGAAGGTTCTCAGGGTAATGTTTGTACACGAACAGGTAGAGAGGATATTTAGACATTTATAGAAGAATTTCTGGCCTATTTCGTTTATATTTACTATGTTGTAGGGATTTATATTTATTCGAAATAACCAATTTAGCTTAAGTTGTATTTTCTTTCCTATAAGCCTTCATTCCCTTAATTGCCAATGCCAGAATATTTAAATTTGGTAGCGCGAGTGAAGTAATGCAAGTTCTACCTCTAGGAGAAAAGGTTTAAATACGGAGTTCTAGAAGGGAAAGCTAGATAAGTTGGGCAAGGGCGGTATTTCTGTAGCGTGAGCTTCTGTTCAGCATTTATTGCTAGTTAACATGGTGTAACAGTTATTATTTTGCTGCCACTAGGTATTCGACGCGGTTTTAGTAAACATGATTATCTGAGCCCTGTAGAGTAATTCTACTACTTGTTAATATCTTCGCATTTTTAATTTAGTTTGAGTTACCACCCGGGTGAGGCGTAGTGTGTTAGCGTCAAGTTGACACATTGTCAGTTTTAGAGTTAATAAAGGATTCTTTTTACTGTGATTTCTACACGTACTTCAGGTGTCGCATTAGAAGATTGACAAGTGGTTCTTAGAATGCAATAAATATTTTTTAAATGTTTATACTGATAGCCTTTTTCCGGAAATATAATTCTGCATCGTGGTTTCTATAACAGAAGGGTCTTTAGTAAAATTTCCATGGATATTGTTTTCCATTCCTCTTCCATTAATTTTCAGCGTCTATTAATTGTGGTGGGTATACGTTTAGCAAACTCTCTTTTCCAGAGACCAGTTGCACAATAGTCCACAGAAACATCTTAGAACTATTTCGCAGGAATAGGTTGAAATTACATATGTGCAATATCCGCATCAGTATTCATTATATCAAGGAATGCAGTGGTACCTTTCGATGTATGACGTTTTGCTTTGTCTTGATAAAGTTTCACAGTTTGAAAGTCCTTGATATAAAGAAATGGAAGTCCTTGTGTAAATTTCTGACATAAAAATTTCTCTTGATAATATTCGGAGTTGATTTTAACATTTTTTTAACTGTTCTTATTTTTAATTTCCCATTGCAAGAGAATCTTGCGGCAATTATAAACCCTGTACAAGAACATTCTTTGCGTTGACAAAACCAGGTTTATACATTTTTTTCCTCTTCCTTTTCGATGATAAAACGACCATTTTTTTGCTGTAGTCATTTAGGTAAATCCATGCTTGATCAAGAGCCAAAGTGTTCTTTCATTTATGTCCCGTTAAATAGTTTTCATACAGTGTCTTACAAACTGACAAACTGATTTGCTTTGAGGCCCGTGCATCGGCAAAAGCTGATGAAAGTTATGTTTTTTAGCTTTTTTAAGTGGCACATCTTGGTTTATTATTTTATTTATTTATTGCTACAGATGAATTTAAATACTTAATTGATTTCTGCATGGACGTATTTTTTGTTATTACCAACGATTTAACTATAGAAACAGTACGTATCCTTTTCGGGTATTTGTTCGGAGTTTTCTTTCCATGTAGAAGTAATTATTGACTATCTTACTTTTTTTACTAATTACGTTCTTTTGTTTCACTTGAAAATTGCAATACTATGCGTTTCCCAACGTTTTTGAAGTACGGAATAAGAATATTTTTCTTCGGAAATCGGAAAGCAAAAAAAGCACATCCTTCAATCCAAACCTTCTTTGCATATGATATTTTGCAAGAAGAATAAATTTAAAGTTAGTAGATGAAATTTTTTATTTCAAATAGTAAGCTGTTGTCGGAATTTTTTTTTATTCCAAAACATTTGCTTATTTTTTATCGAAATCGTTCTAAAAATTTGTAAACATCCTTTGTATTTATCAAGTGCATCAATGAACAAATATAAAATGATTCGTCTTTCAACTAAGAGAACAATCTTGAAGTTAAAGGTATATTTACCTCATAAACGAGATAATGTAACTAGAAGCAGATTCATTTTTAAGGGTGATTTTCCCCCTTTATTTTATATATTATTTTAGGTTCTTTAATGCATTTATTTTAACACAACAGTTGCAAATTTTATAAATTCCTCTTATCGTAAATACAGTACAATGCCACATAACTCGACATTCCGCTGCAGAGCCTCGTTCTTTTGGTAACATATACTTCAAGAATTCTACCGAAGACCTAAGAGACTTTGCTATGTTCCTGAAATTACAACATCGAAGGTGATGTGTGTAAAAGACCCTTTTATTTAAATTGAATAAAGGTAAACAGAAGGCATTGCTCGTGCTTACACAAATAACATTTATGGAGTAAATCGAAGACGTAATAAATTCAAATTTAACTAAGTAAAATGTAAGTTACCTCAAAGGCTACTCAGGCAGGAAATGCGCCATTTGGCTACGATCTAATACCGGCGTGACTAGCGTAATGGCGAGAATAATACAAAGCGGCAGATAAACTGCTTTTAAGAGAATAAAGTAGTATACGTGGCCTTCAGGAGGCAGAACATGCTCTTATTTTACCATCTAAAATCTTCCTTTAAACACTACATCTGATTCTCTCCCATCTGAATGCGAGAGAATTAGAAATTAGCATTCTTGCAGGAAAATAGAAAGCGAAATCGGTTAATAAAAATAAATGAAGACTCTAAACAGTACGAATCGATAATACTTTTATAATCGCTACAAGATTTCTGCTGGACGAGCGAAGCATTATCATTGAAATAATATGGTGTTCTATTAATAGCTAGACTGTCATAATTTATTACATCGCCTATATGGTGTAAACAGTATACGTGCATTTTAATTATTATAACTACAGTACAGTATTTTAATGCATTGTATATATAGAGCAGTATTATAATTACACAATGTACAAGTAATAATTGACTGTTTTATGGAATGATTGGCTTTGTTATTATTGTAGTGACTGTATTATGTAATGATTGACTTGTAGAGAGACATCAGTCTGATTTTGAAATCAGGAGTGATGAAAAATGAGCAACGCCTTGCCCGGGACTCTAACCATGAACCTCTGGATACACGCCCAGCTTGTTGACCACTACACCACGAAGGTATGCTAAGAATGCGGGAGAAATACCTTATATACTCCCCCTTTTATAGGGCGACTGGGATGCAGGAGTGATGAAAAATAAACAACGCCTTCGCTAGGACTCAAACTACGGACCTTTGGATATGCGCCCAGCCTGCCGACCACTACACCACGAAGGCATGCGCAGAATGTACGAGAATGCATGAGAAATACCTTAATTAATTACAGAATATAGAAGTAATGATTAACATATTTATGCGTATAAATGTCTGCATGTGTTCTTGTTCTATTCAAAGGTTTGCTACAATATGTTATTTTTTGAGATTTTTGTTCCTTTCGCTTTGCGACTCTAACACTTGGAGATTTTTAATACTGTCTGAATTCCAATGCCAGGTTTGGTTCTTTTCGCGAAAATTCTCATCAATCCCACCATTTTCATTAACAAAATGACTAAAGAATTTTATCACCACTTATATAGTTTTCTGTTTCTAGCTGTTAGGAGGCTTGTCTGAAAGCGTTTCCGCTCTAACATACTATAAACTATATTTCAATGTATTCCGGACATAATTCCTCAGTTTACAAACGGCTTAAAAATGCTGTCTTGTCCGTGTATGAAATGAAAATGTCTAACGGCTAGAAGAGAAAATAAAGTAGCATGACAATGAAAATGAATTTGATCGTCTCAAAAAAGGTTCGACAAAGAGAAAATTATTAATAAAATTCCAGGGATTTAGATATTAGAGTAACTGTTATAGGAGGATGAAAAAAGATCCATCCGGGATATTATAATAACTTATATAATAGGATGGAATAGAACCAAAATCGAGTCTTGATGTGTGAAAAAATCAAGTATTAGTTTAAAGAAAAAGTATGGAAAGTGATGAACACGAGGAAGTGAGTGAGCAGCTTTATTTGTGGTTGAGGTAGCACATAGAAATAGAAACACCCATTTCAGGAATTTTCTTGAAAATATCTCAAGAGTTCTATCAAAATTTCAAAAAGAAAAACTGGGAATTACTGCCAGTGTTAGCTGACTTCAACAGGAGGAAGAACCGCTACGGCATCAGACAATTAAGGGTTTGTAGTGCTTAGGTTTCAATTCTCGCCTGCACATAGCCGAACTGCTTGTTACGCTTCCGGAAGTAAATTCTCAGATACTGTACATTTTCGTTTCTCGTGCCTGGATTGGACACCGACAGTTGGAAGTTGACGCCACGTTCATTGCTAGAAACACTCATCTTCCCCACCACCTACTTGGGTTTCTTCTTAATGCTATAGATGACACCAAACATACGACGACTCTAGCTGCTACAAAAGTAAAGCGTCTCTTCTCTTATTTTCAATATCCAAGACCTCCTACGAGGGACACGTTTCATGTACCATTCATTCTGAGGCTTGGTATGGAACCTCGTAATTGCTCTAGGATGAACTGCTTAGACAGTACACTGCAGTATCGGAGTATGACTAGGCATTTAAAAACTTTAAAATAATCGTTATAATATACTTGATATTTTTACAGTGCAAGTGTCTAAGTTTTAAGATGTTATTATTAGGGAATAAGACAAAATTAAGAATTGGAATTCCACTTACTGTTGCTAATTTTTGAGGATTTCGAATTAAATTTATTTGGCGTATCTACTTACGTTATTTAAATTTGCCGATTAAATCTTTAACATAAGAATAGATACGAGTATGTACGTTAGTATCTACTTGCAAATTCATTTTCTGCTCTACAACGGTAACGTAATAGATATTTAAAGTTATTATTAATCTATTATGTTGAAGTGCTAATAAGTGAAAGTTTTGCTAAAGTTTCTTACAATCAAAATTTATATATTAGCATTAACATTAAATGTAGCTTGGGATGAATACTGAAGATCATACTTTAAAATTTAATTATTTTGCGAAGAAGATTTACCGTTTTCGAAAGTACGAATTTAAATTCTTTCCCCATTCCTACTTTTTTTTACCAAAAGATGAATTTCCGAAACGCACGTTCTTTCGATTCATTAATTATTTTACACAATAATTACTTCTTTTAATCATCTCAATAAATTAAATTCATGAGGAATGAAAACGAAGAATGCATTTGCCGTTTCCAGAAATTAATTTTATTCTAATTAATAGCAATAACGAATCTTGAGATTTTAAATCTCAGTATATAAGGGAGTAATTTGCAGTCTGTGTTACTTTGTAGTATACGTTTGGTAACATTTAATATAACTTCAAATAGGTTGTTTTAGTTTAAATTATTTATTATACAGAATATGCACATCTTAGCTGCGTTTAAGGTTTTTAAATTGAAAAAGTATCGTTCCTATGTTCTAAGAATACTCATTAATTATCATTAAACATTCTTAATTTATAAAATGTTGAATATAAAATGAATTTACAAACAAAAGTGTGCTATTTGATTAGACGAACTTTAATTACATCACCTTGTCTTCAATAAAATTTCAGTTATCTAAAATGTTCTAAAATTTTAAATTTTATCTAAAATGTTCAGTAATGATCTGATATCTCAACAAAAATATAAGCTGGGCTCAAGCACGTATATAGCTATCTTGATACATGTAGAGAACTTCTGCTTCGTGTATGATATAAAACTGAGCAAACCTGCTGTGCACAGTCGAACATATTTAATGTGAGAAGTAGTGTACCGATGCAAAGGAATAGAGTTAACGTTGATTTCAGGCACACATGAGAAACATGACGACTTGAAATATCGGCTTGGACGGTAATCATGAACTAAAATATATTTGCAGTTGGTTGGAAAGGTTTTGCAACGCGAAGGAAACGACTGAACCAGAGCCACGTCTGAGTTGCTAGTAGATAAGTATAACTCGAGACATTTTCGAATGATTGCGACACGTGCTAACTGAGATAGGAAACTGAGTTTAAAAGATTTAGAGAAGGAATTGAACATTAGAAAGGGCATTAATAAAGACATTGGCATGACTGTCTTTCGCCATTATTTGGTAAAATGGAAGGCGTGTTCCCTGTTTGTACTATCAACCTAATAGACAAGCAAAAAGCAAAATGAACGGAATGCTCTGAAACTTTTACAAATACGCATCCTTTCCCGCCGGATGAGATCTGGTGCTTCCAATTCATTTCGGAATCCCAAGTGGCAATCGATGCTTAGTTTTTCTCCTCGTCCCCGAAATTTAACATTACCTCAATTAACAGAATTGACATTACCTCAGTTTGTAGCAGAAAATGGTATTTAGACGTTCCATTACGCAGTGACACTGCTTCTTACACAGACTGCATCTGCCAGTAGCAGTTTATCCTGGCTGTCACGTGTACCCGCCGCCATGAGGTACTTCTCGACATATCTCTAAATAGCTATATGCATTTGCACTCCACGCACCTGGCGGTATTTCCGTTGAGATATCTGACCGTTCACTGATATTTTAGAAAAAGTGCAGAAATCCTTACGCCGATATTTAACAATCCAGTATGTGTCAAATCTCACGTTAATATTAGTATGATTTACGGGAAAGACTTCTGACTGATCAGTTTTGTGAAGCAGTGAGAAAGAAAAGAGTTAAAAGCCATAGTGCAAAATAATTTAATTTTCAATTGCAAGTTTCGTAAAAAATTATTTTATTAAGAGAAAAAAGCCGTTAGCCAGCTGAGAGTTTAGATTAATGCATGTAACAAAATTTCGAAAACAGTAACAGTGTTTTACGTATAATTTGAAATCTCTTCTGTCTTATGCTTGGTAAATACAAGTTATTAATTTTTTATTATAGTATTTACATAAACAAATTAATATAATAATGACTTTTCAGTGGAAGTACGATATTTTTTTAAATATAATAAATGCTTCAAAAGGATGAGTGCCATTAATTTTCTAGTTCATTCCTAATTTATATTGATAACAGTGATTCGATTTTCAAGTGAGCAGGAAAAGACAAATTTCCATGTTATCTTTATTTCGATAAGTGATGATTTCAAAGAGAATTTAAAGCAAATTTTATTTCAAAAGCTGGGGAAATAAACAATATTTAAGGACATTTGTACCAAGTAAAAGTCAGCTATATTTAATGATTAAATTTTAATTATCATCAATATTCAGAGAAAGCACGCATAGCTTCTGAACTTATTCGGAAATATGTGTAACTGGGCGGGGCGTCTGAGAGGAGGGAATGTTTTACACCTATACCCATTAGTATTAACTTTTCGACATAAATATTTTCAGACCTAAAACTCTTTCCAGGCGTACAGGTTCGCAAGAAAAATCTGATCATACGTGGTACAGTCCGCCCCCGCCCCCAGTGGCCGAGTGATTAAGACCACTGTATACTGGGAATTGGATCCGAGTTCAAGTCAAAGCAAATGGTCTGGTTGTATGGTTGTTTTTCTTGACTTTGTCTATGTCATAATAAGAGACAGTTTATCAAAAGTATACCAGAGCAGATAGCCGTAGTGTACTTAGACATATTCAGAAATCTTAACCTAATATGTGGTAAGAAAGTTGCAATTTTCTGTTTTTGGTTTTGTATGCATATATTACACTCATGTCCATAAATTAAGGATAATTCGGAGTCACGCGAAAATCGAACTCTAAAATAAATATATCACCTGTAAAATCACTACACATATCTTCAAGAATCATATGCAAATTTCACGAAGTAACCAGACGACACCGATGGTACGTCACAATGACGAGAGTGTAAGAGAGTGATATATAAGGAGTACAGGCTAAGAAATAAAATTGTTCGCAGGCGCTTTATAAGCATTTCAGTGCAATAACCGAATAGTTATGACACAAAGGACGCATTTGGATGATTTTTTAAGTGGTAGAATTATCGGCCGTCTGGAATGTGGGCGTACCCAACTGGAAGTATCAGACGAACTTGGAATTGCCCAGTGTCATCTCCAGGCTTTGGCAACGATTCCAAGATGATGGTAATGGGAGTAGACGTTAGAGCCCAGATCTATCCAGAGTTACAACGCCGAATGAGGATCGGTATTTGGCAGTTACTGCCAAAAGAAACAGGCGGAGCACAGCCTCAGTCCTGTCTCGTCAGCTCTCTTCAGCCACTGGTACAACAACTTCAAGGCAGACCGTGTACAGACGCTTAGGGCAGATTGGTCTATATGCTCGTAGACCTGTCAGATGCGTTCCACTTACTGCAACTCACTGTCGCCTGCGGTTAGCCTGGAGTAGAGAGCATGCATTGTGGACACCGCAACAGTGGGCTTGTGTGATGTTTTCCGACGAGTCCAGGTTTAGCTTGCAGTCTGATTCTCGCCGGACATTCATATGGAGAGCTCCAGGTACCCGTTACCACCAAGAAAACATCATTGAACGACACCGTTACGATGGTGCAGGAGTGCTGTTTTGGGGTGGAATTATTCTATGTTTCGGAACTGACCTGCATGTTCAAATTGGAATCTTGACAAGCCAAATCTATCGGGACGTCATTCTGGAACAACATGTACGTTTGTTTCGGGGCGCCATGGGCGCACAATTTGTGTTTATGGATGACAACGCCCGTCCTCACCGTGCAAACATCGTAAGCAAATGCCTTCAATCGGAGGATATCACCCGTATGGACTAGCCAGCATTCTCACCGGACTTTAATCCAGTAGAGCACGTGTGGGACATGCTTGGCCGACGAGTTGCAGCCCGTCAACCTCCTCCTACATGTCTACCGGAACTTCGGAGAGCATTGCTTTTTGAGTGGTGTAATATCCCCCAAGATCAGATCGATAATTTGATACTCAGCATGCCTAGATGTTTACGGACTGTATTGGATGGTCTGGGAGACATACAATGTATTAACAATCATACCAATCATGTAATATTGTTTTTTGTAAGTACGTTTTTTTTGTAATTTGCTCCAGGGAGAAAAAATCGCTAATGTTTTTAGTAATATCAAACATATAGCACCTTTTTTTCCTCTTTACCTTTTGTTTAATAAATAAGCTTTACAAAGAAGTCAAATTTGTTTTGCTTCTAACTCTTCCTTTGCCTGATTTTGTATTATTCTTAATTTATGGACATGAGTGTAAATGATCTGATCTGTATATTTAGTGCAGATCTCGGGGAAAATGGGTAAACATTATAAATACTTAATCCGAAGAAATAATATAGAGAAGAGTATGCAGATGTTCCGTAAAGGCAATAGCGAATAAGGAAAGTAAATGAGCGTTAGATAGTTTTGTTTTCTGAGAGTTTGATATTAAGAAGTGATACTTTCTAGAATCTTTTAAAGAAATTCGCTCCAACTTTAGTGCTTACTTACAGGTGTGTCACACTTTTATACAGAGCTCATTTTTTAAGAAACTCCATTTAAAATATTTTAATAGCTGTGACTTGCCACTTGACAATTTGATTCGAAATTATATTAATTTTAATACATTTGAGTATTTACGGGAAATTGGTTTTTTAAAATTTAATTTGAATTATTTTAAGACAGCTTAATTTGTTTTTATGTATTATTTGTATTGAGAATTTATCTGGTTTAATACTAATTTCATTTTGCGGATTTCAGGCTTCTTTTTACTTAATGGAATGCTTGAACGAAATACTCGGAACATCATAACCTTTTAGGTTATATGCCAAGAAAAACGCCATCCAATCAATAAACGCGAGTAAGAGAATTGAAGTTGCATATTAAAAACAATCCATTTTTTTCAGTAACATGTTAAATACATTTTAGGCTTATTTTAAATGCTTTGAACGCATCAAAGCTAAAAGGAAGTTGCTTGGAGGTTTTCGTTTTCGTCTATGTTTCACTTTTCGATTTTGGAATAGTCTAGAAATGAACATCAAATAATGAATAGGGAAAACTGGAACATTTAATGTAATGTGTAAAAAATGTAATTTTGTAATGGTTTTAAAAATTGACTTGAAGAAATCTACAAAAGGAAGTTTAAATATGTAGCGAAATTGAGATGTACATTGTGCATTATAACGTTTTCCCATTTGACAGAACATCCCAAATTAATTAAAATATAATCAAAAATAAATAAGTCATACTTTTGTAAATGCCGCCTATAAAATTTATTTATAAATCTTACTTGCGTCAGATATTCACGAGAAACGAGAAATCATTTGCTCAAAAACAACTTTTCTTTGAAACATAAATATATACATACATACAGTTTTTTTACCAATGGCGAGCCCGCAGTCGATTTGGCCCCTACTAAGGCCAGAAGTGGTGGTTATCTTATTATGTAGGCACCTAATAAGTGGGCCACCTTTGCCTCTTATGAAGGGACGGACAGTTATAATCATGACTTCTCGTGAATTCGAACCCGGGCCCTGTCGTATTGCAGTCTGATCCCTAACCACTATACCGCCTTGGCGGCGTTTTCGTTGATATATGTTGAAATTATGAATTTTGAGTAAATCATAGCAGGCAAAACAATATGCATATTCAGAAAAATATGAACATTTTACGAGATATAGATACAATTTAATTTGTCATGTATGTCATATCACGCTGTATGTGCTTTTCAAGGCACTGAAGGTAGTTACTAGAAATCGAATTTCAGTTTAAAATTGTTTAAAAGAATCTTAGAAAACTGTTTTGAAACTTATATTTTAGCCTATAATACTATTAATTTAAAGATAGAGTAATTCGAATATGAAAAATTTTAAATCCATTAGAGCTATTCCCTTCTAACCAATAACACCTCTGAAACTTTTGTTCGAGTACTTCTTCTCTTTCAGATATAGCAAACTTTCTTCATTATCTAATGAATTCTCGAAGAAAATCTTCTCAGGTCATTATCAGAAAGTGACCTGGAAGGAAATGAACGGGAAATACGAACAAGACCATCATTAAGTTATACGGAAGAAACTGAACCGCCAACGAAAAGAGCATTTCAAGATTATAATTGAACTTCCGAAGAGAACAGTTTTCTTAATGATAATAGGTTCTGAAAACCTCGCTGTCTTTTCCCAAGTATTTCACTTATCAGAACTATGGTTCATGGTTTCAAACAGATAACTATATCGTTGATGATTTTCTGGGATGGACTCATTTTAAATAAAAAGCAAAGTTTATTTCGTCCATCTAAATGCAAAGATAGACAGAGCTATAAAATATTGTTTTCCATATATTGTTTTGTAGTTTGTGGAAACAAATATAATACTAAAAAAAGTAAAAAAAAAACCTGAAAGATTTTAGATTTTATATTGCACCCAAAGGGACTTTTTTAACGTTTTGTTTGTTACCTTTATTTATTAAATATCATGTTCTTCGCACTTAAACCATAAATTTCCGTTCAACAGCAGTATAACAAAATCTTTATAAAGAGCTTAAATCTTAAAAATATCTTTGGAATTTCCGTTACACAGTCTGGCGCTCTGGAGACAAACTTTTGTTTTTCTCTAGAGTGTTGCCAGTGTTCCTTATGAAATCTTTGAGTTTGTTAATAAAAAATTCGTTGAAGTTTTGCAAAATATGAGCTAGGTAATAAAACAAACTCTATATTCTAAATTTGAGCTTTCAGATGCCCATATTCGAGTTGAGGACTATGTTATTCAAAATTTAATGTCTCTAGATACCGTTGTTTTTTCACAATACGAGAAGCATGCATGCATTAATTTACTTAACTATAATGCAGGGCTCTAATATTAGGCGGCAACAGTTTGATAGTGAAATGCTGTTTTATAGTGGACGACGCAAAAAGCCAAACCGAAATTAATAGCCCTTCTGGGCAAATTGCCCCTTTGAGTTAAAAGTACGTTTTTAATATCAAAATAGTGTGGTTACAGGCTTAAAAAAGGAGATTTATGTAATTTGCAAGTACATTTATTTATTCTAAGTAATTCGCTACTGAAATAAGTAAACGTTTTAGGTAATATTCTTTCTTATAATAATTTATTCTACAATTTATGGAAATGAATTGTGCTTTTTACCTTTTTCCCTGTGACAATAATTTTATTTTTCAAAAATCGAGAAAAGAATAATGCAGGGTGTATGCCATTTCTAAAAGAATGCTGATGCATATTTAGAATTGAAGTATGAATTGAAATTGAAGTATGAATTGTCCAAATTGAAGTATGAATTGAAATGAAATACTAATATACCAGTGTTCTATAATTCAAACAATGCAGAGTTACTACTCTTAAATCGCCTTTTGTTATTTATTCATAGCTTTTAAATTGCTATCATAAACCAGATGTTTTTATACTTATTTAATTTTTTTTTTAAATTTACAGAAGTAAATACGGCAATGAAAAAACTGTGGGGGAGGGATACAGCAAGAAGGGAAGGCAAGTAAATACGATAATTTCTTCATGTTATAGAATTGCTATTTAAGTGCACGCAAAGTTTACCTGTTGTGAAGGAGCTTAAAATATTTATGCATGTTTTTTTTTTAAGTAATTTACTTTTAAAGGGATACGTCTCAAACTTTAGCCCCACCAGCAGCTGCTGAGTGCTTTGGAACTGAATTTCAAACGTAGACCTTACTATCCAAACAGTTCTTTTTTTCAAATTTGTGACATAGGAAGCTGCGTAAATTTCTAAGTTACTGAATTCATTTCTCACATGGCAGAGTAGCTTACTAGTATAAATGTATCTACCGACTTGTCTATACATTTAATTATGATGAAATTCAGTACCATAGAGATACTGTTACTTTTTATAGTGCGGATGTGACATTATTTCTTTTACAGTGCAGGTGCGATAACCGTTCACTTGATTAAGTTTGATGAAAAGGATGATAATTTTTGTTTTCTCTGAAATCCAAAATAAATTTTTAATTCTTAATATATTGAACAGTGGAATGAACATATGTTATTTAATAAATTATATAGCATAGCAACAAGATTAATCTGATATACTATACTTTTGTTATTTCTCATTTTTTTATTTAATAAATATAAATCTTAAATTTGTTCTCCAACGAAAAACTTGTTGTTGTCCATACATTAATTAAGGAAGAGGGTTATAAGTAAGATTTTATATATACAGTAGAGTCTTGTCTTTTTTTTAATAAACATCTTCAAGAAATAATTGATTATATTCTACGAAGATAGATACACATGTTTAGGTGAAAATAAATTATCAAATTAAAATAAATTATTTATATCAAAGTAATTATCTTGTTCAAAAACAGGGAAATCCATAATATAAATAGACCAATTTATTTTTGGAAGATGAAACTTTTAACATATAGTTACAATAACAAGCGCATGATTCTAATATGGATTTACACATTATTTCTTACATAATGATAAATTACATTTTCTGTCTGAGTTTTATAAATTATTAAAATGCATTTAACTTAAACGTACACTGCGAAAAAAAATATTTCCATATCTCCTGTTCTACTGAGCCCATTGACGAAATTCAACTTGTGTTCTTCATGCCTCAGAAGCGCGACATAGGATATGTATTAGATTTATATATAGCATTGTTCTAATATAGGTATTTTGACACAAAATCGGACATTTTCTGAAAAAAACATACCAATTGTTTGTTCATATTTCGATTCTAAGACTCAAATTATGCCAGACTGCCGAGTTTGTAAAAATCACATGAGTAGATTTTAAAAAATTAGCCCTCAAAAGTTTAGCTCCTCCGTGTTAATTGAATTTGGTATATATTTATTACTACCTCTTTTTTATATTAAACTTTTTTTAATTCCTCCTTTCACATTTCGGAAAATAAAATTCACTCATTTTTTATGAATTATTTTTAAAATTTGCATTTTTAAATAAATTTTATAAATTTTTCGAAAACATTATTGAATTATAAACTATAAAATTTTTACCACCATCTTAAAGTAGATATATTTCTAAGCTTACCTGCAAAAACTTACAGTTTTGTATTCAAAATGTACTAAGATATACGTGAATTTACATATTGGCCCGTTTTGAAGTTTGGCATATTTTTTATAAGCGATAATAACGCCAAATGTGGTTGAGAGCTACATTGAGGAGCTACAAATTTGAAAGCTATTTGTTTTTAAACTGCTCATGTAATTTTTTATAAAACTTCGGAATTTGGCATAATTTGAGTCGCAGAATCGAAATGTGAAAAAAAATTGGTATATCATTTCAGAAAAAGTCCGATTTTGTTTCAAAATACCTATATTAGAACGTACTGTATATACATCTAATACATATCCTAAGTAGCGCTTTCGAGACATGGAAAACGCAATTCGAATTTCGTCAATCGGCCGAGTAGAACGGAAGATATAGAACTGCCCCCCCTTTTTTTTCCACAGTGTACCTAGCTGGTTGCCCTGGGATCGAACTCGACCAAACAATGTATTAATTGGCAGTAATGTTCTAAAACGGGAACTGAATATCAAAGTTATGGGATGCTTACAGATCATATAACGCAAAATGTTGTAAGATAGCATAGGCGAAATGTATGCAAATAGTTATTCACACATTTTTGTGCTATGCATTTCATATGATTTTTTTATTTAAACTATTCTGATATGACAGAACCCGCCATTTCCTGAGTGGACAAAAGCGTTGGGCACTGAGCAGAAATTTGACAAGGTTTGAATCTCTGCGAACAAGCTGGCGACTTGGGCATTGTCGTAGATGCCCTCTATATTATTTGAATGTTAGCCAGCTTCATTTGATAGTTCTTCAGCGAAGGCATCCCTGCTTTTAAGCACTTTGCACAGTCAACTTTATAAAAAAAAATCTGAAAACATTCTTTTATTTTCGAAGTCAATACCTATTAACCTTCTTAATTTAACTCTGTACACTATCAAATTCGCTGAAACAATCTTGTATTTGGCGTACATTTACTAAAAACACTCAGTCGATTTCGAGGGCAGCTACAGGTCCCTCCTCATCAGGAGAACAAAATATGTAGAAAGGGAAAGCAACCTCAGTAACGCCTTTTTTATACCCTCAGGTAGAACCACGCGCGAGGAGGCAACGGAAGAAAATTTTTGGATAATTTTTGTAGATCTAAAGTCAAAATTATGATTAAATTTCCAACTATGATACGCTATTGAAGACTTGTTAATTGTCCGAAAGAGCGAAATTAACAAGTCTTCAATAACGTACCATAGTTGGAAATTTAATCATATAATTTTGACTTTGGATCTGCAAAAATTATCCAAAAAGCTTCTTCCGTTGGTGAATTGGATTTTCTTGAGGTTTTTCATATTCACAAAGATTTGGCATGTGTAGTGAATGATATTAAGTCTAATCCAGTCCTTCCTAGCGCTTTTAAAATTCTATTAACATAATTCTTGAATATTATTTTTGCCGATAGATGGCGTTGCCTACTTGCGCGTGGTTCTACCTGAGGGTATAAAAAAGCCGTTACTGAGGTTGCCTTCCCTTTCTAGATATTTTGTTCTCCTGATGAGGAGGGATCTGTAGCTGCCCTCGAAATAGATTGAGTGTTTTTAGTAAATGTACGCTAAATACAAAGTTGTTTCAGCGAATTTGAGTGTCACATTGGCGTGTTTCTCTTCAATTCCAATCTGTACACTTGTAGAAACATTAGGCTATTACGAAGCA
This sequence comes from Stegodyphus mimosarum, assembly GCA_000611955.2. NCBI lineage: Eukaryota > Metazoa > Arthropoda > Arachnida > Araneae > Eresidae > Stegodyphus > Stegodyphus mimosarum. The sequence goes on from KK116018.1 coordinate 280,048, forward strand.
TCAGGCATGAAAAATGAGCAACCCCTTCGCCGGGAATCGAACCACGGACCTCTCGGTTACGTGTCGAACATGCAGACCACTACACCACGAAGGCATGCGAAGAAAGCGGGAGAAATACCTTATACACTATGTATGCTACTTGTACAGTGATGTTCGGAAATTAAGTTCTAAGACATTAATACGGAAATTAATATCTTATTTTATCTTAATTTCCGAAATTTAGATCATACTGCTTATTTTGTGCCGTCATTAAGTCAGATTCTTAAAACTGAATTTTCCGAGCCTTAAGAGACTTCTCACGCTCTTGTTTTCGTGAAATATTTTAGCGGAAATGTAATGTCTGAGTATATTTCGTATAGAAAGTACAAGATTTATTTGCATTGTTAAGATTTAGCTACTAATTTAACTCAAATCTATTTTTTTTCAGAGGCTAAGTTTTAAAAGGTAAGAGTAGTTTTTATTTTTGCCTAAATTCTGAATGCATCTAAGCATCTGTTCAACATGTAGAGTCATTATTATTTTTTTTGAAGCAAAAGATGTGGAAAATGCTCACTGCCTTCGCCGGAATGCACAACCCATGACCTCTAGAATACGCCTCGAGTATGCTTCCAATTACAACATGAAGGCATGTAAAAATGAGGGGGAAAGTTCCTTATATACTCCCCCTTTTAAAGGCCGAGTGGGAGTTAGACGACACATTCGCCAAATCCTGGTGTTTCACCACCCTTTTAGTTCGGGGGCTTCTTGTAGAGTCATTAATGTTTTTATAGCTGGAAACGTGAAAATGGGCAATGCCCTCGCCGGGATTCGAAATGCGTCCTCCCGAACACGCGCATAGTATACATCCCACCATGAAAGCGTGTGAAAAGGTAAGAAAACATACCATATAAAATAATATAATGATAAAAAGCATTTACTGGCCACTAATTACTGCGCAAGTAAATTTAGGGAAATTTAATTTTTCTCTTTTTTATGAAGTAGTCTGATGACTGAAAAAGAGAGAAAAGAAAAGAGTGCCTGATATTCGCAGAAATTATTTAAAAGCTCTCAACCCACAGTTTCCTTTGAATCATTAAGTTAATTAAAGGTCACGTTAATTTAACATCAGCCGAGTGTGGAATAAAAATGCTGAATTGAGATCAAACTAAATATCAGTTAAAGAATTAAAGAGACAGCTCTCAATTCAGAATCATTCTCGGATTTGTTGAACACAGAATAAGCACTCTGCATTAATATTTTCATCTTTTTGTATGAGACAAAGCGTTAGAAATGATGAACTAGCGATAATTTTAAACAAAACTGGTGGCATGAGGGCATCTAAATATATACAACCTAAACAGTTGGACAAGTGTCTAGAAGAGCAGCTCTCCATTTGTCAGGTTATAAGGTATTGTTCTCGCCTTCTTCGCATGCCTTCGTGGTGTAGTGGTCAACACGCTTGACGCGTATTCGAGAGGTACGTGGTTCGAGCCTGGCCACGGCATTGCTCAATTTTCATCTCTCCTGCTTTAAAATAAATACATAATTCCTCCGCAGTGGCGCCCGCACTAAAAGGCGGTGAATGATGATTCTTCACCATCAGGATTTAGCGATTGGAGCCCCTAATCCCCAGTCGCCCTTTTAAAGGAGAAGTATAAAAAAAAAGAAGGTAAGGAAGGTTAAAAGGAAGGTATTTCTCCCGCTCTCTGCGCATGTCTTCGTGGTGTAGTGGTCAGCACGCTCGACGCGTATTCAGGAGGTCCGTAGTTCGCGCTCCGA
>KK116018.1:283755-297931 GCA_000611955.2 Stegodyphus mimosarum
ATAACTCAAAGATGGTACTTTTTATTAATTTTTGAAGACGAAATGTGCCCATGAAAAAAGCATTGTATTCATGACAATATATTGCGGATGTATATTAATGGCTTTTGTTTTAATTTGAACCTTTCATAAGCTATTGAAATTCCGCACTTGTCTTGAAATGTGAGGTTTGAATATAAAAACATTCCTCTAACAGAGATTTGTTTACAGTTAAAGACATAATTTCGCATCAATCGTAATTTAATTTACTTCAGGAAGAGCTTACATAAAAATGATAGCTGTAAATTTCGTTGGTTAAAAAAAATTTGCAAAATGATATAAATATCGATTGTTTTAAAGTGAGTTTTAAAGGTACAATTGTACTCGTATTTTTTATTTACCTACATTGTTTGCTTTACTACATTGTTTGTTTATAAAGTACCGGACCCATTTTGATGTTTAAGAACTCATAAAATAATAAAGATAGATTAAATTTAATAACATAAATGGTTAGATAGACTCAAAAAGTTTCATGACCCTTGTCAATGAACTTCCATGTGTGCCCCCTTCGTCGCACGGAGAATATCAAGTCGATATTCAATTTCACGCCAGGTACCGGCAAGCATGTCGGCATCTACAGTGGCTATTGCGGTTGTAATTCTGGCTTTGTTCATCAGTCAATCAGTCAATTTAATGTTCGTAACAGTCAAATGTTAATCAGTCAATGTTCGACACTCTCCTCCTGCAAACGTTGTCCTTTACAAATCCCCAAAGGAAAAAGTCCAGTGACATTATATCAGGTGATCTAGGTGGCCAAAGAATTGGACCTCCTCGCCCAATCCATCTTCCTGTAAAATGGTCATTCAAAGAACTACGAACGATGGTACCCCAATGACGTGGTGCACTATCTTGTTGCAAAAAGATATGTGGTTGGTGGTTGAAGCTTTTGTAGATGTGGAAATACAAAGTTTTCCAACATGTCTAAGTATACGACAGATGAGACCGTCTATTCTGTAAAAAAGAAAGGCCCAATGACTCGGTCGTGCAGTAGTCCACACAACACATTAACCTTTGGGGAATCGCTTTGTGCCTCACGGTATAGTTGCCAAAAGCGAGAAAAATGCAATTAGTAAGAGACGATATTTACAAAAGTAAAGATATTCAAACCTGAAATGGAAAATATATAAGTTATTCCATCAATAAATGCCATAAGTTTGTTTATATCTTCATTATTTTATGAGTTATTAAACATGAAAATGGGTCCGGGACTTTATATACACCCTGTATTTTTAAAATTACATTCATGCTGCTGGATATAACACTGCATGTAACATTGCTTTCACATGCAGCGTTAACATTTGCAACACAACTACTTCTACATGTGACACTGAAAAACATCTATCGATAAGAAAATCTGCAGTTTGTGATTCATTCATATTGTTTATAAAATGCTAAAATGCGTGTTATGAGCAAATGAGAAAAATGCAATTTTCCTAAGAAGATAAATAAGTATTCTATGATCATTTCTCTCTAAACCTCGAAGATAATTTCCATTTTTCCCTCGCATAGCAAATTGTGTTATTCTAAACTATCTTTACTCATTTTTAGCAAAGGAGGTGTTTGTAACATTTTCGTATATTTGCAATAATTTTATTCCATTCTTATTTAGTTTCTGAGCATATTTTCAAATGCACGCATTATTGCTTCATATTATTGGTCGTTAAATATTATATTAGCATTCTCTTAATAGGAAAGTTTCGAGCTTAATATTTTGTTTTTATATAACCTTTTCCTGGGGGCTGGGACATATAGATCCCGCACGTTCACTACAGTAAATTTGTCTCAAGAAATTTTGGTAAATTATGGAGATTTAAAATTTCTTCTTTTTTTCTAATTAATATGGAGTGGAAAGTGTAAGACCCTGCTGATTTCTTTTTGTGTTCCTTCTTGTAAACATAGCTGAGGAAACGGTCCTAAAATTGGTCCCTATAGCTCAGGAAAAAAGAATAATTTTGAACTTATTTTAAAAGGCTAAGGAAACCGACTTATTTTTTATTAACATTATGTAGCCTAAGCACAAGTTTCCAATGGCTTTTGAACCGTTGAAATAATAAAAATATCTGCATTATTTAAAAGATAATCGACGGAAATGACCAGAACTCTCTATCTTTAGAACATGGAGGAACTTTAAACTGTGCCCTAAAAATGTGAAAACCTTCTTCAAAATAGCTTTTTCAGAGCAGATCATGATCATGATGCTGTCAAGGCTGATAAGGCCCGAGGGATCAGTCCATACTTTTTTGTGGGTTGTCTAATGAACCTAGATCCACAAATATAATTTTAATAAACTAGATAACTGCTAGTAAAACCTTATTTTTTGTATAGTCAAAAATACAAATACTACAGCCTCACATGCGAAACTTACCTATTCGCAGAAACCTGTACAAGCAACCAAAGCTAGACATTTAATGTACTCTAATGACAACACCTGAGATGTTGTCAATAGAAGATGAAACCTACTTTCCTAGCACTTCAAAAAAGCTACAGAGATGATTCACTACACATATGATGCATTTTTCCCCAACGTTGTTCTTATGTTCATGAACCATACAAATCACAATTCATGGAATAAACGAACCAAAGCCCATGAATCAGAAATCATGTTTATTTCATCTTCTTGTTCAAAATAATAAGATATTAAAATAAGCTTTTACTTGTTCTCTTCTACTTTCAGAGATTGATGACTTTATTTCTGCTGATGTGTGAGGATAGTCTAATGCAATATTTATGCAATAATTATTTTCCTTGATTTGATATGGTATAAATGTATTATAATCAATCGATTTTATATTTTGTAGCTAGGAAAAGGAGAAGAAAACAGAAAAGTATTTTGGCAAAAAATATAGTTAAAAGGACCAGTCTTTTGTGCCGTTATTTTCCGTTGCAGTCAAAGACGTGCAACTAGGGAAAATATTATATTTTCTTATATATTATATTACAGGTTATTTTCTTATTTCTTCGAAGAATAGGAAGTTTCATATAAAACATAGACTAGATATTTTATCCATTCGATATTTTATATTATAAACACTCTTAGACGTTGTAATCATATTCTTATAATATATTATAAAAATTTTTATATAATGTTTCCTTCTAAGTTCTTATGTTAGTTACTGAATATATTTTATATTACTAAATATGAGTTATTATAATCAAATGCTCTTCATCAAAGCTAAGTCAAATGCCATTTTGATACTTTTTTCATTCAATATTAATTTCTAAAATACGTCATATTGCTTGTGACATTAAAAAGAAGTTGTTTAATATTATAGGTTTTATTTATTTTTCAAACAGTTGGTGCATTTAGGTCATTCCTTTACCATCCGGTTTTATATTCATTGCACTATCCTTTCCAGAAATATGAAAATAAATAAAAAATAAAAGCAATGAAAGGAAGACTAATAAAAGAAAATAAATATGTTTATTGCAGTTTATGCACGCATTGCCATTTCTTGCTACTGAGATTAATTTTATGTACACCTGGAACACTGCCACATTATAATCCAGAATTGTGAACAGCTGGTATCAATTTTCAAGGTTGAAATGTTGCATGTAATCAAGTTTAAAGTTTCGAAACTTTAAATTAAGACAGCTTTGAGGTGATAACTTTTTCTAAGAGGCAATGTTCTTCTAGAGTTAGATGTGGTTATTATTTTTTCCATGAAAGTGGAAGGGATAGTTGAGCTTTTCGTTTTCAACGGTTCAAACATGTGCAGACATTAATAAAATTAAATCGATCGTATTTGTACTTTTACAGGCCTTTGAAATTAACTTTTGAAAAGCATGGTTTAATATCAAATAATTCGGCTATCACTTAATAATGTTTTTTTTTTGCAGGAGGTAGATAAAATTTCATCTCATGATTTGAGATACAAATTAGAGAAAAAGAGGATTCTTCGTTAGAAAAGGTGGAACAGTCGTAAGTGAAGAGTAATAATTTAAATCGGAAATGATTTGTATTTCCTAGGATATTTTATAGACGATTGGTAATATTAAAACTGCTTAATTATCTCTACATGACATTAAACAGCATGTAAATGAACCTCTAATTATTTTGGCCTAATAAACTTTATCAGTGACTGACACCACTGGTGATGAAGATGAAGACGAATGGACTAGATTTTGGCATATTGTCATATCAAATTTTGATTACAACGATTCAAGTTATGAAAAACTCAATTTTCATAATATTCTTGTCAGTTATTGTCAGCGAAACTAATTCCCAAGGCTGACTGATAGGTTCACACATCTTTTTCAAAACTGCTATCTGAAATAATTAGGCTTTCGAAACTGTTCAACTTTCATCATCATACTGTGATTACCGCCAATTATCCATTTCGAGTAAAACATTTTTATTTCTTTCTATGAAATTTCATTAACTGAAGTGAAGAACTAGAAATTAGCCATAAGCCTTTTTCTTCTTAAATATCCATCTCCTATTTAATTGTCTGCATCTAATATACCCAATCTTGAGTTTTTCAAGCTTCAAGTTTTGAGATATAATTTTGTACCTAAAATATATAACAGATTTAAGGGGAGAAAATTTCTCGGAAATATGGTGTAGAGACATTAGGTTATTTCGAAGCAAGAGTCATGAAAAATGAGCAATGTTCTCGTCGAGACTCGAATCTCAGACCTTTCGAATACTCCCCGAGTATGCTGACACCACGAACGCAGGAGAAATACCTTATATATTCCCCCTTTTAAAAGGCGACTTGGGATTAGGAGACCCAATCACCAAATCCTGGTGGTGGAGAATCATCATACACTATCTTTCTAGTTCGGGCGCTAACGTAGAGACATTAAGTATTTTTGAAACAGTAAAAGAGACAAATGAGCAGTGCCCTCGCCGGGACTCGAACCATGGATCTGTCGAATGCTCTTCGAGTGCACTGACCCCTACACCACAAAGGCATACCAAGAAGGCGGGAAAAATACCTTATAATGGCAAAGTAATCAAAGTACCAAGCTGCAAATGAGCTGACGTGATTTGAAAATATTGCTCAAACTAAAAGCAGCAATTTCTGAAATGACAAGCTGCTTTCTTTTATTCTTAACCTCTTCGTTCCCACAGTAACATATCGATGTTGTTGCTTCAAATGGCTAGGCGCTTACTTGCAACTCAATACATTCATCATTAATGTTATATTTTTAGGAACACGGTTTGTTTAGTTACATATTTTTAGAAAAAAAAAATCTCTGTACTTGAAGAGTCAAACATTCAACACTGGGTATATTAGAGGGGACAAATAAATGGAAAAGAGGAGATGAATATTCAAGGAGACGAAGGCATACAGCGAATTCCTGGTTCTTAACAGCTGTTAATAAATTTTCATAGTCAGAAATGAAATGTCCATCGATCATTAAGCCGTCTCATCACAGAGTACGTTACAAAAGGTGCACCACAGAAGGTGACCGATTTTACACATGCGAGTATGGTGAGCTTCTCTCTCACTATTGATAGTGACCGGAGGACGGATTCGAAGACGAACCGGAGGGTTCCCACTGTTTGATCCCGAGAACAAACCCAGTATTTTTCTTCGCTCTTTTTCTACCACCAATTTTCACGAAACGACTTATCAGTATTTTAAATGCCCCCATGCCAACCAGTCATTGTACGTTTACAAGCGCCCAATGACACATTTCTTCATAATCCGAACTCAAACCTAGTGTTTCGACAACAAGCAGCGTTAGCCACTGCACTGCCCAAGGCGGACTCAGTTTATGATATATTAAACGCTCTCCAGATTACCTCCGTAATCCTACCATAGCAAATGTTATACAGAGGAGAAAGCGTCGAGAAGTGTTGACGATAGCCAACCACATTTTATTTGATAAGTTAAAAAGGAACGTTTCATTTAAAGTTTAGAAGTTAAAATAACATGAAATTTAATTGAATGAAGTGTCTTGAGTGTTAAACTAGTTGTTATGAATATTCTTCACTGTTTTACTCTTATAATACAATATGAGAATCTATCGTGTTATTAAGGATTTAGAAATATTTTACACAGAGTAAACAATTTCGAATTTTCTACATGTATATAGAATTAGTGCATAATATCTGCTGATTGTTTCAATGTCAGTTTTTTTTATTTATTAATTTATAGGAATAATTTTAATGTGTAACTGCAATCATTTTTAATAATCCTATCCTATGCCTTAGCTTTAATATTTATTTTAATTGCATGAATCAAGACTCTGTTCAAATATACAAAAGTAAAATAAAATATCATATATATGAAGACGCAAGAGAAACACGCTGAAGTAGAAAATAAAACAGGGAAATCGACAACCTTGTATTCGGCGTAGATTTTGTAAAATCCCAATCGACTGCGAGGGCAAAACGGGTCCCCCTTCATCAGGAGCAAAAAATTCTGCAAAAGCGAGAAAGCGATTGTCGATCATATTTATACCCACAAGCGACCAATGGAAGAGCCGATAGCGTCATCTATCGGCAGAAATAGTAACTAAAATGAAGGGTTAAGTTAGTAGAATTTTGAAGGCATTAGGCAAGACTGGATTTGAATTGAAATCATTGACTAAACAGGTTAAATTTTTGTGAATGTGAAAAGCTTCAAGAAAATCAAATCCCCTAATAGAACCAGCTTTCTGGATAGTTTTAGCAGAACCAAAATCAAAATTGTGATTGAATTTCCAACTATGATTAGCTATTAAAGATTTGTTAATTTTGCCTTTTCGGACTAAAGATTCATGTTCTTTTATGCGAAACTTTAGTGCTCGTGTCGTTTGACCAATATAACCTAAGCCACACTGACATTTTTTGCTCATGATGAAGAGGGACCTGTTTTGCTCTCGAAATCGATTGGGATTTTACACAATCTACGCCGAATACGAGGTTGTCGATTTGCCTGTTTTATCATATATAGGAATCCAAATATTTAAGTGAAAAGCTCTTTACATATATATATATAATATTTAATTTACGATAGGTTCAATAGCCGAAAGCCTGTAAGCGCCAAAAGCTAATAGGTTTAATTGCTTCCCGCCACCGTGGGTCTCAGCTCAATGAGGGTCCCAGCGATGTCTAGTGAGCGCTTAGTTATGGTCAGCTCTCTAGAGTCATAAGTCTATGAGAGAAATTTATTCCCCACGCAAAGACAGCGAAGAGGTAGTTCTTAAATATATTTTGTATCAAAGCCTCCTATATTCATTTTAGCACAAGGATGTAACCCATGTTATAATTTTTCTAATAATCAATTTTCGTATTTAATAAATTCACCATTTCAAACAAATTATTTATTAAAAGATATTGCAATATTTATTTTAACTGCATAAAAATTTATTTTTGAATATTTCATACATTTATTAACATTTTAGACAATCAGAAGCCATATTACGGATTTATAAATATATCAAACGGATATAATATTACGCAGACTCTTGCTAACCGAACAAACTAATTTCTTGCTAAAAATATTTGCGGTTGCCTTGAGTTCTATTTTCTTCCTCTGTGTTCAACTTCAGCTTCCTCTGTATGCCACGATTATTGGGTTCACCTTACGTATACCTACCTCTTGCAACAAAACCCACATGACGTGAAATATTTCTGTACAGGTAGTCTCATTGAAGGGACGGAATCCAAAGTCCCAACTGTAAGTTTCAAAATTTTTCTATGCCTCATTTTATCCTCCTCTATAGATTGCGCTTACCTCGAGCCAGATGTTTTACTGCGTATGTAATTTTAATTTTATTTTGTTATTGTGACAATAGATGTAAAAAACCGACGAAACAAGAATTCAGTATTCCCTGAAAATGTCAACATGAAAAAAAATAGTGCATTAAGTGTTTCCAGGTAGTTATAAAGCTATAATTCAGTCTTTATTCGAAGTAATCCTTTTAGTAATTATTAATTATTCAACTTACCACCATTACTCATGGACCCTATTCTTGGATCTTGCATTGCATAAGTACAAGATCCAAGAACGCAAAGTATCTGCAGCTGTTGAAGTTTATGTGCTTTTCAGATCAGCATCCAGTTAATTATCTTGCTTGTATGCTTCATTCTTACTTTTGACGTATTATAAGTTACTAATGTTTCGTCCGATATGAACTGTTTTAAACTAAAGTCAGGCAATTCGTTTACTCTATATCATGACTCACAATCAGTAACTTAAGCAGTTATTTACTGCTCTTTTTACTTATTACGTGTTCCGTCGTTAGGCGTTACACGGAAAGGGAGGGATGCACTTTGGAGGAGTTTTTAAGGGAAACTGATTCGTATCCGAGCTACAGATGGGAAAACCACGAAAACGCCAAGTAGCCAGCTCATTCTCCCTGGAACAAAAACCCTGGTTTAGCGGCTTTTAGCTACCTATGTTCAGCGGAACCTACTTGTGTTCAACAGCTTTTAGCGCTCGGCCGCTGCTGGGTTATTTCCTACTGTTGGCAGTAGTTTTTGCATGTTGTGAGTAATTTGAGTGATAATGTCTGTATTTTAATCATAAGCCATGCTTCTAAAGCTATTTTAATCACAGACATTAAGCTTAGTTATTTCGTCTTCACTAATGCGTTAGCTTAACAGATAGGTGAGCCCTTCAAAAATATTTTACACAATTAACAACAGGTTTTTAACGCTTTGATCTTTGGGGGTCAAAGGAAAACAATATTAGATGGAAGATAGGCAAAATCAGCATTTTTAGCCAAACTGCGCTATTTTAAAGTTATTATTTTGAGAAAATAATGAGCCCGAGATAGTCACAAATGTTCCGATAAAATAGTATGGCAAATATTCTTTATTTCGGCTCATTTTTGTTTTACTAATGAGGAGACAAAATATATCTGCTGCTTGGTAAAAAACTGAATGAGCTTCCATGAATATTTCTTGTGAAAAACTCATTTCATTCTACAAAAGCTTCGTCAACACTAGTCTACAAAAGCTACAAATGTCAATAATACTTTGTCTCACATTTATTTTGATCTTTTTCAAGCTTAATTTTCCATAACTATTTTAAACTGAAAACAGAATGCAGAAATAGGAGACGTACTTATAATGAAACAGCTAACTATTAATAAATAAAAATGAATTAAATTTAAAATATAAATGAGAAGTAACACTACATAACTAGATTCTCGGGTTTTCTACAAATAACAAATAACTCATTTTAATAGCAGAAATTATAGTGCAGTTTAGAAATACCCGAGGAAATATATAATTTAAACCGCCAAGACAATCCTGTATGGTCTGCAAATAATTGGAAATTTACAATTTTCAGTTTAAGGTGATTGTTGCAACTAATGTAATGTAAAAATTAACCATTTTTATGTAAAAAGTATTTCCCACTTTAAAATCTCTTTTTTTATTTGCCCTTTCCGGACGTACACCATTTGATTGCCAACCTCTGGAAGTTTTACGCTGTAGCTCTGTCGGTAAGACTCACCATGCTGAAAAGCGTTAATGTATGGAAGCGCTACTAGAGAAATGAGAAATATAGCTAGAGATATCATTTTTAGATTTCCAACTATACTATTGTATAACTCGTTTGAGGTATCCCCTGTCTTTCTTATCCCTCCCCCCCGTATTCTTGTGCACAACTTCGCAATGTTGCCAAAAGAAATTACTCTTGTAGAATTGCCTAATGCGAAAAGAAATGTTAGTTTGAAAGCACGCCTGTAACTGAAATTGCGCGCCCTATAAAAGAAATATTTTACCGTTTACGTGAGTAGAGATAACCGAGGCAGGGATGAAAAGAGGTATACATGAGAAACATATAAATGGCCCATCGGTTGAAGTAAAAATCAACGGATTACCAATGCGGTATTAAAAAAAAATATAAAGTATTCTTCATCCTTAACCCTTGCCTTTGCGGTGTAAACGGAAACACGTCTTGCTAGCATCTGAAGGTCCGCAATTTGTATCCCAGCGAGTGCTCTGCTGCTTTACAGCTGGGACCTTGAAATGTTACAAACTATTCTACAATGGCTTTTAACTGAAATGCGATGGGCAAAAATTCGTCATTATAAGAATTTGGCAATTAGGTTCCAACATCCTTAGTCGCTCTTTACGTGGAGGAGAGGGTAAGATATTTTCTTCCTCCTCACCATATGCTTTCGTGATATAACTTTCAGCACGTCCGGTTAGTATTGGAAGGTTCGATGTTCGAAGCCGAATATCAAGCATCGCTGATTCTTCATATTACCCGGCCTCGAAAAATTCTAAATGTCTCTGTAATGCTTCTCCTTGTATTCTCATGTACAATTTCCAAATACTGCCGAAAAAAAGAAATTAAAAAATATCTTATTGATGATATGTAAGCAGATATTCATACTATTATAAGGTCTTTAATATTTCAAGTACAGGTTACTGGATGCTATATCGCGAAACATATGAAACAGAGCGCACAGGTGAAGGAACCGGGTGGTATTTTACTAAACAAAAAATGATTATTAAGCTTTTGTGACTAAGGTATAAATATACAAATTTTGTCGATACAAGATTGCGGTAGACATTCCTTAGTGTTGATATGTCAAAAAAGCTAATAGTTTGAATATGTTATTCCATAACTTAAGCACAAAAGGATCATAGCCTGAAAAACCTTTTTTCCTTTTTCTGGAATTTCTTATTTTACCAAAATGTGGATGTGTGAAAGAAGAAAAATTTTTTTTCAAACTTACAAAACATATCTGTACTTTACGAGGAAATAGAAACATATACGTGGACAGTTGTCTAATTAATTTCTTGCTCGCATTACTTTACAGAAAGAAAATATATTTGCTCGCTGTAACCCAAGTATTATTTCCCTGCAAGTAGTCTTCACATAAATTAAGTTAGTTTATTTCGAGAAAGTGCTCGCGGGCAACTTGATTTAGAAAGAGGGCTTTTTTGATAGATGTACTAAGAAAAACAAACAAACACATTAGCAATGCATTCGCTTGCTTAATGCATTCACTGTGTTAAGCAAATACTTCATACATTCAAATAATCAAAACCCAGGAGAGGCATCCTATCCAATGGACAGAGAAAGAACATAAAATGATCTACCTGCTTTAGGAAGTCGTTTACCGTTGATAGCTGAAAGGATTTTTTACACAGAAAAACTCCCTAAGGAAGTAGATTTGGAATCAGAAATTTTATAATACCTTCTCAAATGGTTAACAAAACTAGAAATAAATGTTCCAAAAATTTTAAAGCATTAAAGATACAAAGCTTAAAATGAATTAGGTCCCTTTAAATTGCATTTTAAACAAATGCTTAGGGATTAAGTACGAAAGTTATTCTTTATCGAGCTAAAACTTTTTACGAATTTGGGAGTGTCATTTACTAAATAGCTCTAAAATACATTTTGTTAAAACAGAAATATATCTGCGATGCATTAATTTCCGAAAAGGCTAGCGATTTCGAACTGCTATATTTATTTATTTTTATATTGTTTTTCGGGGAAGCTGTTTACCTTTTTAGTTTTGTGGATTTTATTTTCGTTCATGGACGTCGGAGAGAAGAGTTATATACATATATATATAAAGGTGCTTTGAAAATAAAATGATAGTTCATCAAGTTCAAAAGAATAAATGAGAATCTAAGCACTCAAAATTTGTATGCGTCGACCTTCAAAGTGCATTCGATTCCCTAAGGTGGTCAACGGACTTACAGTCCGTGTGAAAATTGGAATGTCAAAAGAATATATTCTGACTAATTACTAACTGTTTTGCGAATAAAAGTGTATGATTGTCCACAGCAATGTGATAATAGAAAGTTCATAGTCTAAAGAATGCCTATAAGGTTTTTGCTTAAGCGCCGATATCTGGGACGTGGCATTGAATGAATTAGCATCTCGTCATTTTCTTCCTTCTACGCAAATTCGGATGATGCAGGTCTAGTTACAAGAAGAATAAGAGGTTTTCTACAGGAAACTACTAACATCTCCCTCCAAATGTTAAAAGGCCTATGTACAAAACAACAGCTGAAGATGTCGAAGGAAAAACTGACAGAAATTTATAAGCCGAGCCAAAAAATTAAAACAAATCCTACTTTTAAAATCCTCCCTCCGAAAACAAATCAAAATTACCTTAGAAATTAAAATCCTGGGAATCGTTACTGATGAAACATTTTCAGTTTTTCAACGTACTACCTTACTAAGGAAAACGATTTTACAAGTAGCTTTTCAAATTCCAATCGCATTTAAACTTAAATTCGGAATTGAATTTCTGTATCCAAAAAATCTTGAGTAGCACGTATTGTGAACTACGGTGCAGCTACTTGAAATTTCCCAATGAACGTAAGGGAGAAAAGCAGTTACAAGTAAAAGGCCTGCCGTTCTACTTCCGATCATCCTTTGTGTTTTTATCAGGAATCGCTCCATTATACATCCGATAAGAAAAAGAAGTAAATAGAACAGCAGTATTGCAATTGAAACGGGAAGCTAACATCCGTGATACAGGCTTTGCTCCGGAAAATTACGAATTTAAGTGTTTTCTTCAAATGAGATATCCAGTGCATTAACTGATTTAAAAATTCCTTCCTAAGAGTGCACTCATGATTACATCCTATCATTAGCATTTACAGGCGTCTCAAAGATCGACCAAAAAGTGCTATCTGCCTATGTGATTTTCATACTAACGTAAGAGCAGATCACGTGGAAAGATTTCTTAAGTCCAAGAACAATGTATTCAACACTATCGGTAATTAAATACGCAACTATTTGTGCAGCAACACACGAATACCCCGAACTAACAATCTAATACGACAATTTTTCAGTGCTTTGTACACTTCACAACATGAAGTACTCTTTCACAATAGTTCAAAATACTTTTTTTCAATAATGGACAATGGCCCTCAACTTTATTTTACAATCGCTTGAATGAAAGCTCACACAGGCATCCCTGATAATGAATATACATATCCCCTAGCAAAATACGTGGCCCAGAATCTCAGTGCGGAGACTGTAGACATAAAATGACCAAGGTCCTATCTTACCAATCGAAAGAAAAATACGGAGAACAAATAATGGCAAACTGATTGGGATAATTTCCCTTCAGGCATAAGACTCCACGAATTAGGGCCACAAGCAAAATAATAACAGGGAGAGTAATAATTTCTTTCTAAATCAATACTTAACTGGGCACGGTTCATTACCGACGTAATTTTACAAAAGGAAACTCTCTCTTAATGACAATTGCATTGGAAGGAGGGGAATCCTGATCATTATATTTTTGAACGTCCGTTAGCCGCTGCATATCATAACAAACTCCAGACAGCAGACTTATTACCTTTTAAGATGTGAGTCGTGAAATCGAAGCAGAGGAAATGCAAAATGATTAAAATATTGACTATTCTCCAGTTCTACGATACTCAACTGTGTCACCCGTAGAAATTGTACGAACTGCTCTTTCTACTTCAAAACTATGATGAAGATTTATTTAATATAATATTTAGCATCATAACAGCAGCTTTGTAAAATGAACAGTAAGCGTAGTAATAGCTGCAAATGTTGCTATGATAGGGAAACTTGCACAAGATAAAATATCACATCTAATGAGGAGCAGTCGCCACTCATTATCGAATTCTAGTTTCCGAACTGCAATACCTCGTTTTAAGATTTAGATTCGAAACTATTAAAACATAATAAACAGTAAGAATGCAGCGGTAAGTACAACACTAGAATGTCACCCTTTAATTAGCATTTTATCTTAGAAAAATAGTATGAGGAGATGATACTTGTTTGTTATTTCTGCATATTAAGGTGTTGCCCATACTTCTATCTATTTATCTATGTGTTTTATATTTTGCATAGTGATTCAAATTTAATGTGCATTTTAACTAAGAAACAGAGCTTATATTTCAGATTATTGCACATACCCTTTTGTATTAAAATTCTGTAACAGGAGTTGTCTTACAATTACATTTTTGCACTATTAGTACTACGTTTGTTTTCCAATGAGGAGATAACAAAGTTATCATTTAAACACACATTTTAGCTTAATATAAACTTACAGATTATCAGGAAGTTCATCTGGCATTCACCACTTTACAAATTTAGATTGCTAGAAACTTAACTATCAAAACCAGAACATTAATTAAATGATACAGAAATAAAAGTACCTGGCTTGGTATTTTGGCAAATTCAATAGAAGAAATTCACTAATTGATAGCGATAGCCTTCATGCCGGACAAGAACAAAGGACT
>KK116018.1:298007-354239 GCA_000611955.2 Stegodyphus mimosarum
AAAACTGTTCTTTAGATATTCTGTGGAGTACACCAAAAGTAGACGTACAGGACAGATTTCAACAAAATAACTGATGTGTGAAATAAAATAATTTTATAATCTCATTACATTACCTGTATTCTAAACAATGATTTAATTTTTTTGCCTTAACGTTTTCCCGCATCAGATATCTGTATGAAAGAAAAAAACTCAAGTTTCGTCACTGTTTTTAACAATGGATTAAATTGTGTGGAAATATTAATTACTTGAAATGCATTTGTATATCCGTAATTACTGCAAACATTTATTCGCAAAGTTACTTTTTTTGCTTTTATAAATGTGTTATATATTTTCTTACGTAGTAATTGTCTTACATATTATTGCTTTAATAATTTTAGTAAATTTCTTAAAAATAATTGACTGATTTGTATTTTAATATTTATAGAAAACTATTTGCATTGTTTTTAAACTGAGGTTTACTTACACAGTTCCATGTTTAAATCCCAAAACTGCTGAAAAGTACTATAACTCCTAAAGAAAAAAAAAGTATTTCTAAAAGTATTTTTCTCTAGAGAAACATGATTCCTATACTTTTTCGTAGACATGCATGTTGCATGAATCATATTTATTTTTAGCATAAATAGACGGCTGTCGTACATTTTACCTCAGCTTTAGTAGTAAATTCTTCCTTTACGACACTGTGATCATAGCAGAGTCAGCCACAATGTATTTTGGCTGCAGTTATTTCTTGAACCAGTTCGCTGTCCCAAAATCTAAAGATGCTGGCAGCAAAAAGGATGGTAGTTGCTTTTTTACGTAGTGTCATCCATCGCTTGCCCAAGAAAGATTAATATTTATTACTCTCAGTAACTCTCAACCCAACGATTTAGGAAGACAGAGCAGTGGGAAAAAACGGAAGATAATAAAAAGAAAGAAAAAATAAAACTGACGTTTTCTTGTCTTCCTGTCCTTCTTCGCTTTCATACTATATAGCGTGATGTTGCAAGATTTTGATGTTCTATTTTAAGATTATATAGAAAAATGTTAACAAAATATTTAAACAAGAGACTTTCTTTAATATGACTTATTTAATAAAAGTAATATAAATGAAAATTTGATACTAAACTTGTAGAAAATCTTAGTTTGAAATATCATATCTTTAAATTAATTATTTACTGTATGAAAGAGGAAGTACCATGGTAATGTGTACTTTATATTACTTTTCCTTTTTCTCTTCACTGTTTTTTCTCGTTTTCGCACCATTTCATTAATTCATTTTGTAAATTTGGCACTTTAAAATGCGCGTGTACCTTCTAGGTTTAACATTCAATCAGAATTTTTTCTTTAAGTTTGTTTCTTTTTTTACCTGTTTTATTGGAATTATGTAATTAATAACTTATTTAATTTTAACTTAATAGTTTCAAAATTATTTTTAATTTAATTTATTATTTCCTTTCTTTTGGCAACAAGAATGATGATATTGAAAGCATAATTGTTTTCTTGTTTTGCGAAGTATTTAGAACATAAATGACAAAACTCAGTCTCTTTTACACAGTTTTGAGAAAATAATATATTTGTTAACAACAAAAAATCTGAAAGATTTCAGATTTTAAATTACGTCCAAAGACGCGTTTTTTTAACGTTTCGTGTGCTACCTTTTTTTATTAAATCTCATGTACTACGTACTCAAACCATAAAATTCAGTTCAAAATCAATATCGCAAAATCATTTTAAAATGAACATATCTTTAGAATTTCCGTAAGTCTCGCACGCTGGAGATAAAAATGTTTTTTTTCGTACAGTGTTGCCATTGCTCGCTTTGAAATCATTTAGTTTGTTAATCAGAAATTCGTTGAAATGTTACAAAACATAAAATCGATAATAAAGCAAATTTCAAATTCAAAATTAGGGCTTCCAGATGCCCATATTCGCAGTAGGATTACGTCATTCAAAATTCGATGGCTCTAGGTTTTATCACAATGCGAGAAACATGCATACATTTATGCAGATTTTTCATTTTCTAAAATTTAATGCAGAGCGATAACATTTAGTGGCAACAATTTGAAAAGTGAAACGGGCATTCAGAGTGAATCGACGCAAAATCGCAAATCGAAAGTATAGAATAATAGAAATAGAAAGGGACTAAATCCCTTTGGACTAAAAATGTAATAAAATCAGTGATAACAACTTAATATTTTATTGATTTATTGTTTGTAGAATTATGGGGTTTTGTATAAAGGGGCTCGATAATGTGCGACATTCATGTCATCGTCAAAGAAATATATACAATTAGCAGTCTCAGTTAAACCTGGTACTTATCTGCTTTATTATTCTGCATCCTAAACACTAGAAATCTTCACTTTGCTTCATTTAGTTTTATCATGTAGGTACCTAAAAGACTGCGCATGTTCCCTAAAGGTTTCCTTAAGAAAAAATAACGCAGTACTGATATGCGGTACAAATTTAATTTTCAGTACAGCAAAGGATTTTAAACATATATCTGAATGATTTAGTTTTTATGTTTATCTGAATTATTTAGTTATATAATTAGTTCTCTTTCTGAAATTAACGAACTTTCTTCTACATGGTCAAGATCAGTAAGTTAAGGTTGATTAAATAGTTCTTATTTTACAAATTATGATATTCTATGATATTCATGAGTGTATATCACGTATAAACTGTTATTGTAACTCACATTTATTAAATCCTATATGAAAAATGCCCATTATGAAGAAATGCTACAGATACGATGAAAAGGATACGGTATATCTCAGTTTATGAACTTTATATATTTATCAAAGTGTACTAGTGTACTAGTTGTAATTCGGTTTTCATGTTTAATAGCGATACAGTATGTTCGCTATTTTTTTATCAGAAATTTGATGCTATTAACCTTGTGAAGGACGAATAAAATAAGTTGGTGAGTTTTTAAAGTATGAATGGTGTTCGTATCACTAAACATAGAAATAGAATAATAGAGGTATTGAGACTCTATGGCAATAAACAAAACATCTATGAAATTTAACAATAAGGTAACATAATATAAAACAATAGAAACAAAAAAGATGCGTATGTCCGCAATTCCGTGCCATCTACAGTTAAGCCAGCCCTGAGCTTTCTGGAACAATAGCAATACAGCTATAGCAAGCTTGGCTTTTATAATAACAGCAAGTAGCTTAACGCCGTAGCCTGGAATTAGCTGCAGCGAGAAATCCAGTGGCATACCAGTATCACATACAACAACTCAAATGTGGCGCGCCACCAGATAGCTTAAAGAAGGAATCTATTTAAGAATAATGTATAACTTTCATCGCAATTTTACAGAGCTCCTTGTATTTTCATGAATCTGTCACTAGTTTTCGATGAAGTCTGCTTTGTGTGAGCTTTAGAAATACTAATTAATTTAGTCATTTATACTACTAGGCTAAGCCTTTATTTTAAATAACAAGTTAAATGTTGTTGTACTTTCAAAATGCATCTATCTAACTTTCAATCAACGTAGGGTCTGTGGAGCACTGTGAATGAATATGCTTATTTATTTCTCTAAAAAAAAACGCTTATTCTCTACTGACTCATACTACTACAATTTGTAGGAGAATTTAGGATTTAAACTTAAGAATTATTTACGTAGGGCATGTTTAGTTTTTATTTTCTTGTACATACGTAGTTACAGAGTGTTGAAAAAAAAATTAGCTTCATGCTTTGTGTTCTTAAAAATATTTTCCCTTATACTTCGTTTCAAAGTTTATGAACTTAAAAGTTGATGATTTTATGAGAAATTTTCATGAGTGAAGAAACAAAAAGTATTCTGAGCGAAACATTTAACCTTTTATATAGTATCCGTGGAGCAACAAATTTTGTTAATTAACTTTTCACTATTCTGTAATAAGTTATACAAAAATATTCCATATGCTTGCGAATAATATTCAAATAGCTGTTAGTATTTATCAATTTTGTTTATTGATGACTGTATTCTACAAGCAGCCGAGATGCTGAAGCTGTAAAGCATATTTATTTCATCAAAGACTAGCTCCTACTTAGTATACTGGTTGTGCTTTTTTTACAGTTTACTACATATTTAACGCAAGTAGAAACGACTCTCAGCTTCAAAAAATGGATTCATAAGAGAATGTTTCGTGACGTCTGCACGTACGTACGTATGTATGTATTTCGCATAACTCAAAAACTAGTAGCCGCAGTACGTTGAAATTTTGTATATAGGACTCCCATAACGTGTATTTGTGCATGTCCCTTTTTCGTTGCAGTCACCAAAAGTATTTATATATATATATATATGCACTCACTCTGTTACTCGGCTCAGTATTGTTTCTTATATGTTGGTAAATTATGTTTTTCTCTTTTTTGCTTTAAAAATGATTGAATTATGTTGCTCTTATCTTCCGGTTAAAGGTTTTATTCTTTTGTTAATCAGCATGCAATAGATGTAGACTTATCAACAACTTACAAGTTGTTTAACTGCGACTAAGCCTAACGCTTGATTTCCATAGCGGCCATATTTGCTTACATTTGAAACTTAGTAGAATAGTGAATTTCGGTACATTCCGTGTCTTTTTGCAGAGTGGAACCAAAAGAAAGTTTTTAGTTTTCTTCACTGAAAAATCTGTCTTCTTGCCTGCTGATCGAATTGCTTGCTTTTGCGGAAAAAATGTAATTTCAATTGTAATTTTTTAACTGTATTTAGTCTTTTATGCTTTCCTATATCTTTCAATTTTTACTAAACATATTTTGAGATTTTATGTATATTTTGCCTTGCCACGAAGTGAGAACTGAATTAATTGAATGAGAAATATATCTCAAATTAAATTCGAGGAAATAAGTTAAAGGAGTTGCAGGACAAATTCGTAAAACTTAATATTCCGTACAAGGAAGTGATATGGCATACACATCAGATATTTTATTTTCGTTTTACTTCTTAGAAATGAGATATAGTAGATTACGGTTTTCCTCATATTTTGTACGACAGCATGGTTTACATGCAAATTTCTCTTTGGGTATTCATTTAAAGTTTCAAATAGTAACTGAGGTAAATAAAAATTAAAAACAATTATGGATGTAAATGTTGCAATACTATAATTTTTCGAAATATGTTATGGGATATCGAAAATGCGAAAATGAAGTTATGGGTGTTAGAAACAAGCCTCGGTTTTTATCTTTCTTTCATAGTTTGTAATTGTAAGAGTGGCAACATCTGATCTTTTTTGTAGTTTGTTGATGTTCTACGGATTTTGAAAATAAACATGACGCTTTGGAATATTATATGTAAAATTGTTAGTCCAAAGGGATTTAGTCCCGAAGGACTATTACTTTCGTTTTGCGATTTTGCGTTGATTCACTCTGAATGCCCGATTCACTTTTCAAATTTTTGCCACTAAATGTTATCGCTCTGCATTAAATTTTAAAAAATGAAAAATCTGCATAAATGTATGCATGTTTCTCGCATTGTGATAAAACCTAGAGCCATCGAATTTTGAATGACGTAATCCTACTGCGAATATGGGCATCTGGAAGCCCTAATTTTGAATTTGAAATTTGCTTTATTATCGATTTTATGTTTTGTAACATTTCAACGAATTTCTGAAACGAAAAAAAAAAAAATTTTATCTCCAGCGCACGAGACTTACGGAAATTCTAAAGATATGTTCATTTTAAAATGATTTTGCGATATTGATTTTGAACTGAATTTTATGGTTTGAGTACGTAGTACATGATATTTAATAAAAAAAGGTAGCACATGAAACGTTAAGAAAAACGCGCCTTTGGACGTAATTTAAAATCTGAAATCTTTCAGATTTTTTTTAAGTTTATTAGGAGAAAGGAGAACGGTTAGTTTTTGCAAATCTCGAACAATGGGAAACAATGAATCATGGTAAAATAACTTTTATACTCTAAGCATAATACAGTTTAGACAGCACCATACTATATTATTCCAATAACATGAAAAAGGAATGAAGCCGACAGAATACTAGAAAAGGAAAAGGCGGAGAGAAAGTTTGTTCACAGGCTGCTATCAAGGAATGAAAAAAATTAATAATGTATTCTCATCAAAACTTCTTGAAGAATGTGAAAATATATTTATCTGTGCGAAAATTGTAATCAGATTCCACATTGAAAGAGAAAAGAGTCGTTTTAATAAGAATCAGTTTTCTCATCGGAAGAAAATTTTATTTGATATTATTATTAAATAGATTGTTTATCTTAATTTAACTCTGAAAGTATTTTTTAATTTCTAGCAGAAATATAGATAACTAAGCTTTATAATAATAAACCGTAAAAGGCAGTTTTAAATTTCCGTCTAGGACTGAAACAGAAATATTTGAGATACTGTTTCACATTTTCTTGTGTTTTCATTATTAATTTCATACATTACAATTATTGCTTAACGAAAACTTATAAAACATATGGATTTATTCAAATAATATTCAAAACTTTCATTATCGGAATATAATTAAATCCATTCATTTTTACCTCCTCGTACGAAGTAAAGAGTAAGTATTGCAATCGCGAAATATTTCGGATATCATATTTAAAAAAAAATATCCATTTTGACCGCTATTGAATGCAATTTAGCGATGTTTCTGCGTAGCATCTGTACGTAAGACCAGAATAAAGGACTCTTTTCCCCCCAAAAAATTATAAAACTAATTCAAATGGATTCTGATAAGATTTTTTCATGGAATCTGTGCGTACGTATGCATGTATATACCTCGCGTAAGTCAAAAGCGAGTAGTCTCATAATGTTAAAATTGTGTATATATTTTGTATATATTCTGTTATAACATGTATATATATATATATATATATTCTAATATGTTCGTAAATTGCGCATTTCTTTGCTTTAAAAATGATTGAATTATGTTGTTCTTATGTTCCGGTTAAGGTTTTTATGCCCGTAGTTAAACTGCATGGAATATTTATAGAATTATCAGCAATTTAAAAGTTGTTCAAGTGCGGCTAAGATTAATTTGTGTGTCATAGCAGCCATATTTGTTTACATTTGAAACTTAACAGAATAGTGGGTTGTTTGCCAATCTAGAGGAACTAAAATTCATAACAACAAAGTAGCCTCTTCTTTTATTATTGCGAATTATGTTATGCTTAATCCATTCTGGAATTATCATTTAAATTATTAAATTATCCCATATATTGACCACAACCATCCACAATAAATTAAGTCAGTTTTTAAGCCTTCACTGTCTTTTTTGCCGAGTAAGACCGAAAGTAAACTTTCAGTTTTGCGCACCAATAAAATCTGCCGAATTGCTTGGTTTTGTATAGGAATTGTAATTTTAATTGTAAAAAAAAGTTTTTTTAATTGTTTTAACTGTATTTTTTGTTTTATGGTTTTCTATATCTTTCAATTCTAATATAATTATTTTGAGTTTTTATGTATTTTTGTCTTGTAGCGAAGTGAGAACTGAATAAATTGAATGAGAAATATATCTGTAATGCAATTTGAGGATATAAGTTAAGGTGAAAGGCATAAAAAATGCGTATAACTTAATATTCCGTACAAGGAAGTCATGTGGTGTACACATTACATTTTTTTTAAAGAAAGGGAAGTACTATTCAATGAAAATGATAATAAAACAATGTCTATACAACTTTTCTGCTAATGAATGAGTGTTCAGCACATGTATGCTGATAGACTCATTAGACAAGTTATTTGAAATTAGTCGTTTAAGAAAGTCATTTGTTAATATCCGCACTTTCCCTAAAGACTAAATCAACTGATTAAAAATCTTGAGAACGAAAACTCACTCTTGTTATTACTTGATGTTTTCGGTGATCTAAAGAAATAAGCAAATTAATTACACAGCTCGTTTTTAAGCAAAGTTAGAAATAAGGTACACATCGAAACACCTACACTTTACATGGGCTTTCACAATCCAGTACTAAAATCCCGCACGTTTTTGTTCCGTGCATCAGCAAATCATTCAACAAATCATGCATTTATTTCACATATGGAACATATTTTCAAATAAGATTAATATCTTTTAATTTAAATCCGTCTCCCCTCTCAGGTCTTGCATCTACCTGCCCAGATCTTGCATCTTCAATCATGTAATCTTAGCTTCACTGCTAGGACTCGGTCGCTCATCTCTACTTATGTTTCTCTAACACAATGGTCCGTAACAATGGAAGATAGATTTCGCAAATCTTTTTATTCCGGTAATGTGACAGCTTGACTTATCGGAAAACGCCAACACCGGTCTGCTTGTTTTCGCTAGAAATTCGCTCGATTTTCGTTTTTCCATTTTTTTTCCGTACATTGACTTTTGTTTATCCATTTTTTATAGCATATGCGGTAAGATGTCTGGAAGGCTGTGTGTGTCGGCAAGAATTGATCTGAGGCATTGGTTGATCCTTATGTGTTGACGTTACAAAAAGAATGGGGACTGAAATACGTTCACTAAGATATAGTGCAATGGTCAGCATTTTGTTTTCCCTTCACATTTATCTGGCTTTTGAAACACAGACAGTTTTCCTTACTCCAAAGCAAAAGATATGAACATATAATAATAAAGAAAAGGTACATTTTGCGTTGTGTACTTCCATACCGCAATTTGCTGCATAATCAAAATGCAGTATTCGTCGTTGTATCTATGCTGTAAGAAAAATTACACTTTATAACACACAGCAGGTATATCTACCGAATTCTGATTACATGTTCATTTCTTAAAGAAATAACCGAAACCTCGGTTGTCCTTAGAAATTGTATAGGTAAAGCTGTTTTTAACTGATGCAGTAGCGACTGAATTTTTTTACGTATGCAGTTCTACCATGTTTTATTCTTTAAGAAATAATGATTAATAACAATTTCATAAGATGTTTTGATCATATGGACATAGAACACTTGCAGTTTCCAAAAACATCGAAATTCAGTTTATATAATTTCTGTGAAGGCATATGAAAACAATATTTGCAACAGCATCATAAATAGTAGCATAATAATAATACTACAAATTTAAATGCTTTTGGGAGCGGTTAGGCTCTGACTTTCCGTTCTTAAGAAAGCGTTTTTAATACTTCCCATGAGATTAATTTATAATTAAAAACGAGCACCTTATAACATCGTTGACTACGGTAGCTTGATAACATCATAGATGATATCAAGCTACCGTAGTCAATGTAAAAATGTACCGTAGTCACCGTAAAAATCAAGCTACCGATCAATGATTTTATAACATCTATGATGATAGTTAATTATTGCATTCGGGAGAGCATATGAAGAAATGTATAGAGAAAAGGCCATAGAATAAACTGAACGGTCTATTCTATGAAGTTTAGATGATTTTGTAGACGACATCATCAAAGCTAAATAACTTGTATTGGATGATATAAAGGCTATACAGCTGGATATATAAAACTGATTAGAGGCTGGCTTATTCATAAGAAACTTCTAATAAGAAACCTTATAGAATTTACGAATCAGCTGTCTCCGTTTTACGTGAATTCAAATCTTAAGGCTTCCTCTATTTAAGGACTGGCCTCTAGTGCTTCAGATAAGGATAATTTCTTATTAAAAATAAATCAATAATTCGCATATAATATCACCATTGACTACAGAAGCCTGATTATATCTATGGTATTATTAACATGCTGTTGATACGTGAGAAGAAATAAAGCATAAAGATAGCACAGAACTCACTGTAATGTCTATATCGTGAATTTTGCGTGGTTTCCTGAAAGTATCAACAATACTGAAAATTCTCGGATTCGTAATAAGGAAGCAAAAGGAAACATAAGCGTAAGAAACTGACCGAAATCTCCTTTAAGAGAAGAAACAATCGAACACCTTATGGAGCTGTAAGAGAAAAGTGAGTGAAATATAAAAACGAAAACAATCAGATGATTCCCCGTACTCATGAGAATCAGATTAGTAGTTTTAGAATTTCCACAGTTCAAATATTCTCTGATCATAAAAGAAAAGCCTTTGTGTATACATAGGCAACAAAGCCAAACATTTATATTCCATTATATATGAAAAACCTATGTTGCATTATATATCCGTTTATGTTTGCACTAGCAAAAACGTTGTGCATATGATACACGTATCCTTGTAATTTACTTACAATGATCATAAGCTCTTTCTAAGAAACCTTTACTAATTTTCAGCGTTCTTACATGAGACATCTGAGGTAAATGAATATGTTACAATGACAAATTTTTAGGGACCTCTAATATATATCCATTATAATTTAAGGTAAAAAAGTGTAATTTAAGCTATAAAAAGTACATGATTCCTGAATAGAAAACATTATTAAGAATGGGAACTGCGATTTGAAATAAAAGAAAAAGTTTCAAATAAAAGTACAATTTCGAGTATGAAATAGGCATAAAATAAGTAACTTAAGATTTAACTGTCAGCTAAAGCTTACCTAAAATATTAACACTAAAATAACGAAATTCAGAAAATATTTGATTTTTTACAAGAGTATTATGATTCCCCAAAGAAATGATAAAATATAGGATTAATGCTAAATAAATTCACTGAAACAATAGAAGATAAAATTTGTGTGCGTCGATATATTTTGCAGCTCTAAAATTTTAAATAATTACCTTCGTTTAAATAAAAGATTATTTTTAGCGAGGTCCGTTTTGCAATAAAAACGAAACAAAAGAATTTTTAAGTATGGAGAGTTTCAAAATAAAATATTCATTTTCTGAATTTACTTGGAAATCTATCTTTTTTTTACATATTTCCTTGACGGTTTAAGCATTTATCATAAAGAATAACGAGTTTCTTTATACCCTTTTAAAAGAACTCTGCTGTCGGTAATGGTACCCAGTTATCCAGGTCGTTTACTCTTCTCCTTTGGTGGTTTTTTATTTCTTCATGCCATTTGCTCAACTCTCCTGTTTGTGAAAATTTGGATCTCAACTGCCTACCCCAATCATCAATGCTTACTGATGATTGATCAAAGTAATACTCACCATGGATATCCTTCAGATTTCCCTGTAGAATCTCATCCATTTTTCTCGGTTTACTCTCACTGACTGCATTTCATTCGTTACACTTAACACATCTGGCGATAATGAGCCACAAATTTGATGTTTCTTGCTGTTAAGAACAGGATGACTGGACGTGTTTGACAGTGAGGGGCTTGATTTTCTTAATTTTTTTAACCTCACAATGAGGAGAATATAGATTGATGCTGTGAAGACATCTGGAGTCAGATTGTGCACAGAAATGCTAGGAGCTCCTCATGCAAACGCAAAATTTCAGCGGTATGCACAAATGCACCGTACATAAAAAACATCCCTCGTACAAATCCTTGCAAATTTTTCAGTTTGGTAATTCTTCATGTTGAGCTGAGCTAAGAACGTCTTTAAAAAATGAGCAGATCTTTAGAATTTCCGATACACAGTCTCGCTGGCTGGAAATAAAATTTTTTTTTTCTGTACAATGTCGCCATTGTTCGCTTTGAAATCCTTGAGTTTGTTCATCAAAAATTCGTGAAAGTTTACAAAATATGAAATCGATAATAAAGCAAACTCCAAGTTCCAAATTTGGGCTACCAGACGCCCATATTCGCAGGAGGATTAAGTTATTCAAAATTTGATGGCTCTAGGTACTGTTGTTTTATCACAATGCGAGAAACACATATAGATTTATGCATATACTTATTTATTTAATTTCTTTAAATATAATACAGGGCAACAGTATTTGATGGCAGCAATTTGAAAAGTGAACCAACATTTATATAGAATCAACGCAAAATGCCAAAACGACATTAATAGTCCTTCTGGGCAAATTGTCCCTTAGACTAAAAAAACTTCCAAAAATGTTACTAACAAAAGCATACAAATGTTATCTTTCAGTTTATGTTCGAAAAGGCAAAATTTAACGTGTCTTCGATAGCTAATTATTGTTGGAAATCCAATGATAATTTTTGCATCGGGTTTTCAAAAATTATTCAGAAAGCTTCTTCGACTGGCGAATTAGATTTTCATGACGCTTTCTACATTCACAAAGATTTATCTTGTTTAGTTAATGATTTTAAGTCCTATCCTGTCTTTCCTAATGCTTAACTTACTTTTTCAATTTCATTACTATTCTTTATGATAGATGACGCTACCTTCTTGTTCGCGTTACTGTGGAGTATAAATATGACCATTTTGATCGAAATTGATGACGCCACGCATCGCGATATATACCAGTGATCGTCATGACTTGATTGACTGCTTTCCAGTCTCTTATCCAATGTTTCACCTTCAAGATATTTGTGTTAAAGCCGCTAGGCTGACGCCAGTAAAGCAAACTGCGATTTTGGATTTCTGCTTTCCAGTATAGCATATTGTTTTGCTCCTGACGAAGAGGAACCTGTACTTGGTTTCCCTCGAAATCGACTGATATATTAACTAAATCTACGCCAAACTCAGGGTTGTTGCGTTACTAATTTTATGTTTCACTTGGTATGTTTCTGTTCTGTTGTCTTTTCTGTTTTTATTTTTCAGTTATCTTCATATGCAATATTGCAGCTATAAATATTATGAGTATAATATTCTACTTTTAAAACTTTTGACCCACTCCCCTAATGCACAACAATTTGGCCATTTATATCAGTAAAAGAACACATTTCATATCTTTGCAAATATTTTATCCGTTTCTAGGTTAAATTGCCAAATAGGGAAATTTAAGATGCTAAGTTTTAATTTTGCTTTAAATCTTCATGTTGCTCTCCATAATTATCGTAAATGGAACAAAATTCAGTTATCCCATTTAATTGATAATTAGAAACACAAAAACAATTCAATTGGTAATTAGAAACACAAAATGGTATCATAATAATGTCCATCAGTGCCACTCTGATAGGTATAGTATTTCGCGATGCTGCTTGCTGCATCGTGGGACGCCTATTCGGATGCCAAAAAAAAGGCTTGTAGATTTGTAAATGCAATTATTAATGCATATGGGTAAAATACACCCTTCAATGAACACTCTGGGGAAATTTGCTTCAAAACTGGTATGAAACCGGGCAAAGATATATTGAAACTTATAAGATGTCCAAAGTCCATGTTATGACAGATTCAGTACTCAAATTCGCTGAAACAACCTTCTATTTGGCGTACATTTACTAAAAACACTCTATCGATTTCGAGAGCAGCTACAGGTCCCTCCTCATCAGGAGAACAAAATACCTAGAAAGGGAAAGAAACCTCAATAACAGCTTTTTTATACCCTCGGGTGTACCCTTTTTTATACCACGCACGAGGAGGCAACGCCATCTATAGGCAAAAATAATAATCAAGAATTATGTTAATAGAATTTTCAAAGCGCTAGCAAGGACTGGATTAGACTTAAAATCGTTCACTAAACTCACTTTCTGATCATAATTTTGACTTTGGATCTGCAAAAATTATCCAAAAAGCTTCTTCCGTTGGTGAATTGGATTTTCTTGAGGCTTTTCATATTCACAAAGATTTAGCATGTTTAGTGAACGATTTTAAGTCTAATCCAGTCCTTCCTAGCGCTTTTAAAATTCTATTAACATAATTCTTGATTATTATTTTTGCCGATAGATGGCGTTGCCTCCTCGCGCGTGGTTCTACCGGAGGGTATAAAAAAGCTGTTATTGAGGTTTCTTTCCCTTTCTAGATATTTTGTTCTCCTGATGAGGAGGGACCTGTAGCTGCCCTCGAAATCGATTGTGTGTTTTTAGTAAATGTACGCCAAATACAAGCTTCTTGCAGAGAATTAGATTGTCACATTGGCGTGTTTCTCTTCTATTCTAAGCTTCAGTACTGTTTTCATTGCTACGATGACGTTCGTCGACTTGTTCTGATGGTACTTTGAGTCAAGTGAGATAAGTCCGACCTGATCCACCAGTAGCTGAGTGTATTAGGCTACTTAACTCTATTTCTTTGAATCCTGATGGATTGAACAGCTGCGTGGTCAATTTCATGATTGCCATGGTGTTTCCCATGTGCAGCGTACAGATAACCTTCGTGTGTTTTGAGATGTTAAACTAACGGCTTTAACACAAGTATAAGAAAATCTATAGTACATTAGGTAATAGCCACATGTTAATGAACTTAGACCACAAAAGTGCCCTTTAAGGGGCTTCTGTTTTTCCCCGTAGCTCTATTATAGAAGAAAATAAAATCCACTAATTTTATCTATGAAAGCAATTGCTTAAAATGTACATAGTTAACTGCATGGTGCAAAGACAGGAACAGACAGCATCGTCTTCAGCAACTTTCTTATGTTTAGAAGATTTTGCTGTATCATGTAAAACATTTGTTATATCATATAGAAAATTTTGTTATATGGTCATACATATGGTTAACAAAATAAAATCGATGAGTAAAATAATAAGTAGAATTTAGTTTAATTTCTAGGTATGAAAATTTCAAAGTGTTTTAAGTGAAGGATTTTATCTATCTTAGTTTGATGAAGGACTCCTTTCAGCATACTTTATACTGCCTAATCTTCTTAAATTTTGCACAAAGGTGAAATTTGTAAAATTTATTGCCAATCGAAATTTTGGAAACGCTCTCAACAATTCAAAAATACTTTTTTTTTGTTTATTGAACCTCGGAAGGTCCATCGGAAGGAAAATTAACCTTGCAAACAAAAGAAGTCAAAATAAAACAAAACATTAAGTGCAAGAAACTTTTTCAAACAATATCATAAATTTCTTGAAAATATTTTTTACTAAATTAAAAAAAATATGACTAATCATTAATTATAGTATCTGTTAGAAAAATAAAAAACACATTATGAGCCCTAAAGGCGTTAGCCCAGAAGGGCTATTAACTTCGTTTTGTCGTTTTGCATTGGTTCACTATAAATGTCGGTTCACGTTTCAAATTGTTGTCACCAAATATTAGAGCCCTTTCTTATATTTAAAGAAGTTAAATAATGAAGAATCTGCGTAAATGTATGCATGTTTCTCATATTGTGATAAAACAACGGTACCTAGAGCCAGCCAATTTTGAATACCGTACGTTTCCACTCAAATATGGGCATCTGGAAGCCCAAATCTGGATTTTGTATTATTATCTATTTCATATTTTATAAACCTTTAACGAACTTTTGGTTAACAGACTGAATGATTTCAAAGCGAGCAATGGCAATACTGTACGAAAAAAAAATTATCTCCTGCGAGCGAGACTGTGTATCGAAAACTCCAAAGATATGCTCATTTTAAAATTATTTTGCGATAATGTTGTTGAATTCAATTTTATAGTTTAATTGCGAAGAATATGATATTTAATAAATAAAGGTAACACACAAAACGTTAAAAAACGCCCTCTTGAGCGTAACGTTAAATCTGAAACTTGCAGGTTTTTTTTTAATTGTTGGATATTAATAATTTTTATTTTCCGTACTGCTGAAGAGAATGCCATGAACGTGATTTGAGCAGAATCTGCCAAAGCAAAATTTTGCCTACAGAAACGCAACGAGAAAATCTTCACTGATTGTAAGTTCTGTTTCAAAAGCAATTTCTCCGTTTCTTTAAACTATGTGATCTTCCAACAAGATTCAATTAACATCAGCCTATTAACAGTCAGTTTGTTGCACATCGACTTCGAGACCATAGTTTCTTTGCATGATGTGTTCTAATCTCTGATTTTTTGTATCGTATTCAATATTTGTATCTTACTTACATATTTGCTTATTTTGAATTTTGGTATCTCTTCTTCGCTGCTTTATTCTTGTTAGAGGCCCCTAATATTTATATGAATTTCATACTGGTTTCTGAAATATTCTGTATATTGCTTTCCTGTAAGTAGAATTTCATACCTGCCATTTTGTTCTTGTTTTCAGTGTATGGTACAGTACTAATTTTGTCATATTATTATTTAGTTGAGCCTTGATTTGTACTGCATATTTTCATCCGAATCGTGCTCTCTGATTTCTTTTCCTTCTCTGATGATGCCTGTCTAGCATTCGAGACAAGATGCTTCTCTATACATATGCCTTCTCTTTTCCCTTAAAAATCCTTCACTTCATTTTTGCACACAAGATACGCCCATGACAAATTAGCTGATTTGTCTTATTAAAGTGAAAAAATTCCAGGCCATATAGGCATAAATATTTCATAATTTTCAAGTGTTTGTTCTTAGTTTCAAACGTGACGATGCCTGCGAACTCGATTGTACATTACTCCAATGTCCTCGGTTTCTAACTTGTGTGCGAGGTCTCTGTTACAACTCACCAGTGATGATTAGCCATCCTATTATTTAAAAAGATTAGCAACAATATTCAAAACTGTTATATTTCGTTGTTTAACGGTAGCACACACGGCGCGTATTCCAGAGGTCCAGTTTCGAGACCCGGCGAGAGCACTGGACATTTTCCATGTCTTCCTGCTTCAAAATAACCTAATGACTGTACAGTGGCTATCGAACTAAACAGTCCAGTCACATTAATGTGACCATCTGTCAAAAGCCAGAATAACCACCTTTCGCAGAGCGGACTGCTGCGAGACGTGCAGGAAGAGAGTCACATAGGTCCCTGAAGGTGTTCTCTGGGATGTTGAGCCATGCCGACTCTAATGCCGTGGCCAGCTGCGCTAGATTACGCGGTTGAGGATCCATGGCGCGAACAACTCGATCGAGATGGTCCCACAAATGTCGATTGGGTTTAAGTCACGTACACTGGCAGCTGTATGGCACCTCGCATTGTCCTGCTGGAAGATGCCATCATCCTGAATAAAAACAATGCGCATGTAGGGGTGAACATGGTCCGCAAGGACAGATGCGTACTTGTATTGATCCATTGTGCCTTCCACAATGATCAGTGAACCTAGAGAATGCTAGGAAAACATTCCCCAGACCATAATGCTCCCGCCTCCAGCTTGGACCGTTCCGGCAATGGTTGCAGGGTGGTTCCTTTCAGAGGTTTCATGCCTTATACGCCAACGTCCATCTGTCCGATGGAGCATAAAACGCGATTCATCCGAAAACGCAACCTGTCGCCACTCAGTGGACGTCCAGCTGCTGTACTGGCGTGCAAATTCTAGCCTTCGCCGTCGATGAACAGCAGTCAGCATAGGTGCACGAACCAGGCGTCTGCTTCGGAGGCCCAGACGCAGCAATGTTCGCTGAATAGTACTTTGGGAGACACTTTTGGTAGCCCCTTGGTTCATTTTGGTGGTCAGTTGCTCAACGGTAGCCCGTCTATCTGCCCGAACGCATCTCCGCAACCGTCGTTCGCCTCTGTCATCTATGGCCCGTGGTGCACCACATTTGCCACGTCGCTGATTTTGGACAGTCCCATTTTGCCATGCACGGTACACTTTTACCACGGCGGCACGCGAACAGTTCACAAACTCAGCCGTTTCGGAAATGCTTCCACCCTTGGCCCGAAAGCCAATGATCATGCCCTTTTGGAAGTCGGATAAATCGCTTCGTTTCTGCATTACGCCAACGATTGAAATGTTTTCCGAAGCCCTCACACACCCTTTATATACGCTCAACTGCACTGTGCTGCCACCTGCCTTCTGTGATTGGTTATTTAACTCTGACATGGAAAGTACGTGGTGGTCACATTAATGTGACTGGACTGTGTATAAGGTGGTGTACAATAATTTGTCATCCCAGGATTTAGCGATTGGCTCCCCTAATCCCACCTGCTTTCTAAAAGGAGGACTATATGAGGTATTTTATCCCTCCTTGAAACATGCCTTCGTGGTGTAAAGGTAGCACACTCGGCGCGTATTCGAAAGTTCCAGGTTCGAGTCTCGGAGAGGGCATTGCACATTTTTCACGTCTTTCTGCCTCAAAATAACATAATGACTTAACAAAGGTATTAATTATGTAGCCGAAGAATTTTACAAATATTCAGAGTCGAATGTGTAAGAGCATACGTGCGTGTCTGCAGAGCAATTATTGTAAAGGGGATATAAGCACACGAGGTGCATTTGAAGATTTATGTGCTTGTATTCCTTCAGGGCATTCGTCATATTTTTCGTAAGAATTCGATAGATTCTATAATGTACCAGATAAAATGAGTAGCTACGAAAGTATGGATGACGGAATGAGAAGGTGAATTGTCGGTAGATTGGATGCAGAGCAATCACAAGCGCTGGCGTTTACAGTGCACAATGTAACACAAACTATCGTCTGCAGTTTATGGAAATAGTTTAAGGACATTGGATTCATAGCACTGGGGAAGGTCGAACAAGGTTCAAAAAGACAAACGTGAATCAATATTTGGCTCTTTTAGCTGGGTGAAGCAGGACTGCTACAACTTCACAGCTCTCTGGGAGCTGTATGTTGCCACTAGACTCCGATTTTTACGGTGTACATTTGCCGAAGGCTTCATCAGATAAAGGCAATCTTCCAGAAGTTTTGTTTTTTGCATCCCACGCAGTGCAGCACAGCGGAAAATGCGTGTAGCATGATACACACAACATGCACCTTAGACCAGATTTCAATGGAACAACGTGCTTCTTAAGCTCCTCAAGGAATTACACATTTAATTCCGTTTTAGATCCCTTTATTAAAAACGATTATGCTATTATCTTCTGTAATTAGAGTAATTGAGCCCTTTTCACAGATGAGTCTAAATTCCGCCTGGACACTGATTTTCCACTTACCTCTATCTGGAGAGAGAGTAGAATACGATACCATAAGTTCCTCAACAGGGAAAATGATCACTGTGGTGATGAGGCGCAATGGTTTGAAAGGATATTATGCTGGACAGCCCGCAAACTACCTCTATTGTTTGAAAAAGAGTCCCTGACTGTTATGAGATATAGAGAGAATATCTTAGAATACAATGTTCGACTTTTCAGGGGTGTAGTTTGTCCTTGGCTACTGTTAAAAGACGAAAGCGCTGGTACACATAGAGCTCAGCTGGTCGATGATTATCTGCAAAGTAAGGGTATTCGTCCCATGTATTGGTCAATAAGGTCTCCTGAGCTTATTGACCTGAGGTCCCATACAGCATGTTTGGGATGCCCATGTTGCATTTTTACACGGGCAATTTCATCTCGCTGTCAAATTCCGAGAATCATCCTGGAATTGGAAACTACCTTGCTGAAAGAGTGGGATCGACTGGCATAGGATTTCCTCAACTTACCCAGTATGCCGTCACTGTCTGGTTGTGAGTGTGGACTTTACCCCACGTCAGACTCATATTCGGATCGATATCACAACGTCGGTTTTGGATTACTTTGCATTATTAGCTTTACTGATAATCATCTGTATATAAAATTACTTTTGAACGTCACATCTATTTCTCTGTTATAAACTTACATTTATACTAAATTTCAATAAAATCTGTATATCAGATTTTCAGAAATTAGAAATAATATGTAATTTCTCTTAATTTTGTTCACGAATGTAGTTGCTTAAATTTCTCAATATAAGAACAAGTGTTTCCTGTGAGATTTCAGAAGCCGATTATTACACTTGGAAATACTTACAGTATGACCTACTTTCTTTATTAACACTGTGCTAAGACACTAAAGAATTCTTTTTGCCGCGTTATTGAATATCTAAATCTTTTAAAAAAATCATCAGTTTCTTATTTATACAAAGCTTTGTTATGAAAAATATAATATCTGTGCTTAATTAGAAAAAACAATTATGAACGTTTCTCCAAACTCTATTGGCAAACTGATATTTCATTAATTTTAAATCAATTTAGTTAACTTTCAGTAGTAAATGCTTAAATATATTTAAAAAAATACTAAAAGGGTAAATAAAATGCAATGATTGCAAATAATTATTTTCTGTTAACAGCCCATGCAAAGTTTATTTTGAAAACTAAGAAACGAAATTTGTCTAACAACTATAATTCCTCTAAGAAAATTTGGTCAATTGAAAATTTGAAATAAATTTATGTAAAATTTGAAATTAAAGGAAATTCATGAACATGAGCTTAAACAAAGAATTAATTTCTGAAGAGAAGTGCTTTCATATCTTCGGCAGGAAAATTCCCCTGCTATGCATTTTTATTCTGTCGTAATAAAGTTTATGAGTTTGAAGAAACGGTGGGATTTCGATTTGTTGGGGTCCTTCATTATCTTAATACATTTTGCATACAGAATAACAATATTCATGAAATACAGAGAAATTTTCAACCATTTTTTCACAGCAAAAATTGCTTTAGGGATAAATTCATAATCATATGCGAAATGTCTTTTAGCGCCAAGCACTAGGAAATAAATCATCTTTTCAAATTTACACATTGCAAGTCCCACTGAAATCCTTTTTAAACATATTTAAATAAGTCTTCAAGGAAAAAAAAATAAACCGAGAAGTGGCAAAAATGAGACGCTGATTGCTTCCTGAAAGAGAAAATAATTTTCCGTCCTTAGAGGGGGAAAACTCATTGAGAAACTGCGTTCATCACAGAAGAAGGATATATTGTGAAGTATATTTTATTATTATAAAAGGCATATGTCGAATCAATCTTAATTTACACATTGAATTGAATGCATCTTCTTGCTGATGTACATTATCTAGCTTCAAAGTTTTCTGTCACGTCTTTCGACTTTACGTTTTGATGAAAACTGAGTTACGAACACCAAACTCTAACATGTATGCAATCATTATATATGAATTTAACTTTTATTCAAGAGTTGTGAATTCATAATGAAATTGAATACTGCTTTCAAGTGTTTCATATTAAATATGTGTGCCAATCTAAATATAAGTAATTTAAATCCGTTTGGTTATTTCATACTCTTCTTCGGTTGTTGATAGTTTGTAAATATTGAATAGTTAATTAAGAAATCCTCAGTAAATAACTTCAACTACTCTACAATTTTAAATAGTTACTTTGATTATGTATCTTAATTTAGTTTCATATTTAGCCCCGCAAAATATGCTTCTGAATGCTTTCCTAAACGGTATCTAATCAGATGGCCTTGGAATATCTTGAGATTTAAATTAGTTAAAAATCAAATATCCTCAAAATTAGTTGCCATTTAAAATAAGCTTAATTTTAAACCAAAAAGAAACGTCCGAAGCATATCATATCTAATTTAGACTTCTGTTTCAATTATTGAAGTGAAAATTAAACACGATATAGTGTTCTAAAGCTGATGCGTATCATTTAATTAATTACTTACAGTATAAATAAACTAAGCATGGATTATTTCATGCTTAGTTTATTTATATGCTGCTGGTTTCCGAATGTATCGAATTTTGCGAAACTCTAAACAAGATTAAAAATTTAAGATTAAAATTCTAAAAAAATTTAAAAACTCTAAATTTAGCATTTTATTCTTCGTTAGAATATTTTGAATCTTAATTTAAAAGCTCCTAAAATTTCAACTCCTTCCTTTAGAAAGATTAAACTTATTGATATCCAGTGGGAGATAATTACAAAAAATAACGCTTATCAGTTTAAATAGCTTGTATCTACGATATCGTCTCATGTTGGTTCCAAGTGAAACAGTTTTATTAATTTTTTGAGATTTTAAGCGTTACATGATTCTTGTTCATATAGTGGGGGAAAATTTAACGCCTAATAAAATTTGCTTGTTGTTTCAACTATTATTTTATCTGCATGATCCAAAAAATATTCTTCATTGCAGTACTAGAAGTGATGAAAAATGCAGAAACGTTTTTAATACTGCTAGAACGAGACAAGCTTCTGTGTCATTATGACGTGTCTTTGTCTATGTTTAAAGTAAGGAGTTTTTGATGGAACGCCCATGATGGTCGATGATATAGTACATCATAGGACCATCAGGAATTTCTACGTCAGGCTGATAAAAACTGTATCTGTAATGAATATCCCAGATAGAGGTCTTCTTTCACCATCGATGTCAGAAGAAAATATGCGGGTTTAAAAGATACGTTCATTAGAAGTTCCAAAAGATCAACACTACAGGCATCTATAATGGTGTTATTACATTGTGGGCTTCCACCCTTTTATTTAACAGTTAAATGTAGGGCAATTTTGCACCGATAAGTGAATAATCGGTTGAGTGTGTGAACAAAGACGTGCAAGTCTCAAGAAGGATTAAGTACCCTTTATTTCTCAAAATAAGGATAAACACAGTTGGCTCCTATCTCAGAGCATACAGCAAAGCCTCCACTTGGGCTTCAACTCAAATTAATAAGAATTTAAGCTTAACTAATGCTTAACTAAAAGATATAGCCGACGGTATCAGGATTCGAAGTAGTTGGCCCCTAAATCTCAATTATGTAGACGAAGCTATCAAGGGCCTGAAGTGAGGCCGAGAGTAATAATAGCTTAGAAACGTATCCCAAAGGCAAACGCGCGCTAGTCACAAACTCTGGTTCTCTAACGAAGTTAGTGAAACATCTACTTAAATAGCACTCATTTGCATTAAACGCGTTTCTGAAAATACATTCTGGTAGAAAATCGTAAACTGAAACTAGGAGAGGTAGGAAAGTGAGACAAACTTAAAGTAACCGTTATAAACTTAGGATAAACCTTACAACATATAATGGCAAGTGGCGCTGTAAGAAATATTTCCGAGAAATGCGATAATCAAAGTATTATTCTGAATGGGGGATTGCTAGCCGAACAGATTTTGTTAGCGTTATGCTAGGCGTACGTACCCGGGATATTTTACAGGGTTAGGGAAAACATTTTACCTGGAATTCAGTCTCTTGTAAGGAGGAAGAAGACGGCATATCTCTGGGCGATCTTCACATAGGTGAAGTTATCAACAATGCTGGTCGTGAAGATTTTTGGAAATGTCTCTTTCGATGCATAGTTGACGTTTTAATAACGGTTTAAGAGCTGTCTAATCTACTATAGGATTTTAAATGTTTTGCAGAATAAACTAAGTTTCGCCTGTGGAAACCCCTTTACTTTTAGAAACTTTTGACGGATAAGTGGGACCGTTGTATGAAGTATGGTCAAAACATGTTAAATTGGCACAATAATTCCCATCCACTCTTTAGAAATCGACATTGTTAATTACGATAATAAGCTTTAAAGCTCTTTTCTCTAGTTTCTATGGCAGAAATGTATCCTTTACATCAGATTTACACCCGTTCAGAGGTAAAAAGCAAATATACTTAAGTGATTTATGATTTTCCAATTCAATTCTAACAAAATGTAAACTTTCCATTGGATTGCTTAAAGATGTTACGGTTGGTCTATCTAACACACTCATATTCCATTCTAAGGACTTATTTTTCTTAATTAAACTTGATCAATTGCTACAAAAGTTCAACACAGCCTCCAGATAATTTCCAGAGCAAAATGATGACATGAAATTGTCTCTTTAAAGTTTTAGGTCTAAGTTCTTGCAAAAATCGTAAGTTATAAGAAACAATAATCTTACTACTTAGTTTTCAATAAACAATGTTATTAAATCTAGGCAATGTTTGACACGTTTATACATCTGCTAGATTCTACCGAAAAATTTATATCTTTTAATACTCTTTAAGTCTTTACTTATGATTTTCTGATTGATTTCAATGTTCTTAATGTGAGATGAAATTTCACTTTGTACAGTCATCAGCAGGTGTCATATCTGACGAATAAGAGCCTTAGAATAGAACTTAGAATAGAACTGACGAATAAGAGCCTTAGAACTGTGTATATATTGCTTTCGACATATTACTCTCAGAGGAATATTTCTTCAAAGCAATGACTTTTTTTAAAAATATTAAATCATCATGCATGGGATTCTCAATAGTAATACATTTCATCGCCAGAAATTGATTGATGAGAAATTGAATTATCGTGCAGCAGGAACCAATAAATTCGAATTCCACTTTTGCGGATCTAGTGAATTGAATTCCGTGTAGACGTTTGCCTGTTACGTCTTTATAAATTATAAAGCACCCTATCTCAACAGCATTTCTCATGAATTATGCATTTATGATAAAGAAAAGTCAAAAATGTAGACTTTACTGCCCATTTATCTGACCGAAGGGAACCTTCCCCAGGCCAGTCGTTTCGTCTCAGTATCAAAATCAAAACATTAAGCTTCTTCTCAATAATGTTTCTAAAAATTTACTTTTTTCCAGCTTTCATCAACTGTTAACTGTTGTTCTTTATTTAGATTTCGAATCCACTACTGTGAATATTCATGGGATCAAAGCATTGGGTCAACAGTTAGAAAATTCTTACACGCATACGATATCTAGGGAAAGCAAGTTGAGATGTCATAGTAGTAAATGCTTTTAATCATCGTTTGCAAATTTGTTAGAATGTATTAAAAAAGTTATCTTAAATCATTATTGATGTGTTACATAAGTAGAGATGTGTTTGCGTATGACTAGTACGCTAACATTGATATGAAATGAAAAATGCTAATTCACCCTTAATTGTAAATCACTAATAGTTTTGTTGTATTTACGAATGATAAATTATTGTTATAAATATTTAGAAGCTAAATTTGTTTGTCTCTTCTTATTAAAAACTTGATTTTCTGAGATCTTTAGATGATGCATCATAATCTGATCCTTTCTTTCTGAATTCAATATTTTTTGTATTTTGTACATATATAGAATATATAGTTCCTTCAAAATTTGCAAGGGAAGAAGCAGTTTACTTATGGATATGGGATGAATTGCATTACAAATCTGTCGTACAAGTAATATATGTTGAGTCAAAGAAGGAACTTAAACCAAACATATCGTATAAATTAACATACTTTTAAGACGTCTAGTCTGAATTACGATTTGTACGATTTATAAAATACTTAACGTTGTATAGGAAATTAGTTGCGTCTCAATCATTTTGGTGTATCCTGCATTTCGGTAAGGCTTCAAAGGTGAAAACCACAAAACATTTCAAGAAAGTAACAGTATTCTTGGCAAATAATACGATGCTTCTTATAAATGTTTATGTCCAGAGTATTTTAGAGACTCACGTACTATTGGAATCTTCAAGAAGACTCAATTTATGCTAGTTAGCTTCAGAGATATTTTATTTTATGAACATATTTGGAGTTAAACACTAGCTTATAAAACTGTGTATATATTGCTTTCGACATATTACTCTCAGAGGAATATTTCTTCAAAGCAATGACTTTTTTTAAAAATATTAAATCATCATGCATGGGATTCAGCACAATGTATTTCTGCACGATGTAATAAAGGTAATTTAGCAAGAAATGCATTTTTCGCTCCAGGTTATGTCAACCAGTGACATCGTGAACTAAAGTACATTCGACGTTAAGGGTAACGTTCCTGAAGTAATCCGTTTTACAAAAAAGGTTTTGAAGCATTTCGCTTAAAATAAGTTTTCTAGCAAAGAATGTAACAACACGTAAGTACAGACACATTTAATGCTTGCTGTATAAAATTCAGATAGTGTTCTGTATGGAGGCAAATTTGTTTGAATCTTTTCAGTTGCACATCTGAAATACAAAAGAAAGTAAGCATGCAGAAAATTTAGAAGAGCAACTCTAATTTAAAAAAAATGCTTAATATCTTTTATATTTTTCAGTATTTTAGTTTAGAATTAAAAACCATGAATACATGATTAATGTGTCGGTTAATAATTATGATAAATTTTAGTAATTTTATCTGTTATTGTGAATTAAAAGAACTAAGAATTTTGACAGGAGAATTAAACATATGATGAATATCAGAATTTCAACAATATAAAATTATTTAACAATGTATGGCAATAAACATTGTCGAACTCAGGAGTTATTACATCGCCTCGGCAATATCGCATTCCACAAAGTTAACACAAAACGCACACACTAACTTAACACTTAATATTCCTCGAAGTTAACACTCAAAAAAGTATATTAAGTATCGTTACAATTAAGGAAGAAGCTTGTATAAGTTAAATAAGCCGAAACAGTATTACAGTGTAAAGTTAAAACTCAAATAAATGATAAGTTAAAAGAATTTTTAGCCCAGAGGGGCAGTTTACCCAGAAGGGCTATTACTTTCGTTTTGCCATTTTGCGTTGTTTCACTATAAACGGCGAATCTCTTTATAAATTGTTCGAACCATATTTTAGAGTCCTGTATTATATTTAAAGAAATTAAACAATGAAGAATCTGCATAAATGTATATATGTTTCCTGCACTGTAATAAAACAACGGTACCTAGAGCCATAAAATTTTCAATAATATAATCCTCCTCCGAATATGGGCATCCGGAAACGCTACTTTGGAATTTGTTTTATTATCTATTTAATATTTTGTAAAGCATTTATGAATTTTTTGATTGAGAAACTCAACGATTCCAAAGCGAGCAATGGCAACGTTGTACAAAACAAAACATTTTTATCTCCAGCGTGTGAAACTGTGTATCGGAAATTGTAAAGATATGCTCATTTAAATATTTTGTGATATTGCTGTTGA
Source organism: Stegodyphus mimosarum (assembly GCA_000611955.2). NCBI lineage: Eukaryota > Metazoa > Arthropoda > Arachnida > Araneae > Eresidae > Stegodyphus > Stegodyphus mimosarum. Next base: position 324,233 of record KK116018.1, read on the forward strand.
ATTTAATTTTATGATTTAAGTGTGAGGAACGCGATATTTAATAAATAAATATAACACACAAAACTTTAAAATAACGCCTCTTTGGGCGTAATATAAAATCTGAAAGCCTTCAGATTTTTTTGGTTACTGCTTTTTGAGTAAATGGTATGGTTCGACTATATCTAGCAGCTTACATTAATGGCTTGCAGACTTTACTAGACTGGAAGCGAGTCTAAAACAAATAACAAAGTCTAAGGAATATTACAGAAAACCATTTGATTTAAGTCTTAAATGAACAGAAAGTACTGCGAGTCTGGCAAGCGAACCTCCGCAGAAATTTAAATTAACATAATGCTATGCTAAATTTAGATGTAGGTAACGTACTGTAGTTTGAGATACAACACAAAATATTATACTTAAACTGCCTCAAAACAACTAGGGCGAGTGTTGCCGGAAATAACCTCGGCAGTGTTGTCGATAATACGTAACAGCAAGATGAAACTGCCAAATGCTAACTCTGTCCATTCGAACTTCCAGCTTAATTCACTTACAATTAATTTGCGTTTTGGTAAGAACTACGACAAGCAGAAGTATTAGTAAAAGTCAAATTTAAAAACCGGTTAATTAACATAAAATATTTTATAAGATACACGATATAATTATTTTTTTAAAAGCTGGGGATTTTTGCTTGGGTCAATGACTAACGAAAATCTTTAAATGTTTGGCGGTAAGGAAAGCATAATTTTTTAGTTCTTCTTTTAAAGTGACTTTCTTCAATTGGGTAAATCTCTAGAGGGAAATCCAACACTTCCTGACTTTATTTATGCCTAAAAAGTTACAGGAGCTGTGTCTTTTGGTTCACTCACGTTGTTTTCATTATCGGCTGTGTTATCGGCTCCTTCAATTCTTCATCCTTTACTTCTTGATCTTCGTTCTGAAATTATTCACTGACTTCTCCCTTTTTCTTACATTAAAATCGTTTGCCGTCAGTTACTTTTGCAATCTGTACGATTTCTTTGAATTCGTTTTCAATCGATGAAAATCATTTAAAATTATTTTCTATTTTTGGCCAATACTAAAGCCAGAAGGCATTTAATGTTGCTGAATTCACTTGCTCTTATGCGAGTTTAATAATCATTGTGCAGTTTCTTATGATAAATTTCTTCCCAAATGCCCTCAGAGAGACGTACTTTCTTCCGCCTAGTTCTTTATTTATGGAGTTGTAAACATGTTTGACACTATAGTTTTTATGATACCTTGATCCACTGGTTGAAATAAAAATGCGGTTTTCGGGGCAAAGTATAAAACCTCTGCCTTTGGATGCAATTTGTGAAGGCTTCAGCATCGTATCTTGAACATTATTAAAAATCAAGAGAACTTTGACTTTTGCCATGTTTCGCTATTCTGAGTAATACTTCATTTCTTTAACGAATGAAGTTTAAAACCAGTCACTAAAGAAGTTCTTGTTGTAAATAATGTGAAAGGATGTAAGATATTCGTGGATCAGAGTGAGATCACGTCAGGTGCGATTGAGTAGAACTAATTTTTATTTAGTAATTAGGTCAACAGTTAAGTGAGTGAAACGTATCGTCAGAATGCAGGAGGAAATATGGTAAGGAAGGCTGATTAAAAAACAAGAAGAAGACACGAAAAAACATAAGTGAGGTGTTCTAAAGAAAGAAAGGGCAAGAACGGGGTGAGAAAATATGTTTATTATTCATCGAAGTGAGCGAAATCGAAAACAGCGAAAACAAAGAAAAACAACATAAGGAGAAAATGTTCCTTATAAAAATGGTGTTTCAAATTACGACCCTGCTGGTGATGCAGGAACCGTGCGTCATGCATCTTCAATGCGATTTTCCATTCGTGATGCAGATCTTCTATGCGCCGAAGAAGTAAGGTCTGCATCACGATCCAGGGTCATAATTTCGAGCACCTCCTTTAATGATGATCATTGTTGATTTTGTTCTTATTTGTTGGTTTTTGCTGTACTAAACATAATAAAACACATTTTGTCTCCCTTTAGTGTGTCCTTCTTTTTTTACGTTTTGTGCCGTTACTACTGCAGTGGGAAAGCGTTTCCGATCATGCATTTCTAAGTGATTTATTATCGTCTAGGTATACTCTATCTCTCCTGAAAGTTTGTCACCGGTGTACTGATACACCCTGTATAGAAAGTGTAAATACAAAGTTAAATTACTTAATCTCAGTTTACTGTGACACAGTTCTTACTATATCACAATTTCAGTTTTTTAATTTACTTATTCTTCATAGTTTTTATTATTTTTTTCTTTTCAAAATATGTTTTCATGAATGCATTACAATTAGAAACATTTTTATTTAAACACTACAACATATTTCATATATTGAATTAAACATTACCTTTTCCTTTCGCTGAAATGAAGTGAATTAATACTTTTCTTGATCTGAAATTGAGAGCATTTTGGGACTAAATTTTCAGCGAATTTATACTTCACTTGAGCTAGCGGTTTTTTGTTTTCATTAACCATGTAATCTGATCCCTTTTTCAAATTATTCATTTTAATTTTACAATATAAGTTTTTCTAATTATATTTATTGAGTTTTATCGGTTTTAAATTCTTAGTTTATATCAACACATTTTAAGCTTCTCTATTATGAAAGATAATATATATATATACTTAATTCTTTCAAAAATTTGTCGTTTAAATTTTAAGAACTTAACTCCTCTACTTGTTATCTTTATATTATATTATTTTACGTTTTATATTTTTAGATCAAATTTTCATTTTTCTTTTATTTTTGCAAATGTTGGATTACTTCTACTTTACATGTTTTTGGACACGATTCACTGAAATTTAAGAAAATTTGATTAGATTTTGAAGCATTTTTGCTTGTTTATGAATTACGCTTTAATTTAACCCGACTGTATTTTTGAGAATTTGAATTTAGTTTCGCTTTTAGAATTTCGAATTAAAAGTTTTGCAAATTGTTCTGTTTTTTTAAGTGGTGGATTATTAATTTTGCAAATTTTGGTTTTGAACTAGAGCTAATCAAGCATTTTAAAATTTTTGCATTATTTCGCAATTACTTTTAATCCTTTTCTGATTCTGTAAATTTCGCATTGCTTACTACGACCTGGAGAGGTTGGACGAATAAAGACATTTATTACTTTCATTGGTTTCCCGAAATTATTATTTTCCTAATTTTGAGACCAAAGGACAATTTGCCCAGAGGAACTATTAATTTCTTTTTGGTATTTTGCGTTGATTCACTATAAGCGTTGTTTCACTTTTCAAATTATTGCCACAAAGTATTATCGCCCTGTATTATATTTAAAGAAATTAAATAATAAAGAATCTGCATAAATGTATGTATGTTTCTCGCATTGTGATAAAACAACTGTATCTAGAACCATCAAATTTTGAATAACGTAATCCTCCTGCGAATATGGGCATCTGGGAAGCCCAAATTCGGAATTAGGAATTTGTTTTATTATCGATTTCATATTTTGTAAAACTTTTACGAATTTGTGATTAACAAACTCAAGGATTTCAAATTGAACAATGGCAACGTTGTACAAAAAAAAATTATCACCAGCGCGCGAGGCTGTGTGTAGAAAATTCTAAATATATGCTCATTCTAAAATTATTTTTCGGTATTGCTTTTGAATCGAGTTTTACGGTTTAAGTGCGAGGGACATGATATTTAATAAATAAAGGTAATACACAAAATGTTAAAAAAAATTCCTTTAGACGTAATTTAAAATCTGAAACCTTTTAGGTTCTTTTTTTTTCTTTTTTACTTTTACTTGTCAGTTCGGAAATAGGCTATTTTGTATATTTACTTCTTTCATTGAATCAACGCCCTGATTGACAATGCAGCTAAAAATGTAAATATCACTTTCTATTTTTAGTTTCGGCATATCTCCCCTCCATCAAGATTTAGATGTTGGTTCTATTGTAATGCAATGGCCATGTTATATCAAATTGTTTGCTCTCCTTTTCCGAATGGAGAGTTCCAACGAGGTTTTCTTCAAATAGAATATGCTTTTTGATTTTCCCAGAATCCCAAAGTCGGTCCACGTAACTGCTCTTGAACACTTCTTCTTGTAGTAATGCATGTATATTATTGGTTAAAGAAGTAGTTTAACAAGATACCTGTGATATAACTGTTATGAACTTTAGGAATTTTATATTGCACCATAGATGTATGCCACCAAGTTGGCACATGTATATTTGGGGTAAACTTCAGAAAATATTACCCATGAAATATAAACTGTAAATATTACTGATCATACGCTTATATTGGTTATATGCTGTAGAGGTGCAGAAAGTACAGCTTTAAGAAATCTAACTTGAGAGTAATCACAATCGAGTCGGAGTATGATATATTTGAAAACATGAGGTGAAACCTAAGAAATCAATTTAGTGTAAAATGGTTATTTGTTTAAAATTAATTTGCTTATTTGTGTAAAATTCAAAATCGCTTATCTCATTCTGAAAATTATATATTCACAAAAAAACTCCAAGCCACTTGTGCAATATTTGCAAGATTTTTGAAAAGAAACATACTCATTAAATCAGCTTACAGTGTCTACTAAAGATCTAAACTCGCTGCTTTTCTACTAAATTAAAACATCAACTATAAAGTAATTTCCTTCATTTTGGTGATTAGTGCTGGATAAAAAGAACTCATTGCATTTTAACCAGCACAAAAAATATTAATATCTCCAAATTTCTCAAATTCCCCAAACAGAAGAGGAGAATTACTTCGGTTTAATTAACCACAGCATAATATTTTTCCGATTGGAATTTATACTGAAAGAAACGAGATAAAAATTGATTTTCTTTTACTCAACTATATATACACAACATTCAAAGTGTTTATGTACAATTCTCTGTTTTGATTTTGAGAAGCTTTGCAATTTGGGAAATATGTAAGGAATTACGTTTGAAGGAAAAAGCTGGTAATAAGTTTTTCAAAAAACCTATCTAAGTGGAAACGTTTTTAAATGATAATCTATTTATGTGTTTCTATTATTTTGATAAACGAATATATAATGGAAAAAATATGTTTTAATGTTTGTACGCCAATAAAAATTATTAATATATAAAATTCGGAATATTTTAGAATGAAAATTCGTTCTTCCATAAAACTTTAGGTACCACCATAGAAGTTCATTCTTGTTCATAAATGAAATCTGTTTTTATGTTTTCAAGATATTCTTCTTTCTTTCTCTTCTTGTTTTTTGCTGAAACAATTATCAGCTTCGAATGAATCTATTTTTTTGCCTTCTTTAGTCCCCGAAACTCAATAGCTATATGCTTATTGAATCATTTATGTAATTATTTGCATCAAATTCGTTATGAAATGAAAATCACTGATTATGATTTAAACTATTATTTTTTAAAATAAAATATTAGTTGAATTTCATCAAGTTGTATATGTAACAAAGACAGCGTGTGACTAGCGATTTAAAAGCAATAAAAAATAAGTTATATATTCCCCTTTTACCGAGCTTTTATATTTACTAAAGGGATATTTGAAAATTTTATACTATTTTATGCATTATGTCGAATTACTGTTTGTTTTACATAATCAAGCAAGCAAATATTTAAAAACCGCTGCTGTGTTTTCTTAAAATGCACGTATTTTAGAAAGTGCTACATTCGAAAAAAAATCCAATGTGTACACCACATGACTTCCTTGTATGGCATATTAAATTATACATTTTTTCCTGCCTTTCGTTTAAGCTTCTTTCCTCGAATTTCATTAGAAGTATATTTCTCATTCAATTAATACAGTTCTGGCGACAAGGCAAAAATACATAAAAACTCAAAATATCTATATTAAAAATTGAAAGGTATAGAAAACATAACAAAACAGAAACAATTAAAACAATTAAAAAAACTTACAATTAAGATTACAGTTTCTACTCAAAAAGAAGCAATTCTGCCAGTGGGCAAGAAGGCAGGTGCACAAAACGGAAAGTTTACTTTTGGAATCACTCGGCAAAAAGACACTGAAGGCGTAGAAACTGACTGAACTTGTTGTGAAAGCTGAGTCAATATATGAGATAATTTAATAACTTAAATGATAATTCTGGAATGAATTAAGCATAATTTAATTCGGAATAATAAAAGAAGATATTATTTTGTTGTTGCGAAGCTTAGTTTCTGAAGATTGTCAAGAAATCCACTATTCTGCTAAGTTTCAAATATAAACAAATAGGACAGCTATGGTAAAAAATTAGGCTTATCCGCATAGTTTTGAATCGGACTGACTTCAATAGTAAAAATACATTTAATTGAGGATCTATCTAATATGAAATTTAAATAATTTTCTGTGCTTTAATTGAGTATCCGCTCATTTAAAGTCTAGCCTGCACTCGTACAGTGCGTTTATGACCTACTGTTTCCCTGCTATCCTGTACGGTAGCCTAGGGAAACCCGGCTACCATTCCATTATACTCAAGCCAGATACCCGGATAAGGTTATAGATATTTGTGATCGGCTGCATTTTAGAAAGAATTTTACTAATATCGAATGACTATTTAAAACAGACAACTGATCTTGAACTCTTTTAAAACAATATGTGCTAGAATAACATCTTGTTGAAATCGGTCCACCTCGAAACAGACGGTCTCGGCCATTTTAAAATAAAAATTCTGTCTTTTAGGCATATGTCCATCATATGTTTTCACTAATTGAAATACATAATACAATAGTCGCGATTACTCTTCTTAAGAGGTGATATAAATAAGTATTTTTCCCCTTTTCATCTAAGGCGAAATAGCTGAAAAGCAAAAACTTGAGGATGAAAGGGGGAAAGGAGTATTTATCATATTTAAAATGAATTGGAAAAGATGCAGTTCGACGAAGAAGGAAATGATTGAAGGAAACGAAATACTAAATTTTAGGACATTAGTATAGAATGTAATGTAAACATTAGTATAGAATTAGATGTTTCGAATTCTCTTTTAAAAAAAAATTCAGATTTCCATATAGAGATAGATTTCTTAACACAAGTTCTAAAAAACGTCTGGAGCATCCGAAAGTTGCACAAGAAGTAAGCTTCTCAAAATATGAATCTGAACCCACAGAAATATTTTAACATTGAATATTTTAAAGTCTGCTGTTTTTACAAAGTGTTGTGTCGCGAATTCTGTGCTTATAATTTAAGTGTTTTTAATGATTTAAGTAATCCATTATTTAAGTATTTTATTTGTATTTGTATTTGGTTTTTTTAAGTTCGAAATTGTGAAGAGCGTAATGAATATATATATTTGGAAAGTGTGTACTTAAAATCATTAAGCAATTATTTTTTTCCTTCAACGGTCAATTTTAACACAGAGAGGGGAGCGTCTTCTAACGGAAGTAACATCTGTGGGAAATGCCTTTTTAAGATGACAGTTGCAACATTGAGTAATATATCGTGGTTCTATTGTCTTTGTTACCAAGCTGAAAGTGAAGACTGTTGTCGGGCGTCCCGCTGTGATGTCGCCTGGTTTATGGCCTCGCTGGAAGTTGTAAATTGAATCTTTGAAAGGGCAGTTTTTTGTTGTTTCTTATATTTTTCGCTTGTTAGCAGAGGGGGTCGAATGTTTAGTTTCCAGTTTTTCGCAGGTGCTACTGTAGACAATGACTTAATTCTGATTCGTTTGGGGGTTTGAACTTGTCCTATTAAATTATATTGAAAAGTCTCGGATTGGCAAGAATTTAATTTTATGTGTAACTTTGGACCTATAATTGTAGGTGGGAGGAGAAACCGAGTTTTCCTCGGTTGTTGCGCGAGTTTTGAAGTCAGTTTTTACCAGAGTCTTCGAGTTTTTGGAGTTGAATATTTAGCAGAGAGGGCCTTTGGCCTGCGGCCAGGCCTACCCGGGCTTGGGTGGCTGGCGCTAGCGTTCTGCGGACGAACTCGGCTTTTAGCTGAGGAGATTTGCGATGCTGCACTTGTACCCCGACGGGTGGCTCACGTTTGCGATGCGGCATGATGTGATTAATAGAGAATTTTCTTCTAATTTGCGAGAAGTAGAACTCAGAGCGAACTCTTCCGAGTTTGAAGCGGGTTTTCCCGTAAAACGGAAGTGTAAGGGCTCGTACCTAAATGAAGCTCTCTGTTCGTGAGAAGGAAAAGTATCATCGTTCTGTACCCGGAGGTTCTCCTTCAACTTTAATGTTTTAGAATTTTGATTGCCGAGTTTTCATCTTTGAAGTTCTACAAGAGGTCATTTTTCGTGGGCTTTTTGAATTTGATTACCTAAGATCCAGTTCAAGGCGGAATTCATCTGCAGCGGTTTCTCCTTCAACTTTAATGTTTTAGAATATTGATTGCCGGTTTTTTTTTCATCTTTGAAGTTCTACAAGAGGTCATTTTTCGTGGACTTTATTGTAGCTCATTACCAAGATCCAGTTCAACGGCGGAATTCCTCTGCAGCCTATAGCTTCTTATCATGATGATCCCGAAAGTCAACTGTGGGTTTTTTTTTCATAAGATTATATTTTTTTTAGTAGTTTAATTTAAACTGTTCTTGCTTAATCTGGGGAGAAAGAGGAAAATTTAGTTGAAAAATAAGAAAAAATAAAGGGGGGAAGAAGAAGATTGTTTGTGTCTTGGTAGAATTTAAAGTTATTGTCAAAAATAAGAAATTTATGTAAATTGTAATTTCTATAGAAGTTGTTTTAAATGATTAATTTAATGTATTTCAGTATTTCTAAGTAACCGTTATTGTGTTAAAAAAAAAAAAATTGTTATCTTGATAAATGACTCTTGGAGAAATTTAATGTGGAATATTAATTGCATTTGTATGTAAGGGTAGTCTGGCCAGGTCTCCCATAAACTTATCCTAGATAATTAATAAATGAGTTTGATTATATGTTATTACTTGCATTTTTTTTTTTTTGTGTGTATGTAGTTGGTCTGTTCAGTCACTCCATTTGTTTGAGCCGGGAGGCTTTTAAGAAACATGGAGATTTTTTTGCTTGGGGTTATTGAAAAATGTTCATGCATTTTAGGGTACTCACAACGCGCCCTGTTTTAGCAAATGTGTACTAACCACTTATTAATGTTACCTTGAATGTGTTTTAAGATAGAATTTGTTATGACTTTTAGGTGCCAGGAAAGATAAAACTAGTGCTTGATTTTTAGTAGCGGAACTGATTGATTGGTGTCTGAATATTTCTTCTCTGGTGCTTATGAGGTTTTTGCTGTGAAATGAATATGAATTATTCTTGAGTTTATTTTAAAATGAGTGAGTTATAGAAGTGCTTGGTTGAGATTTAGTATTTTCAGGTTAAGTTTATTAAGAAGAATTTGCTTTGCCTTGCTATGTGTGAATTAATTGCTTTAAGAAAAGTTATATTTAATATTATTTTGAGTCAGATCAACCAATTAGTTCCTTCCTCTATTTTCTAACCAGTTCATCTTAGTAAGTTTATATTTTAAGTTTAGTTTGTCCGGCACCTAGAGGGAGTGAGTATGAGTTAAAATTTTAAAGAGTTAAAAGTAGTAAAAACCCCTAAGGTTTAAAAAATTTTTTTCTCTCTATTTAACAAAAGCAGCTGAAGTTACAAAGGAGTTACCTTGAAATGTGTTCCTGATCATATTCACGTTATAGAAAAATAAAGCTGAATAGCAAGTGTTAACGTGTTCCTATTTCAATTATATTGTATTGCTAGAAGTGTGTATTCATCCTTTTCCCCCCTTTTTAACCTAAAACGGTCTATTTGTTTCGAAACGGCATTTTGCGTCGAATCACTTTAAATGCGTTGCTTCTCTTTTGATTCCAGTCCAATCCCATTAGGCAAAATGTAAACCATTTACCATTCAAACTGAATCTCTCTATTGTGTATTCACAAATTAAAGTATTTAAAGCAAGACATGCAGTTCTCAAGAATATCCTTTTCTTAGTTTTGAATGATATTGATTTAAATAACAAAAAATTACTTAATTCATGGTCTAGCTAATTAAAAATATTCAATACTTTTATAGAATAACGTTCTGTTTTTTTATCATTTATTTCACATTTCGTAAAATTTTAATGAATTTTTGAAACTCCGCAATTTGAAAGCGAGCAGTGCCAACACTGTGCGAAATAGTACAATTTTATCTTACGGGCGTGAGATTATCTATCGTAAATTCTAAGAAAACTTTGTTTTAAATATTCTGCGATTTTGTTGTTGAACTGAATTTTTATGTGTCATATTCCACATAAATTATAGAGAAATGTAACACGCTAAACGTTAATAATAAAGAGCAAAAAAAGGTATTGAAAGACAATAAGAAAACAGAGCACTGCTATGATAAACTGATGGAAGACTGAAAAATATAGAAACGTTAAGCCATCACTTAACACTTGATCGGGAATTATTGCTATGCTGCTTTTAAACTTTTTAAGGTTTCGGCTGTTAAAATGTACATGGTGTAAACGCGAACAAAATTATGCTTAATAATAAAGATAAAAGGACAAAAAAAGTGGGTTAGCGGTAGTGACTGTAACAGCAGAATGGTAGACTGTGACCTCAACGAGAGCGGAAAATCCTAAACAAACACTTCTGAACGACCGTTAAAATCTGCATATTTTTAATATCGAACTCTTTGAAGATCAAAATTATGATAAAATTGAATCATTAGTTACAATGCTGAATTCAAAATAAAGTTCCCAATCAATATTGTTCAAAATAATAAAAATATCAAAAAAAAATAATAATAAAAATATCAAAATAAAATTAGAAAGAGACTGACTGCTGCACGACAGAAATTGACCAGGATACGTAAATCAAAACTTTGCAATTTCTGACATCATTTTCAAGTTGCCTTGAGAGATAGGTTAATCAATTTAGAATAATTCGAGGAAATAAATTTAAATGAAGTGCAACAAAAAGGCAAATAATTTTATAGGCCGTGTAAGGAAGTCACGGGTATTCATATCAGATTTTTTATTTTCCGTGGAACAAACAAACAAGTTCATAAAACAAACTAAGTAACTAAAAGAAATGAATATGCAACTCAGATAATGCATTCAGGAAAACAATACTATTGATAAGCAAAATTTACATCTTCTAAATGTTAGGCGGATCTGAGTTCAAGGAATAAATGCATTTGCCAAGAAATTTTATGAAATCACAGCCCACATGGCAACTTCCATTAAGTGAACTGTTAAATTCATTATGTAAAACTTATCAAAGCTTTGAAACAAGAAACATTATTGAAAATCAAATGTAATGTGCCACTTCAGGAAACAAAACTTAAATTTGATGTTCTTAAATACATTCTTTTAAAGCAATTCTTATCCATTCTTATCTTTTAATTTGCGGACTTGTTCTCCTTGTATCTCGTAAGGATCATTACATCAGTTGCCTAATAATCGACAAGTTTAGATTTAAAAAAACAGTTGGTTATTTTTAGATCAAGCTGAATGATTCCTGATTATCTGGCTAATTTATAGCAAAATGAATGACAATTAGTGCACTACTTTTTAACTTTTATTAATATTGTAACTGCACAACCTAAGGAAATTCACATTTCTTCAAAAATACTGTGTTTTAATATCATATCGTCGGTACAGTTATTTTTCCTACCGCAATAGAAGTATATGTATTAATGTTATTGTATAATCAGTCAATAAAAGGGTTTTAGATTCCCATTAATTTCGTCTTTTTATGATGAATACCCATTTTCTTTAAACTGTTTAAGATGAAGGTATGTCATTTGTGCTCCGAAACTCTAATATAATCTATTACAAGATGAAAATGTCTTCTGTTTGAAACCAACTAAAGGCTTTCAAACTTCGAAATTTACATCGCATTTATACGAAAGAAATACGGTCAGATTAAGTGCAGTTGAGCTTCTTTTTATTATACAACAGCACCTATAGAATGAGTCAATGAGTTGTTCAAGTTATTAAAGGGAAAAGAATGATACCTTCCAATAATAGTCTAATAATAGTATACAAAAAGCAAGGCTCAAAATACAATTCAGATTGCCTCTTCCTCCTTTTTTTCTTTGCGAGCTATTTCATGTTTTCAAATAAGTTGCTTGATGTAAACAACACTGCACACAACTTACTAAGTCTCATATGTTAAACAAAATCCCTCTGTTACATATCAGAGTAATTTCTTTCATGAAAGAAATTACTCTGATACCTTTCGTCGCCTCATACAAAAATAATTTTAGCTTTGAGTCAGCTTCTATCAAAAAGTTTGTTATTTTTTTTCAAAATGCTTGGATCTTTTGCCATATTTCATATATATGCTCCGTTTTACTTTGCAACGAATGAGAAAAATGAAATGTTCCTTCTTTTTTACCTCACATAGAAAGTGCGCCATCAGTGCAAACACTGAATTAATGCCTGATAATAAATTGTAATCGATGGCCTATTTCTCTGAAGTTTTCGAAAATATTAATCGAAACCTCAGAATAACTAAAACGATAACTAGATTTTCCCAATGGCCGATAGCAGTACGAGACGATACTGTTACAAAGCATGCACATATAACTACAAATCACCAACTCCTTAACATATATGGTGCTGAGCAGTGCGAGGCAGAGGGAGAAAAGTTGGCACTATCCATCTCTCAAAACAGCTAACGGTGTCTAGTGGGTAGCAACAGGGTTAGTGTATTTCAAGTAGGGGTGAGCCATGACCAAAAATAAGAAAATAACAGAAGAATTTCTACTGTTGAGCGTTACCAAACTGAAAAGTGCGCCAGGATGGCAACAATTTCAGACTGCTACACTGCAACATTCTAATTCAAACTATGCTCAATAGACGGCAGCACGTTACTTAATTCTATAAATTTTCATATTGTCGTAATCTATATAATTAAAAAATTAATTAATACAAGAGTTAGAAGGCCGCACAGACTCATCGAGGTCGCATGACTTTGATATATGGCGTTTCGAAGTGAGAATAATTTTAATCGAGTCTCGAGTGGGCAGTTAATCAATCCAGAAACTTCTGAAAATAACCAAGAAGAACTTTACAAGTGGCTCTCAAAAGATCGGAAAGGTTTAGCAATTATTGTTCTGAGCGTGAAATCATCTCAGGTAGCACACATCAAAACATGCCATATTTTGTACAAAGCGTGGATAAAATTGCACGATTTTCATCAGTTTTGAAGGACTTATAAATAAAATTAACCTTTAGAAACAACATTGTCTCGAAACAGATAAACACGAATGAAAAAGTGCAGGAATAACTTAGCTTCTTCCTTTGACATTGTAGATATATTTGCAGAAATCTTATTGCAAGATCTGAAATGACTGAAGAAGGCATAACTGTTTTGCTACTGTGTAGCTTAATCAAAGAATTTGAACGTGCCAGAAACGCAATAGAGTTTCATGATAAATTACCTGACTTAATCACGCTAAAATTTAAGTTACTAAAACAATCTAAAAGTTGCCAATTTAAAGCGAAGGAAAACACCCAAATGCAAGATGTATTAGTTACTAAATACCACCGCAACGCTAAGAAAATAAGAAAGGGAAAGACTTTAGGTGCTATAATTGCAAGAAAAAAGGATACAAAGCTTCGTAATGTAGAACAATTAAAAGTCAAAATCGCTTTCAATAATCCTCTAAACAAAGTTGGTTTCTCAGCAAGGTCACAAAAAAACGAAAATTAAGAACGCATAATTTCCACCTTGGATTAAGTGTAGGCGCGCATGTGCAGTAACAGAAGTAAATTCAAATTGATAACTGAAATCAAAAGGGAAGTTCAGTTAGCAAACAATGAAATCGTAGAAGTCATAGAGAAAGGAGAAATTTATGCAAGTGTCAATTCAGAATCACAATGCATAATACATAACTATGCATTACACATAAGAAATTGCCCCCAACTTTATTCAGACGGTTCCGTCCTAGAAGAAGGTAAGGCAGCGCAATGTTAATGTAAGTGAAAGTTCACTTCATTTTTTGAGCTGGAGTCTACTTGGACTCCAGCTCGACAAAGGAAGAGAAGTTTCACTTAGATTAACAAAACAGTATATTCCGAGCGCCCCTGGAAGCAATAAAATACAGCATCGCAAGGTTCATAAAAGCATCATACATCTTCTCAGACAGTCTTTCAGCGATGCACGCCTTTGCAGAAAAACACGGCGGATCAAAATTAACCCAAGATATTACATAAAGAACATCAAAGTCACAAAATCAACATTTCTTTGTCACTTGGCTGAAAGTATATACTAGGACGAAAGGTAAAGGACCAAACATCTTAACCAAAGAAGCAGCTAAGGATTAAGAAAATGATCAATACCATGACTGGCTCGTACCTCAAAGAAGGGGGAAAAAGAAAACCCTTAACCAACGAATCTAAAATTAAATGGCTAATTTGGTGGGTTAGTGATGAACAAGGGAGAAGGGCTTATCAACTGTTTCCAAAAGTAAGCACTGCACCCAGTTCAATAACAGGAGAAATAACGTGGTTCAAATCAGGCCATGGCACTTTCCCAAGTACCTTTACGCAAGGAGCTTAACTACATCAGATTAGTGTGTACATGGGGAAAGGGGCAGCCCTGAGTTCTACTTATTTAAATGCTCCCTCACAACTAATCATCATATAAAATTTCCGAACTTAGAAAGTGAAATGAATCATATTATAAGATATGCTATCAAGAATAAATAGCTCAGAATGAAATTCATAATGTACTTCCTCTTCACAAGAGTCACGGAGCTATGCAGCACAGCATAAAACACAGCAAGTGAGTAGCGGTACCCTTTGAATGGTAGTTATCTGGATAATTAGTGAGTTGGACAATGTCCATATTGCCTTATGGTTAAACAAAGGGTGTCCACCACAGTTCACCATATCCATATCCATAACTTTTTCATCTGTTTTATTAAGCTCAAGGAAAACACCATTAAAAATTATGTTTCACTGATATCCCTTATGATAAATTGGTTTGATACCACCCTTTCTACTACGTATTAACTCTCAACAACACGAAAAACCAAGCAACGCGTTCAAAACTTTAAAACAGATATAACATTTTAATGCAGAAATTTCCTATCTGAAGAGATGACAACTGACATAATTAAATGTAAAGAATCTAAGAAAAGATTTTCTGCAAAGTAACACTGTATTTGAAACAAGAATAAAAATTCTCCTTCTTTCGAACAAAACAGCTTTAGGGTGTCCAAATTCATAATTAAAACCAAAGTAAAGAGACGCTTGAGCATGAGAAAGAAAATATAAAATTTACTTACATAAAAAAGCTAAGGGGGAAAATAAAATTAATTACTTTAATGAAAAGATAAAATTCAAATTAATCGACAAAGATCTAAGAGCAAAATAGACCTGCTTCCAGATTTTAGAATTAATTAAGTATGAAAAAATATTTGTTGCACAGTACATTATTAATCAGTTTAAGTTAAGCAAAATTAAAATTTGAGATTAATTAAAATAGCATAGCTGAGTACTATACATACAGAACATGACTAACCAAACTTCATTCATTCTGTAAGCGCTCTTTTTAACTTTTAAAGTCTGTAATATTAAAGATGTATGTTTTCAATAACATATACGTGATTTCACAACGTATATTAATACTATTATCACTTAAATTTTCAACATAGAAGGTCTTTCTAAAATAGACAATTACAGGTTTTAAACTTTTCTTTATTTTAATGCAAGAAATTTCTTAGTGCTGTTATTAGTCAATGAAATATAGTAAACTAGTGAAGAAGAGGATTATTTAGAATGTAGTATTAATTTTAGTTAATAATGATATTGTGTGTGTAGAATTATGTAGTCAAATGTGTTATGCAACTATGCTCTAACACTGAAATCTTCTTACAAATTTAATGCTTGTTTTGTAATCGTAAGTAATATGCATTCCTCATCAGGAACATTTCTCTCGTCTTACCATAGCCTAATCTGATTTTAAATTATATTACGATACAGAGATTCTCAGAAAGCGATGATTTCGAGTAGATTGTTTTAATGTTTCGAGTATTTAATGCAAAAGATTTATAAAAATGGAAAACAAATTTGACCATGTACTCTTTTTGCATAATTCAACCTTTAGAGTGATGGAACTGATTTATCAATGTTTTGTGTAAAAATTAATTTATGAGCTTTCCATGAAAAAATAAAAATAAAATTGTATTTTTTTAAAAATTGGTTGAGCATATTGAAAATCATATGAAATAATTACTTTTAATTCACGCACGTATGTCCTTCTCTGCAAATACAGGGTATTTTGAAACTCGTGGGAAAAAAAATTAAGGGGTGATTGAAAACATATTAATAAGAAATTTTCACCATACAGTGCAAGGACGGAGAGTAAGCAGTGAACTGCTAGACAGCGCTGTAATGGAAAGCATAAAGTCTCGAGTTTTCTTATACATCGTCATTTCTAGCGTGGATTTCAGAAGGCATATCGACGTACAGTAATCAGGAAAAGACGGACATACATTTTACATATGGTCTTGCGAATGGGAATTCTCTGGAAGCCAAACGACTGGACAAGCAGGTTTTCCCGAGAAGAGACTCCTAGAAAAGTGTTCCGGATATTAGCAAGCGAGAGATTTCCTGTGCCGTAAATGTGCCCCACTCAATTGCTTGGCGAGTACTACAGGAAGATGGATTTCAGTGCACATGTTATTCGTGGATGAATGCACCTTTACTCGTCAAGGCATTTCTAATACGCATTTTTATCACCCCTTAAAGTTTTATCCATGAGTTTCGAAACACCCTGTATATAAACACCGCTTAAAAATTACACTTGAACTTGTTACTCGCAAATTTAATAAAATATGGTCTTGTTTATGACTTTTTTGATTGTTTGTTTAAAAGCTTCTTTCATTGTGCTTTCCTGACATTTATATTGCTATATTACCAGCTCTGCTAGTTCGAAAGATTAACTTATCTTTAATTTATTAGACATGAAAATTAAATATACACCAATCCTTTTTTAAACTAATGCATTCTGAGAAAATCAAAAACTCTAAACTAATAATAAAATTGTTCGACAACCCTTTCATTAGTATCTGTTTAAATTTACCACAATGAGTGTAAGGATGCTCTGAAAAACAACGGTACATTGAGACATAAAATTCTGTATAATGTAGTCCTTCACTCGAATATGGGCATCTGGAAGCCCAAATTTGAAATTTGGAATTTGTTTTATTTTTTTTCTCCTACTAGCTAACATCCGCCCGCTTTGCTGGGCACACTATCTATTTGAATGTTAACTTAAACTTCTTATACAGACGAAATGTCTAATTTCGAATTGATAATGAATGTAATTTTTTAAATTTGAAGTTGGGAAATATAGTGCCAGTCAATGAACCAAAGTCAAAACTCACACACAAAAAAAGGGTTTTGACTTAGTGCCGCCTATGATGGTATAACAAAAATCCATTTTGGACAGGATTTACGTAAAATCCGTCTTTAGTGCGCGCATACATCGTGGAATGAGTAACTACGCAAAATTTCAAGTCAATCGGGTGTATAGTTTCGGAGATCTCGTGATGAGTCAGTGATATTTCGCTTACATATGCAAAATCTATATATGTATAGATTTTGCAAAACTTAACAAATTTTTATTAACAAACTCGACGATTTCAAAGCAAGCAATGGAAACACTGTAGGGAATAAAATAATTTTATATTCAGCGCGCGAGATTTGTATATTTCAGATTCTAGAAATATGCTCTTTTTAAATTACTTTGTGATATTTCTGTTGAATGGAATTTTATAGTTTAAATGCGACGAACATGATCCTAACTAATATTATAAATGCGAATGTGAGTTTGTTTGTTTGTAACGCTTTCACGCCTTAATTACCTGACCGATCATCATGAAATTTTCAAGAAATATTTTTGAT
Organism: Stegodyphus mimosarum; assembly: GCA_000611955.2. NCBI lineage: Eukaryota > Metazoa > Arthropoda > Arachnida > Araneae > Eresidae > Stegodyphus > Stegodyphus mimosarum. The sequence goes on from KK116018.1 coordinate 342,024, forward strand.
ATATTAGAAAAGGTTATAGGCTATAGAATGCAACTTCTCTGTTGAAACTTAAACAATGTAATAGATTTTATAACCTAAAATTTTGTCGTTATATAAACATTAAATGTTGAAAGTTTCATAACGATACGTTAAACAATGTACGAATTTATCTGGGCAGGTGCGTGGCTTGAACCACGCAAACATTTTATAACCTATAACCTTTTCTAATATATCAAAAATATTTCTTGAAGATTTCATGATGATCGTTTAAGGCGTGAAACCGTAACATTTATTCATTAAGCGTTTTATAACATTTATTTGCTTAATTTAATTTATTATTTAAAATCCTTCAGGATTTCCGGCTTTTGGCTCTTCTTTCACAAACATTTTTGAGTCATTAGGAAATTCGTCAAATCCTGGTGGTGAAGAATCATCATCCACTACTTTTTAGTTCGGGCAGAAAACGTGTATCTGCTTATAGAAATCTCATAAAAATATATAAGTTATAAAAATCGAGGAATTTTAACACAGATTAAACTGTGGTAAACGAAAACACAGATGTATATAAAAGTAAACTTGCTAAGTAAGCAAAGTAGGAAAATATCTAACATAATGAATTTTCCTCCAAATTGAATGACTAAAGGATTCGATTCTGTAAATCCAAAAGTAATTAAAAATATAATTGACACTAAAGTAAAGTGTAATATAAATATAGAATGCAAAGAGAAATGCCATAAGAGCGTATCAGTATATTAAACTAAATCGTAACTTCTTAGCAACTTAAAATTGGTCAAGAATAATAAAAGATAGTAAGACTGTAATAATAAATGTTTAAAAGGAATACCAAAAATGGAAAGTAATAATAATAATAATAATAATAATAATTAATAAGAAGAAATCGCAAATAAAATGGAATAAATTTTCTATTCATATCTATTTTTTAAATTACCAGATAGTTTAAATATGTCAGCAACTTACCCTATTTTATAACTTTCTTCAGTCTGTTGTTCCTTAATACAAATCAGTTTTAAACATCTCTTTCTCTTGACACTTGCAAAACTTCCAAAACTGATACCTGAGAAAAAAAATTGTAATTATCAAAATAAAGAAAGCAACTGTGTTAGTGAGTATTCAATACAATCTGAATTGTTAAGAATGCTATATTTATATTGCAAACTGGTCACCTCTTATAACCTTCAGCTACATCTATGAGTGACTTATTTTAGTGTTTTAGTAGATCAATATTTATTCATACCCTGCAATTGAATATTACAAGAATTGATATCCAAATCGTTACGAGGCATTATTTGACTTAACCAAACATTCCTTGGCAGGGGAGTACGATAAAGTCAAAATGTGCACAACCCTCTCTTCTGCTGAGAACATAAACCGACCATGTCAAACACGACTCCATGCTACCCTATAAATATTGATATTGGGCTTGCCGCTAAAGAAATCGCTGGGGATAAAGATCCCTACTTTATTATTCATAAAATGTTCCGAAATGATCTAAGTTATGAGATCCTGCTGACTGCTGTGCTTGCAGATGAAGCACAAACTCCCGAGAAGATAGATTTCGTAATGGAAATTCTGATTTCATTTTTCTGAAGCTGGATGGAATTCCTCCAGACGTATTGAATTGTTCCTGTACTAAATTAAATTGTGTTTGTCCTGACAAAATAACATAAGGATTATTTGAAATGAATTCAGAGGTACACTAAGTTCAAATGTGGCCTTACATGCAAAGCTGCTACGTCGGAAATAAATTTGCTCAGACTAATTTTATTTACTTTCAGCAAACTAGTAATCGTTTTAATTAATATTTGAAGAACAAATACTTGCTGTGGAAAGCTTTTTGAAGAGATTATTTATTAAATCAATTACCTTAACTGTTTCCTCTGTAATTTTGTACCAGCCATGTTTTAACTGTAAATATACATGTTAATATTCGAAATTTGTCTTAAAAGAGAAAAAACAAATCATTTTATTTTGAAAGAATGGCCTAAATAACACTATTTCACCTCAACATCAACCTCTAGAACTTAAAATTGTTTCATTAATTTTAAGGAGAAAATCTGTCTAAACACAATGGTAGAAGTACAAAAGAGAAAATCTTATTGCTGTACAATTAAAACAGTAGTTTTAGTGACTTCACAAATGTTTACGAGTCGTTGAATAAAAGCTCTCTTTTTTAAAAAATGAAATAGATGATGTTCGACTAAAAAGGAAATAGAGCAATCAACACATTTGTTGAAGAAAAGTTGAAAATGTATAACTATAAAAAGACATACAGCATAGGATGGTGAGAGAAAGAGGAAAGAACAAGTACACCCTCACACGTTAGGTTATGAGCCAACTAAAATATTAGTATTAAAATGTATTCACAAACGTCCTACAGAAAGCAGTGGGTAACTGCCTGGGGCGGAACATGAATTTCCTGCCTATTTCTCTACCTTTCAAAAAAATCTCCAAAATGACTGATGTAGACAATATAGTAAGATTTCTTAAAAGCATGTTACCCAACTTTTTAACTTTATAATTTTTACATATTTATTAATTCTTTTTACACATTTCTTTTCTCTCTTACATATTTCTTAATCGATTTATAGAAAATCTTCCCATAAAGAGGTAACACTTGTAGTCACGGTAATATAAATTTCGTAGTGGTATTATATTATCAGGCATTATAATACCTGAAACCTGGTTAAGTGCAAACGTTAGAAGAAATCCTCTTATTTTCTTCTTCTTTAGTCGGTTGCAGAAATAAAACTCTGAAGTACTTCTCGGTCAACGAGAAATTAAGAAATAGAATTTCTTAATGTCATTGCCATCATAATTTAGTTGGCATTCTTACTGTTCATTCAGAATTTTGGTAGAGTAAGAGAAACATAGCGGAAATTTTTGCGATTTTGGTTTCCGTGAATACCCCGTCAAGCGTAAAAAAACATTTCTCTCCTCATTTCGATGCCGTACGAAAAGCGTCATATTTTACTTGCTCATTTAATCATTAATCTCTTCTTTCTGTCACGGCAAACCATGACTGCTTCTAAAATTATATCCTAAGTAAAAAATCTGATGTGGACACCACATGATTTCCTTGTATGGAATATTGAATCATACGCATTTTTTCCTGCATTTCATTTCAAATTATATCCTTGAATTTCATTAGAGATATATTTCTCATTCAATTAATTCAGTTCTCACTACGCAGCAAGGCAAAATTATATAAAATTCAAAATATCTTCATTAAAAATTAAAAGAAAAGGAAAAAACATAAAACAATAAATACAGTGAAACAACTGAAAAAAACAATCTTTACAACTAAAATTACAGTTTCTACCAAAAACAAGCAATTCGTCCAGCAAGCCAGAAGGCAGATTTTTGTGCTCGTCAAAAAGACATAGAAGGTGCAGGAAGACATATTTCACTATTCTGCTAAGTTTGAAATGTAAACAAATATTGCTGCTATTGTAAAAACAAAATTAGTCTTAGCCGCGCTTGAACAACTTTTAAATTGTTGATAATTTGAAAACTATTGCATGCAGATTAACTAAAAGCATGAAACCCTTAACCGCAAGATAAGAATAACATAATACAATCATTTTTAAAGCAAAAAAAAATGTGCAATTTACCAACATATAAAAACACTGAGCTCACTGAGCCGAGTAAGAGAGTGGGTATATATTTATATACTTTTTTTTGTCGCCAATTGCAACCAAAATAGATGTGCACAACCATGTATTAGAGTAGTCCTATATACAGAATTTCAACGTTCTGAGGCTACTCGTTTTTGAGTTATGAGAGAGATACATACGTACGTAAGTACGTACAGATGCTACTAAAAAATCTCTTCTGAATGCATTTCAAATCAATTCTATAATTCGTTTGGGATAAAGAGTCCTTTATTATGTCCTTACGTACAGATGACATGCAAAAACATCGTCAAATTGCATTCGATAGTGGTCAAAATGGATATGTTTGTTGAAATGTGATATCCGGAATTTTTCGTGATTAAAATGCTTCCTTTACTTCGTACAAGGAAGTAAAAATGCTACCATGAAAAAGGCAGCAGCCTAGGGTGATCCGTCTCTTCTAGTTACACCATTTTCCGTTGGTTAGATTTAAGAATATCTAGTACACGTGGGAAAGTAAGATGTTAGAAGTTAGGCTAATTAATTAAGACAAGCCCACGGATTATTTACGCAAAAGAAACACGTATTTTTGGGGAGGACATTTTAAGACGTATTAGTTAATATTACTCACATTCTTTCATTTCACATGTATTTCTGACGAAAATTAAAATTAGGTTTTGCATTACATTTATGTAGTAAAATTAATATTGAACCTTTAACTCGAAGCTTGCCATAACCAATATCGTATATTCAAATAAAAAAATTTAAAAACTTGAGATCCTCGCAAAATCAGATTTTGAGCCAAAATCATTTGCAATAAACTTCAAGCTCACCTGAACTAAAAGAAACTTCATATATTGTAGCCAAATTTACTCTTAATAGGCAGAATGACCCACATCATCCTTTTATTTATCCAAGATCGAATACTCCAAGAACATATTACTTAGATCTTGTTTCTCCCAAAAGTTTACACTGGAAAAATCCACTGACGAGCTAAAGAATTATGATTATCCCCACACTTTTCAATGAACTCGTCTGAATAACAGGAAGGGTGGGAATGGTAGTTACTGCTTCTGGAGAAGATAAGGAATCATTCTTGCACTTACGTTTGCGATTGATGGAAAATACTGCTGATCTAAGCGAATTTAATATACTGCAGGTTTTAATGGCGCCAAGACTCAGAACGAGTATCTCCGAAACTGCACAACTGTTAAGTTTTTCACGATTTGCCGTTTTTAGTATTTATGCAAACTGGATAAATGTCGGTGAAACCAGCAATAGACGCCAATGTGTTCCATATCCACGCGTCATCAAAGAAAAACGATGTCGGAGACTGTCCCGTTTGGATCAGCAAAATCGGCGCCACACATTGGCTCAGTTGGCATCTTAATACAGTGGAGGTCATGTGCAATACAGTGGAGTGAAAAATACAAAATTGTTTTTAAAACTTTCGTTATTTTCTGACCCAGCAAATGGTTCTGTTCGATGATACACCAGAGCAAAAAAATTGCAGCTCAATCGCTCGTCAATCAATGTTAAAGTAAACACCAATTTTTAGTAATTTTTTGGTCCACCAGCGGCCGAGCGGTAAAGCGCTGAACACTGGTAGTTCGGTCTGAGGTTCGAATCCCGCGAACGGGCTGGATGCATGGGCGTTTTCGAGGTTTTCCCCATGTGTAACGTGTATACAAGCCAGTTTCCCTTAGAAAGTCCTCCACGAAGGCATCCCTCCCCTTAGGCAGATAGCCCTCGTGTGCTTTGCCATAATTGAATAACCTAACCTTTTAGTAATTTTTGTTTTGTGACCTTCATTTCTTTCCCTTCACGAATGATATTTACATAATTTTTTTAAAACAAATTATTGAGTTTCAGGTTCCAGAAAAAAACTTAAGTTGTAGAGACACTGGGATTTTTGAAGCAGGGGACTAGAAAAGTGAGCAATGACCTCGTCGGAACTCGAACCTCACGAATACGCGCCGAGTGTGTTGAAAGGCATGCCACGAAGGCATGCTAAGAAGGCGGGAGAAATACCTTATATACTCCCCCTTTTATATGGCGACTTTCTTATCAATGTAATTTTACACGGAGAGAACAGTCGCCTTAAATTACTGTAGAATATAACAATACAACACACTGTGTAGCAAAAGTTTTAATGTGTGGTAAGATATGTATATTATCCAATAATTAAAAATCAAGATTTATATCCATTAATAGGAGAAACTAGAAAATATGCTTAAAAGAAGTCTGATGGTTATCATAATGTATATAAACAAAGGCTATCTTTAAAGCAAGTAATTTTAAACTTGGTGGTTTAGCAATGTATAAGCAGTTTCAGTAACCTAACAGTAAAAAAAACTTCACTTCCTTGTACAATGTTTAAACAATATTCTGAAGTTATTTTTGGAATCGTTAAACCAAATTCCCCCAATAAAAAGAAATCTGAAATTGAGAATCCAACTAAATTCATACATTTTAATCCTGTAAATGAGTTTAAATTAATTGTTAGAAATAGTAAAATACATCTTTCTACAATTTGTTTTAATTTTCCAAATTATTCATCCAAATCGCCTTTTGCGCTTTAAAATAACTTAATCCAGATGTGAGTTTAATCCAATGAAGATTGTAAACTTCATCGTAAAAATTTATTTCCGTATTTGATTTTCTTCTTAATTTCATTCCTTTTCTATATTTGTCGTTCCTTCTTCTGAAAGGTTTTCCTTTGACATTTGGTGTGTACCTTCCCCAAAGCCCCGGGGTGAGGAGGGGAAATCTCTAAACCAAAGTTTACAATCTGACCAGACATCTAGACCCTTGTTTATTTTTGTATACTCTGACCGATGTTTCACTCTATGTGTATTGCTTCTTGCATCCTTTCCTTAGGGAGAATACTAGCATTGATTGCATGTACACACCGTTTGTCTCCTTCGATATAAACTTAATATTAAATTGACTGAGAGTTTTACCAGCTGCATTCCTCTAGCCATAGTTTTAGCACAATGTGCTACCAGAAATACACAAACACAATACACAAAATTATATATATATATATATATATATTATAAGGTAAGATAAAATTTTTACTCATAGAATTTGTAAGACCTAATTCAAATGTACAAGTTATTAGTCTTACGTAATATTTGACACATTTTGTATGCATGCTTATATTTGAATGTGTTTAAAAACGAAAATATTTTAATTATGGCTATAATAAACAATTTTGATACGTTTATGCAATGCTGAGAAACCTCTCGTTATATTGTGCAAAGAAAGGAAGTTTTTTATTTACTGCTGTATCCATCTCTGAGCCAACAGCAAAGAGTTACGCTGTTTTACTTGTAGAGAAACTAACTTATATTTATATGGTACTATATTTTATCATTTTCTCTATAAAAATTCATTTTACATTGCTTTATAATAAAAAAATCTGAATTGTTTTATAATGAATAAATAACTGTTTTAATATAATTTGATGAATCTAAATGAGTGAAATATATATTATAATTTGATGAATATGTGAGACAAGTATCGAATATGTGATATGTGAAACAATTTAGGTCTTGAATATGAGAATTTTCCGAAACAATTACGAAAGAGAACACAGTTATATAATGATATTCACGCCAGGATTTTTGTGGAGTTTGAACGTTTAAATGTAATCTTTGAAAAAATTTGAGAATTCAAAATTTAGGGCCATTATATGATATACTAAAAGAAAAACAATTTTAAAATCTTTAAATTATCATTTTGTTTCATATCTTGTACAAGCTTAAGGTTTTTTATCACTTGCAGTTTATCATATGCTTTTCTCTAAAACATTTTTCTTCAGCTAAGCATTTTTCTCTTTGAAGCAAGCAGGACTAAAAGTATGTAAAGCAACGTGATATATTCAAATTGCAGTAGCCCTTAAATTCGCTATTTTACATTGGCTATTTCCTTTTTCTGTCTTAAGAATAGCAACTTCTAGTAAATTTCTCTAAGCTGTGTTGTTTTCAAATTAATCTCTATCATATGACTGATAATGCTACTGATACAGGCACTTACATGAACGATTCAACCAATAAGAATTAAACTGAAACCCTTTAGAAATATTTAATAGAAAAATTCGTAAACAAAAGCTATTGCAGTGCTCTCCCATGCTTTGTTTTGGAATGCGCTGCATTCCTTTTGTTGCTAGCTTCCAGCTATGATGACACCGCTTACCGCTCTAGTTAATCCATTGCGTTCGACGTAACATGCAGAAAAGTTAAAACTGTGAAAACGAATGGGTGGATACATTGGGCCCATTGGCATGGGGATTTTATGATAAGAATGTGCTAGAATTGTTTTGTCCAGAAATGAAATGCATTAAATTGTAACAACGGCTACATTTGACTTCAACCACGCAATAGTCACATATTTCAAACAGACACACACGCATATATAATATATATACATATTAGCATCACTATACTAATAATAATGTACCTTGTTAGGAAATAAGCAAGATAAATGTTTTAAAATAAGATTAATAAACATATGAAGATTATATTTTAATATTTTCCATTGCGCTCATCATTATTCTCAAATACATAACCTTTTTTGCTTTTGCTATAATTTAAACTGTACCACTTTACATCAGTCTGTAGTTACCTGACTGCAAAATAATGTTTCCAGGCTTCCATGATTGATTCGATCGATAAATTGTGGAAGCTCATGCATCCTTGATCTATAAAATTGGCGATTTTGGGGTTCCCTATTGAGCAGTTATTTATCATTTGAGCACCTATATCAGTTATTACGAGAATACTTTCTTCCGAATTTAACGCCTAATTATGTAACAAAAAAATGTTAGTTTACTTTAGTGCAGTTATCTAATAAGCATTAGGTACAGAATAAGCCACCAATTAATCGAAGTTAATTACTCCGTTTTTTGCGCTTCGTTGCGTACATATAATCAATCAAGCAAACCGAGTAAATTACTTTGGTTGTAATTGATGATCCTAGAAAATGCAGCAATATGTGTGAAAGCATAAGGAGGTAAAAGATGACTTTCAGCTTATTGAAACAGTAATCTACTTACGTAGAAATATTTTGATTATATTTATCTGAATAGGGATTATTGATTTTCCATACATTTTTAAGTATCAACCATATAATTAGCAAATGATTCATCAGTTTCGCAAGATGTTACCAAACTTTATCCATTTTAACTTTTTATCATACAATGATAAATAATTTTTGAATTTAGCGATAAAATTATTAAAATGAAATGCTCAGTTTCAAATATAATTAATAAATTTAACATCAGTTTCTCTAAGTCAAAATTTTCTTTTTATCTTTCTTGGGATATTTCAGATTACAGAAATTTTATTAAATTTGAAAATAATTTATGCAAAACGTGAGGCTTAAATTTCATGTTAATTTACATCGCAGCAAAAGCCAATGCTTTCCGAATGTGGCTTTTCTCAGAATATAAAATTGTTTAAATGTTTAACAGATGCGTGAGCTTGATTTTTTACATTGAAGACTGTGAAAGCAATTCAGAATTCATTTATGAAAACCTTTCGACTTACAAATCAGTCAGCGAATAACAAAAAATTCAGTTCTAAAATCTGCTCTAGACTTTGTTAATCTTGCATTCTTTATGCTTTCAAAATCGTGTTTTACTTTTCTCAAACATTTATTTTCATATGATTCAACTTGCTATTTCAGGTGATGCAGATGTGGAGACCTAATGCAGTGATGACATCCCCCCCGCTAACCTACTTAAACAAGGGAGGTAATGCTTTCGATCCAAAGATTCGATAATGAGCTTAAAAAATTCGATAGTTTAGTAAATCAGCACGAACTGACGTCCCCCAAAGTCCGTTTCTACTTTTCTTACAATGATGCTGTGTTCTGTCCGTGTATGTGTGTGACGATAGTTTCATACACATCCTACCTCAAACGTTCAAAATCTTTTATTTCCCGCATTTAACCTTTCTGCATTCATATAAAGAGTTGATTAGATTTTAGATAAAACTGGACAAACGTAAGTGGTACTTTACGTCTATAACAATTTTGCAGTAATCAACATAACATATCGCTGCATATATAAACAATGACATACTATCGCAGCTGGACGAGCATTGTTTACTCATACCTAGCTATCACGAGTGGTATACATGCAGATCAAAATGAATTTAGATTTACTGATACCGAAAATACAATAAAAGGAAATTAAATTTTATCATCTGTTTCAAAGTATTTATTTTAAACATATTATAAACAGTTTATTTTCTTTAATTTAAAACTAAATAAACTGTGTGTTGTTCAGTTTCCAACAAAATATTTTTCCCTATTGGTCGGCGCCTTGATCACTACTTTCTATCTTTTCGCCATCGACGGCTGGCTCACTGGGTTAGGTGCTTTTCAGCCTGTTGGATCCCGTCGATGGAATTTTAATATATATATATATATAAAGAGCTTAGTAGTGTGTCCTCCTGCAATTGACCACGCTAAACGAGGAGCATTGAAATAAGGACCAGAACATGGAAAGAAGGTGCATCATGGGGACTGCTGAGACTAAGGGGAACACTTATTATGGTGCATGTTAGGCAGACAGTTATACAGTTACGGTACATGTTGGGCATACACCATTATGGTACATTTTATGCTTGATCACTACTGAAGCCCGAAGTGTTGGCCACTTTAATGTGGAAGCACCTAATAGGTGGACCACCGTTACCTCCTATAGAGGTAAGGACAGTTACAGCCATGGCTTCTCCCCGGATTCAAGTCCGATCTCGAAAAACAAGTTTTTACATATAACCAATTGTATCTCATAGAATATAATCCAAATTCCGAAATACAGATCTTTCTATTTACAGGAATAACAAATTAGATTTTTTTACATACGATTAACCGGAAGAGATATTTTACTTAATGCTCCTTGTTATTTAAAACATAGAAGTTTCCGGAAGTCTTATGCGGACCACATCAGGTGTCTTTTAAATGCTGTAAATTTAGCTGCTAGAAGGCTAGTACTTTTAATATTCATAGATCTGCAACACATGAAATAAACTATTCACTCAAATTAAAATAAATTGCAATGAACAGTGAACTCTTACATACATATCCATATGTGAAGGTGCACGTCTAGGAATTCCTAAAGTACTTTGAGTAAGCATTTGAAGCATTCTGTCCACAGTTCCTATAAATATACAAAGATTACGGGTTTGCTAACAAAAATGACGAAATGCGATATGAAGGCAACAGAAGGCATCATAGTTTTACTCAAATATGCAACAGTGAAAGAAAAGAAACATTTTCTGGCCATACTGAAACGTATGAACTCAAAACCAATTTAAATCTTCAATTATGAGTATCTTTAACTAATACACTGATATTTACCTCTGTTTTTTAAGGTTCTTAAGAATAAAATGATGTAAATCACAAGTAAAAATTCATGAAACTAAATAATCTTTAAAGTAATTGTTGTTATGTAAAACTCAAATTCAATAATGTGCAGAACATGAATGCCTATTCGATTGGATTAAAAGAAAAGAGTGAAAAGAAAATGAAAACATGTCTGCGATATGAAGACTTTACATTATTGTCAAACATCTCAACGAAGAGCTGAAACAAAAAATATTTAAATATAAAAAACGCTTAAGCTTTATGATAAAAGTAGAAAAGAATCTGCATCAGAAATATTTTTCATTAAATACAAAGAAGTCGCAAATGTTAACAGAATTAACTAATTAGATTTATTATAAACTAAATATATTTTAATTAATGCCATTATGTACATTATTAAATTAGGCAATGTAAACGTTATTATTAAGATAATTACATTTTACATTAAAATTAAATTTTAATTTAATGAACACTAAAATTAAAATAGTGACTTAAATTATTAATAAATGTTGCAGTATTTTTCCACTTTAAATTTTCAATGTTCATTACACATGAAGGTCAAGAATAAGAAAAACCAACTATATCAATCACTATAATATCACTCTAATAAGTACCCAAGGGTGTAAAATTGGGTAACAGACAAGATAAAACAACATTTAGTCAGTTAAACCAGTGTGTTCTAATATAACAGTAAATACCATAAGATAATACTCCAACAGTATAGTACAACAAGCGTTGTTACAAGCATAAACCCGTTCATGTTTTAAATTAATTTATTGGGTCCAGTGTTTTAAATTATAAGTGAAAACATACAAGTTAAGTTAAATTAAATTTTCATTTATTAGAAGTTAACAAAATTAGCAACAATATAACAATATATGGTGGTGGTGGTACAAGAGTCGAAGTGAGAAAACATTTAAAACATACCGACCGGGGTACTCCGTGTGAAAATCACAATTTCTTGTCCATTGTCTTGTAGTCGACCATTACATAGTAACTCTTACCGAGGGCGGGCGTATACTTTATTTCAGCCATGAAAAATCTAGTAAGTAAAAAGAAAAAAAACAAGTTAGTAGTCGAGTATTTTAGAGCCATCCGCCCCTTTTCTATCTGGGCTCCCTCCTTCCTGCGACGACGGCCATCGGTGGTTCTCTCTCAGCAAATTTAGCCATCGTTCCACACTTCCGCAGATAGAGTACTCGAGATGGAACAACTGCTTTCTCATCTG
>KK116018.1:354359-366172 GCA_000611955.2 Stegodyphus mimosarum
ATTAATTTAATAATTTTTAATAATTTCAATTAATTATTTTTAAAAGTCTGATAACAGAATTAAGATAAATCATTACAATTAAGATATTTTAATTCAGTAACTGAAGTATAGCTAAGTATGTATTACATAACACAAATATCTTTGTTGCTGTTAAATTATTCTTTTTGTGAGTAACAGTCTGCTAAATACAATAGATACACTAAGATTTTACGCTTTCTTGCGAGAATAAACTAAATCCGAGGTCAAGTGGGAAATAAATAACTTAAATATTGGATACACTTGTCCAGGAATGTTTCTAGAATCCTTAATTTCTTTCCATCCATTAATTTTGCCGGAACGGGATGTTAACCTATTCAGCCTTTTTCTTCCTAGTTACTTGAATTTATTCAAGATATCCATCGAAGTGTTATGTTCTTCAAAGGATTAATTTCAGTTTTTCCTAATCTCACACTATGACAATTTTTGTTTCTAGTAATTAATATTTCAACATTCTAAAATTAATAAATTAAGTGAATTTTTTATTATGTCTTGCCTTATTAAATGAACTTACATTTCTCATATCATAATTCATTTTGCTTCTGTAACACTACTACTCTCTCTTAATATGTTTATTAATATTTTGCACAATCTTTCAGAATTTCAATATTATGAAGAATCCCAATCAAAAAACTTCCTAAGCATATTTATTTATATTAAACTATTTATTTTCATTTTATTTAAAACCCAAATTATAAATTCGCTTTATGCTATTTGTTTTACTTCAAAACGTTGGTTTGTGGAACTAATAATCTAATTACTCTCTTCAGCCCTATTGCTGTTAACTCCATTAAACTTACTTTTCTCCTTTTACCTTTTCTCATATTTATTAATTCTATATTTATTTCTTTTAATCTCCCCTTAACATTCCTCTCCAAATTTTATTTTTCTAGTACTCTCTCATTTGACTGCATATCTCGCCTGTTCTTAACTACAGTAACATGAATGTCTAGCCTCATCTTAATTTGCAGAATATCTTATTTCTCAAAACGAACTTAACCGTCTTTCTTTACACCGTTTACTTTTCGTATTTTCTATAATACTTGTAATTGCAAGAGAAAATCTAATTTTTATCATTCTAGGTTTAGGCAGTCTAGATTTCTTTTCATATATTTTAGTAATTTGTTATCAAAATTATTCTACAGTTGTCTCAGGCTCTATTACTTCTAATCAATTTGGAAATGGTGTAATACTATTAACAATAGGTTTAATAATATCATCTCTCGAAAGAAATGTCTTATTACATAGTGACTTTTACTAATTATTTTAATCCGTCTTATTATTGCAGCTCATTCAAAAAAAGCACAATTCCCATTCTCAACCTGACTCCCAGAAACTATAGCAGCACATACACTAGTTTCCGAAGTAATCTATTCCTTCATTTTAGTTACAGCAAGAATTTATCTTTTCATTAGAACTCTTAATAACCCTTATCCTACATCTCTTTTGATTAAAGTCTGCATTTTAGGAATTTCTAATTCAACCCTAATAAGAATCCTATATCATTGTTTTTCTACAGGGACACATTTAGTGAAAATATATTAGCCTCAAAATTATTCTCAATTTTATCAATCTTAATCATTTTTATCATTTCGGTTACAGCAGTTTACTCAATTCGAATATGTCTCTTTTCTCTTAACAATAAATCTAAGTCAAACTAATTCATTTTAATAATTTACTAGATATCCTCTATCACAATTACAATTCTCCTTTCAATTTTTACGGCAGCATCCATCCAGAGATTAATTTAGACTAATCAAAATTTTTAATACCTCTTCAAATTAAAAGCTCCACATACTTCATTTTATCTTTACGATTGGAATATCACTATCATGCTATGGTAAAAATATACTAAATTCGGTACTTGCTGAAGCTCACCTTGATTCACGCTGTCTATCAGAATTATTTTACCAATTCTATATTTCAACATCAATCCCAATCTTACTCTCATTATCATTTACATTTATTTTTATTATTAAATGATTAATCCAATTAATATATAGCAATAATTATATAGCTTATTTAGGGACTTTTAATGAAAATAAAAATGATTACATCTTCATCATGAAATAAATGACATGATACTTTAATACTTTATCCATCACTTAAGTCGAAATTAAACTGCTCCAAGGCTCTTCAGTTTACAATAGCATAAGAAGTTAGCAGTGCCTTAATTCAACTGTTCAGTGTATAAACGCTTCGTACGAGTGAGTGAAACCACAGCTAAGGTTTGCCTCCGACCACGGAGGTGAACTAAACGGAATTAGGTGCCATCAGCGCGGAGAAACCTCCAAAGTTACAAAGTTGAATATTATGCACTAGTAGAATATTTTGTATTTTGTATAGTCTTTCTTGTCCAAAATTAATTAATATTAATAATCGTTATGAGTACCTGAAAGAATTGCTCAGATTTATACTTCTTCCTAAATGAAAGTAAACCTTACTATTATATGATAAACTCACCAATAGTTTGATGATTATATAGCTTGATAACTGCAGCCTCCAGGCGTTATACTGATTATACGCTTTCAATTCTGATCATTTCATGCATAATATTATTCGCGGTAATTTCTGCTTGCGCAATGTATTGCGATTTTTTTCTGTTTTACCAAGGAGTACACTAATTTTGAGTGTGTTGGACATCCATGTTGTTCAGGCACTATCCGCTGGTTTCTTTAAGAGGCAGATTCTAGTATTAATTTGTATTATTCTTGTAGGTCCGTGTCACCTTGCTCTCGTCACTCACAGAAGGGAGTATCCCTAAATCGGAATCTGTTCAGATATAGTAGGAATATCCCATGATCTATCAAAAATTGTGTTAGGCTATAACGTTGGGTCTTGATTTCCATGTTAACTTTTGGCAATAAGCGACATGCCCTTCGTACTACCCTGCATGTGAACATTTACTTTGCCAATTTTGTAGCAAGCTTATCAATGTTGATTATTAATGCTAGACTAAAGAAGTTTAATTGGTCGTTTCAGTAATTCCGTGCCATTAGCTGACTGCTTAGCCAGGTCAGCGGCTTCATTGCCTTGAGCTCCTGTATAAGAAGTAACCCATTTTAGAGTGGGTCTTTGTGAGATAGGCATTGCCAGAAGCTGTTTTTGTATTCGGTATACCAAGGGCCTGCTGCTGTTTTGTCCTACGATAGCCACGAGTTGACTGCAAATCAATCATTCATATGTCTACCTCTGAATAACCACTTCAGTCATGGGTTTTCCCGGTTCCCTCTTTTTTTTCGGTGATAAAAAATATCATTTATTTTGAAATGCTTTTTAAAAAACTCACTATAAAAATGTGATTTTTTTCCCAATTACAGTCAATCGTAGACATAACAACATAAAACACCTATATATAAAAGTAAATGCTTTTTTATTACTATGTAAAGGCATTAGGCATTTTTTTTTAAGCAGGAGACATGAAAAATAAGCAATGCCCTCTCCGGAACTCGAACCACGGAGCTCTTGAATACGCGCCGAGCGTGCTGACCACTACAGCTGGAAGGCATGGCAAGAAGACGGCAGAAATACCTTAATACTGCCCCTTTTAAAGGGCGACTGGGCATTAGGGGACCCAATCGCCAAATTCTGGTGTTGGAGAATAGTCATCCACTACCTTTCTAAGTTTGGGGGCCACTGTAGAGTCAATATGTTATTTAAAAGCAGGAGCCATAAAAAATGTGCAATGCCCTCGCAAGGACTGTAACCACGAACCTCTCGAATAGGCGCTGAGGGTGCTGAACACTACACCACGAAGGCTGAAGAAGTAACTTATAACTATACTCTGAATTCCCTAATGCGTGTAAATGAACCAGATGTTCTCAAAAATATTAAGTTATTCATAAACATTGATTAAATTCTATTAAAATTGACGAGTTCGAAAATGAGACATATTTTGAATGTAATTTATTTGGACATAATTACAATATGAATGAATGCTACTCGTATATCCTCTTTTTCTATATCACAGCAGATAATGCATTTTATTATTAGAGGGTGGCCTACATTTCAGGATCTAATTTTGATTAAATTATTATATATGTATGTATGCATGTATAATAATGTATATGTGTATATGCATGTAATATATATATATATAAAGCAAATTAAAGTAAAAAAAAATAATTAAAGAAATAGGTTTAAAAGAAATTATAAATAAATAATTTATATTACTGCGAACTAATCTACAATATCATTTAAATTCTGAGAACATAAGTAAATCAAGTGTAAGTATCAAAATCTATAAACAAATATAAAATCTAATAATTTTTTTCAAATCCTAAAAATTATAAAAATGCATAAGTGAATAATTGTTGAGCATAAAGTGGCCTTTGCATAAAATAAGGCAGATAGACGATCTTTATTTTGTTTAGCTTCATGTCACAGGTCGCCTTTCAAAGCTTGAGTTCTTTCAGGCGTAAGGTTAGAAAAAGAGCACTTTCAGCAACATTAAAAATGTCTTTTAATTCATATCTTGCAACTTTGGTAGGTAACTTCTTGAACCATTCTTCAACCGACTGAACAGGAAAAGTTTTGATTCGCTATTTATTATATGCCTTGAGATTTTTTGCCGAACTTTATGCGATTCACCAGAATAATTGATGTCCGACACTGAATAACGTAACTAATTCTAAAATGGGTTAGAATTCCTAAAACTAAAAACAATATTTTAAAATTATTTATTTAAAATTTTCGTCAAAATTAAGGTACAGAAGTATATTTTAATTGCTTTTAAAATCTTGTGTTTTAAAGATTACCATCTTGAATAAGTAACGCTTTTTCAAACAAATTTTTAACTTTTGTTAAAGAAAAAAATCTTTATTGTTATTTGACATTTGTTAAAGAACAAAATTTAGCAAAATGGCTTCGAAACTTTCCATCTTGAATACGCAATTTGTTTGACGTGAATGTCCACAAATTTCTGCTCTTTCTTTGAATATTTTTCTAACACATACAACCGTTTTTAGTGTTGTAACAGCAATATCCAGTTTCTTTTCAACTTCGACTTTCGTCAAACCAGTTTTCTCATCAAATTCTTTTAAGATTTGTCACTTTGTGACATTTTGCGTCAGTTAATTCTGGTTCACCTAGTTTCCTCAACCCAAAGTTGTATTCAGAAGAATAAAATCGTGTCTATTTTTCCTTTCAAGTATTTCTTCAATTCACGCAACTCCTGAAGACTGTGAAATTTCATGCCAATGCTTTCTTCTCCTATCGCTATTTCGGAGAAACATTCTTGAAAGTAGGACTACGAAATACAAAACTAGTGTAGTAAGTTAAACAAAAGTGACTATATGTAACGTATAAAAGAAATTTTATACTTTGTTTTACTTTTACACTGCTAAGAAGGACTACTGACCGGGAACTAACCCTTGCAGTATGATGTCCGTCCTGCAGAAGCCATAACGGCATTTATTGATTCTAAATTTAAAGAAAAAGATTACAGAATCACATCTAGATAGAGGATACAAAGGACTACGTTGAATACATATGACATTCTTGAATTCATAAAATAAAAAAAAATGTGAAAAAATAAACACTTCGAAGTACAGAGCTGCATTGATACAAAACTGGTTAGGGTAAAACAAAAACAGTAAAATTCAAGACTAACAATGGAATTTTAAGCCTGCAGTTATACATCACACTAACTTACTATTATACAACTATACACTTACTATTATTCCATACATTACTAAAAAATAAATAAATAAAAAACATATTATCCAATATATTACTAGAATACTGAACAACACACTGACATAGTAAAGCTAATACTACAAATAAAACACACTATATACACTACTCGTATCAGAAAAGTAGATAATTCCGTACATGACGCTGTACTGTAACGCTAAAACTAATCAAAAGAATATTATACAATAAACTTTGGAAGCAGTCACAGTGAAAATTAGGAAGATAATATATTGTAGCAGAGCTAGAATGCTGAGTCAATTCAAAACAATAAATCCAACAATACATTTCAAACGTATTTACAAAGTTTTATAAACAAGAACGTCTGGTTCAATACTACTATTATACATCCCACTTATTGACCATTATACAACACTAAACTAAATATGATGCTCCACATTAAGAGAAAAAAAATTATACAACACACTTAATGGAATACTGTACATACACTGAAAGGAAACTACGGAAACTAGAAAATAACAATCAATATACAATGTGCTTATCAGAAAGTTGGCTCTGTGGCTACGAATATTAGCAATTTTATGCTATTAAAATAAATAGGACAGAATAGTGACCAAGATGAAACGACGTATAAGTGTAAAAAACGTGTCAACGACAGAAGTATAAAGAGTGCTCTGCTGTATATTAATTTTTACTTTACACTTACAGACCTTTTCAATTTTAATGATGGAAAAGTAATGATTTCTTTTTACTTCCTTAGATTCAGAAACTAAATAATTCCCTTTATTACTGTATTACAATAAACATTGTTTACCTTACTAATATATTACAATAAAAGAAAGAAATTATTATTAATTTTAATAAAAGGAAATATACGAGCTAAACTAAGCCTATTTTGTTTATGTACTTTTTTCAGATTAAAGTCGGCCCCTTGTGCAAATAGGAAATTTTGAAGCCGGTTTCTTGCTGTTTTACTGCGTTTCTGGAATTTGTTAACCATCTAATTTACTTCAAAATGTTAAGGCATTTCATCTATTCTAGTATGTTAATTTTATTACTTTCATTCGTATGCTGTCTTTATATGGCTGTGTAATTATAATGTAAGTCAGAAAATCGCATGCAAATTTTTTATACAAATATACCTTACATTTGAAAATTTATACGGAAGACTATTAGTTTGAAGTACTTCCATTGCTCGTAGTTACCCCCATTCTAATCATCATAATTATTTTAAAAGGAAAACTTAAGTGCAGAACATTAATCATAACTTACAGATAGTCTGGGTAAAATAGCCCTTCCGAATTTCTCTAAAGCGTTCAAAATAAATGTATTGACTTTACAATTATCTATAAATTTCGGTGTTTTTAACTTTAAATTGAATTTCAAAGATTAGAAAGTCATTTCCATGAGAATGAATAATGTTCGTATTATATATGCACCTCTTTACCCAATTCTAAGGTATAGTTCGCTAGATTAAATACAGACTTATTATATTTTACGGATAATGAATGATTGATTAAAACTGAACTGTAAGAAATTAGATAAGTTCTTACAGAAATTATTATTTTTAATGATAATTAGAAAAAGGGAAGGGAATCTTTGATGAAGAAAAATGTCTCCGAAACTCTTGGGTCAATATCTTGCCTCAAGTGAGCCATTAATCATATGTAAAATGTATGATAGTAACGATCTTTTAAGAGACTAGTCTCCAAGCTTTTACGTTTTACTCTGTAAAATAGTCAGTATATTAGATAAATATATTTAGACTTTATTATTTTTCTACGATTATCATCATATATCTTTAAGGTGTACCTAAATGATGTATGATAAATTAGCATGATATAGTTAATTCGGTTTCATTTTAAAACTTACGGCCCAGAAATCTGAAAATGTGTTTTTTTCCTAAAGATAAGATTCTTTTACCCTTAAATTAATTTCTCATTATGTAGCAAATTTTTCAAGTTAGTTAAATGAAATTATTCCATCAAAGCCTTTGGTACAACCAAATTAATTTTACACATTATTGCAAATTATACTTGCTTACAGTCTTTGCATACAAATTTAATAAAATTTTCGTGATGATTTTCTAAATCAGAAAAGAATTAAATAGAGAAGAATTCAAAAATAAAGCATAAAATAAATAAGTCTGTCATGAAATGAAAAATATTTCCAGGTAGAAATAAAAAAACAAACATAATTAAATAAGTGAAGATTGCTACCTAAAAAAGTGTAACAGTGAATTCCTTACGAGGAGAAAAGGGGTAGATTCTTTTAGCTAAATATTTTTTGTTGGAAAAATGATTAATCTAAAAGTTAAAAAAATGCGATACAATTTCTAAAACAACCGAAAGATCAGTGCAGTTAAATATAATTACAATTAAAATAAAACAAGTTAAGGTAAATCATCACGATGACAAGGTTACTATGCTCCCAACAGTATTCAAAGCTAAGCCAAAAATGGGGAAGGAAAAAAAAACTACACATTCATTTATCATCAATCAGAACAAAACCGATATCTGTAGCCAAAGGGGAAAGGATACAAAACAAGCAATAAAAGCTGAAACAAAAGTCCACAGTAAAAATAAACAAAGCTAGCTGGAAAATGAATAATAATGCAGATGAAGTAAAAAATAAAAGTACAACGTAATAGAAAGACGCCTAATTCTGGCATAGAAAAAATCGGCATATTGAAGAAAGAAATAATGCCTGTAAAGGAATCTAAGCCTTTAATTTTAAGTAATAATTCTTACATTAATTAAGTTATTATTTATAAATATTCCTCATGAATAGATTCATTTATGAAAGCTCATGGGCTCATGTTGCTTCTTCCGTCAAGCAATAATAACGCAATGCCGGAAAGTGAGAGACTCTTTTCCTTCCTAAAATTAACCTACGCTGATTAAAGTTAGTAATTACAAATATACCTTATCAATAGTGTCATTTACAGAAGTCCGTCGAGATATCTCGTAAACAGATATTTCTTCTTCCTACTTTGTAATGCTGCCTCAATCCTTAAATGTTGAAAAGCAATACGAAAAATTCTTTCTCTTCATCGCAATTTTGTTTTTGTGAGAAGTGTACGATGTGAATAATGACTTTTATACACAAAACTCTTTTTCGTGAATAATCGAGATGTAGAAAAATATGTTAATGGAGTAGAGGTACTCTGAAATGTGTTACTTTATTTCCGACTACGATGTTTTAGAACTACGATGTTTTCTCCTTGCTTTCCTTTCTCCCATGATGTTTCTTATGACGACGTTTTCGCCCCTTGCGTCATTTTCTCCGTGACGTTTCTATCAGCGGTATTTTTGTTGTGAATGCTAGGGTTTGTGCAGCGACTGAACTAGCGTATCACTGTTGAATACGCTCTGTAATGCTTATAACAAATACAGTAATACTAATAGTAAAACTTATAATCTAATAAATTCAAATCCTTTCTAAAATATTTTGCTTCTACCCGCTGGCACGTTGGGTGATCACTAAGAAATCAGCCCCCAAATGATGAACTGCATGGTATAAAAATGTTAATGACAGTGTTAATGACAAAATGTTAGTGACACATAAAAGATGAATAATCTGAAACAAAACAGGACTTAATTTTTAGTAAAAGCATATCAAATCAACAAATTCAAAAATAATAAATTTAATTTAATTAATGAAAAATGTTAATGCAGGTAATTCTCTAAGTTATTCATTCTTCCAGTTCCTAATCTTTTTAGGCTATATTTTTCATTAAAAACTTCCAATAAAACTTTATGTAAAAAATTAAATGAATAATGGCTTCCATAGTTGAGTACACGTATTTAAAATTCTATTAACTGCTACGCGTAGCATTAATTTTTTACCTTTTTTCAAATTTCTAATGCTCAATTCTCCTTACTTTCTCGAGAAAAGTTTTTGAGTTACATTAAAATTTTGAAATGAAGAGGTAAAAGGGTTTTTCAATCCAATTTGAGCGCATAAATCATTATGCGAATATGTACTTACAATTTTTAAAGACTTAAATACACATGCCAGCAATGAGATTGTCATTTCCAAATGCTTTATTTTTTGCAACAATATTTTCTATGAGAATTTAAAAAGGCTATGTTTTGAACCGCTTTATTTTATTACTACGATGTTTCAGAGATGCGGAGTTTTCTCCTTGCTTTCTTGTTTCCTGCAATAAACATTGTACAATTGTGCGATTACTTTTTTGATTTGCGGTTTTACTGACTTACTTAAGTAATTATTTCTCTTGTTCATTGACTTACTTAAGTAATTATTTCTCTTGTTCATTGACTTACTTAAGTAATTACTTCTCTTTTGGGGACTTTTCACTGACTGTGTACAGTTTCTCCTTAGGCTAGAATTGCAATTTCCATCATCAGCAGCTAAATGTTGAAGCTAAACAAAGGAGAAGAAAGGCGCATTTAAATAAGACAGCTATTTTAGATGCTCCAAAATAATGATTGATGTGTCATTTAACAACTCTAGAAACCAATGAGTAGTGCACTAATGTAATGGGGAAACGACCAAGTAGAAAATGGACGTAGTTCGGGCGAACATGCCGATGTCTGAATGAAAGGGCATTACGGGCAACTTCGTTGTGAAAGGTTTAAAATATCCGACTGGTCAACGGAAACGTAAATGGAAAGGTTCAGTGTTGAGTGGTCAAACCATGATTTTCTTAGCAGAGTAAACCCGAGTCATCTTTCCAATATGACGTATTATTGAAATTGCCGAGCAAAGACTCAGATGTATGAAAGGAGCACCACAAACAAAAAGTCTGGAAGAAGAAAATTCAAGATAAAAATCCGTGGTATTTTTTCCAAGTATTCGTAGAATTGTACATCATGAATTTATATTAGAACAATAGTCTATAAATGTAGCTTATATTGCGCATATCTTGAGATGTTAGGAAATAGTATACCATGTGTCTCACTTTCTGGAAACAAGCGGATATAATTTGCACCATGGCTTTGTAGAACTCTTAGGTTTTATATCTGGACCACGAAACACGAAATGTGAGCTTTGCTTTTGACGAGATTTGAAATTCGGAATTTCCGAATGCTTGCGGGGCGTGCTACGAGTTTCTTCACAAGGTAACACTATGGGAAGGTAAACATTTTGTCAGTTTCTCTCCAATTAAAAGGCGCCTAGAGAGAAATGAACGAACCCTAGCTGGCCAAATTCAGGTATTGATGAATTATGGTCCAGCTCGAGCTTAATTGTAGAGATATTACATGCTTTCAAAGCCAGAGAATGCGATAAATCAACTATGCTCCAACCCAAATTCGAGCATAGGATCTACTGACTGCTACTCAGAAGCGTTACCAACTAAAACTTGACAGCACACAAGAGCCAAGACGATGATCCTAATACAATTCATAAAAGATAAGTGGGAGAAGAGAACAAGATCTAGTGGGACATATACAGGGGGGGACAAATTGTCATACACCATATTTTAATGCGACGCAACTATACAGCTATTAAGAATTTATATTTTGACAGAAATTACGAAACATCAGACATGCTTTCACAGAATTTGAAGACTAGCTTTACCGATTGGTAGCCAGTTACACCACGCGAGAACACAGGGAAGAGCGAAAAAATTCCTTAGAACATGCTCCATCGCAATAGATTTAAATCAAGAATTCCTAGCCTATTAGTCAGTTGCTGAAATCAAATGTTTTCTCATTCCTTGATCAAGTCCCTTAAGTTGTCAAATTGGATTTGCAAAAGCAAAATTTGGGAAACGTAAAAAGCATAAGGACTGAAAGTCCGCGTGCCCTACTTCCAGCAAAAGAAAACTATGCTGGCAAAAGTTTATAAGATCAAAGGAGAGTACTTGGAAGATAACCACGCTGATACACTCGAATAAAATCAGTAGAACTTCAGTGTACTTTCTCCTTAAAAGATCTGGAGGGACTATTCGTATCTGTACTCTATTTGTTTGTCTTTATAGATATAAATGAATCACAATTGTGCTGTTATAAGTAATCTTATTGAATATATTTACTTACGTCTATCTACCTGTTTATTCCTGATAGCTTTTAATAAATATATGCACACCCACCACACACACGTTTGAGCTTCATAAATTGTAGTCATTATTTTATTGCCTCAAAACTCTGTAAACG
>KK116018.1:366205-433093 GCA_000611955.2 Stegodyphus mimosarum
TTCAAATTTTTTAAGATTTTTCTCATATTCCAATAACAACATGAATATTAAATTTTTTAAGTATCACAAATCCAGCAGTAGTCGCGTTTTATTTTAGTATTTCTAGTTTTATTTTTGTTTTCTTTTCCAGGAATCTCCTTCCTTTGTAGTGAGTTAAAATTTATCATTCTCTAATTGAGCTTAATTTTTTATATAATTTTGTTTATCTAACTGCGTTATTATGATTTATTCAAAAGAATAACGTTTCGGAATATTTTGTGAATATTCTTTCTTTATGCTTATCGTTATTTGACTTCTGTTTCTGTAAAATTTTTCATTTCGATTTATATTAATTTACCTACATTTTTTTCTTTTAACTTCTAGTGTGCCAACTACATTTTTGGTGTAATTCCCGTCATTATGGGATTATTAGAAATGTTATTTAGCAATTTTGTATAATTGTTTAGCAGCGTTGTCATCGCATAATTACACTTAGAACAAAACGTGTGTTCGGCTGTCTTTATTCATACTTGTTTTAATGTATTACTAATCCACTGGAAAGTTCTATGGGAAACATTAAGCAGTTTTTAATGGTTTTTATTTGTTTTTTCGATCAATATTTTTTCAAACTTTAACTACCCTTTTAAGGAATTTCCCAGCTTTATGTATGATCTAATAATTCCACACTTCTCTACTAATTAACATGAGACAATATTAACACCATATACAATTTTTCCTAGGATAGAATAATGTTTTTCAATATTTTTTTTAATTTCTTACAATAACTTCTTTATACATATACGTAAGATATGATAAAATACGATAGCCACGTTAGGAAATAATTGAAAGCCTCAAAACTGACTATTCTAAATTTGATGTCTTCCCCTTAAGTTCATCTCTTCAGTAGAATCCCAAGTTCGGGATCTCTTTAAATTACATAACGCTGCTTGCAAAGAGAACTAAAATCTAAAATTAACCAATCGCATCTTAGCTGTACATATGCACCTGTTTAGTATAAATACTGCTTCACGAGCAATTCCGTCACTTCTTTTCTTAACTTCTCCCGCCCTGCGAAACCTCTGCGCTGCTATGCTTACTTGTCTAACACAACGTCGTACTTTTTAACCTGTTTACATAAAAATTATTGTTGCTAACTATGATTTGTCTTGCCTTTGAGGAAGAAGTGCAGTAAATAAGTCCATAATTTCCGTTATGGAAGCAAACTTTCTTCGAGATCTTCCACATTTACTTATCAAACCTGTTTGTTTAACTAATTCCACTATTTCGTTAATATCAACAGCAGAATTTTTAGGGTCATCGTCCTTGATTAAATCTGGCCAAATGTTTTTCCGCAATCCTTTCAAATTTTTTCTGTTACCTCAATTCAAAAAAGATTTAGGTTTTCTACAGTATCCATGATATTATTAGTTCTTCCTAAAATCCCTTATTTAGGATTTGTCTAAATGTTCACTGCAGGTAATAAGCATTAAAATTGATATACCAACTTAATCCATCCGTTGGATTAATGCAGTTGCGTTAGGCAGCAAGAAAACCACTTCGACTGGAATCCGTGTTATAAAGTCAGATAAATTCTTTCGGTGGTTTAGAGCATTATCCATTAAAAGTAGCACTTTTGGTTCAACTTTTTTTTTTATTTTGCAATAGCGTTTAACAGACGAGCAAAATGTTCAGTGAACCAACTCTGGAAAATTTTCAAATTCCATGACTTTTTAGTAGACTCCCAAACTGCAAGCAAAGTTTATTGTGATATTCCTTTGAATTGATTCCTATTTCCTTTGAAGAATTGGCTTTAGTCTGACGTCGTCTCCGCTAGCATCAGGAGCACCAGGAGAAATGTTAAGCAATCTTTCGCAGCTTTGATTCCCGACGCACGTTTTCCTTCATGAGATAGAAATGTGTTTTTGGCATTCTTATCCAAAATCGGCCCTCATCGACATTAAAAACTAATTCTGGAGGATAGTATCCTCGTTCAATTATTGTTCTTAATGTCGCTGAGAATTCTCCCGTCGCTCTTATATATCTACACTTGCTGCTTCTCCTGTAATCTATATGTTATGAAGATTATTTCGACTTTCGAAGATTTTGAAATCTATTAAACCATCCTCGACATGCAACGAAAGCTTCAGTTGTGTCACTTTCTGAATGCGATTAAAATTTCTTTTAGCCTTTTCCATAATAATAGCTAGGCTTAATGGTATATTGCGTTCAATTTCGTCATCAATATATATGGAAAGTCGTTTTTCCATCTTCTCTATTGTATTATTTCTAGAACGGTTACTCTAGCTGTAGAGGCTGTTTCAGTTGCAATTACTGATGACACTATTTTTTCCTTATTCTTGAGAGCTGTCCTTATTGTTGAAGTTTACAAGTCAATGCAACACCAATTTAACATTGAAATTCACTACTATCTAATCTTCTAAGCACTTCTAGTTTCTAGCGAAATGCTCAACAACAAATGTTTGTAATAATAAAAGTACGTTTGTGTAACACTACAGAGAATATGTAATACATATAAATTACTTTTGATTTTGGGGAAGCTCATTTCTGCGCGTAATTTTCAGGGAATCCCACTATTCCAATAAAAACGGGTAAACCGCGTTAAGCAGTTAAACAGCGTTAAGCAGACCAGTGTTAAGCGGGTCTTACTGTAAGTGCACATTTTTATTAGAAGCGGCGAGGATTTTTCTGGCATTCAATAGCTACTTTTAATGCTGTTTTGAGAAAGGTTTAAGGACAAAGATCTACTTAAGCAGTTTTATGTGGTTCTAACATCCTGTTTCCGAGGGGTAGAAAAGCTCGAAAAAAAGGTTGTTGTTTTTTTTGGGGGGGCTTGAATGGCATTACGTATGAAAGGGGTTGAATAGAAGGAATGAAAATTAGATATTTTTGTATCATTCTATCCTTGGCGTGACTGCTGAAAATTCTCTCTACCTTTGGGACATTTTCCTAAATGTGGTAACTTGCACTCTTTAAAATAGGATGCAGGTGGGAAATAGCTCTTTTTTTCTGCTGATTCGATTGCTTCTCTTCTCTGCGCCAGCCTCAAAGCGCGTTGAGCCTCGAAATAACCATAGAAAATGAAATAGTGAATTATCTGTATAGCTCTGATTAGTAGGTTTTGAGGAAAAAGGAATGCAGAAAGTAATGTAAAAAAATCGACATTTTTTTCTTTACCACTAATGGTGCAACGACTTGCCTTCCTCGTCTGTAGCGTCATTTTCATTATGATCCCTTCGGGATGTACACGCAACTACCTTCCTGATATCGTCATCATTCTACGACGAAGGACTGCCTTTCGTCGGACACCAGTGCCGGATGCCGCTCTACGATGTGCTGACGTCAAGTCTTCTCGTACCCTCATCTGGCGGTTTCTGCGTGGTCTTGTGTACCGTTCCTATTTCTTCATATCGATGTTCTCATTTCCCTCTTTGAAACCAGCTGGACTGTCTCATCTAAAGCACTATCATTTTCCCCATCTAGTGAATCTTCAGAGAGACGAGATAAGTATCCCATTCTGATTATGCATACTACATGCTCTCTTTCGTATTTTTTGTCCGAATTTTTTATCTCTTCTTCACAGTGTCCACTGCCTCTGATTTATTGTATTTCATTCGACACTAGATGCTTTTATTAAAAAATTTGTAAGAATGTAGTAATTCATTTCTATTGCTTTTTACAAACTGTTTAATAAGCTTAGCTATTTACTCATCTTCTGGAAGTAACTTTGTGTGACATGCTTTTAATTTTTATTGAAAAAAGCCATAACAAAGTAAATAACCCTTATGTAAATTAGTTATTTTTATTTGTATTCCCTTCCACCTACACTTTTGATAACCAGTGTTGTTACCCTCATGCAAACGTGAATTTTCTAGAACACAACACAATGACTTAAAAGATACTCTAAGGTTTATCCTAATTTGATAAGTTATTTTAAGTTTATGCACCTTTCCTATCTCTTGTAGCTTAAGTTTACAATTTCCTACCAGAATGTATTTTCAGAAACGCGTTTAATGCAAATGAGTAAGAGTAGTTTTTAAGTCACTGTTCCATTGACTTCGTTAGACAGCCAGAGTTTCTGACTAGCACGCGTTTGCCTTTGGGCTACGTCTCTCTCTAAGCTATTACTACGCTCGGCCGTACTTCAGGCCCTCGATAGCTTGGCCTACTTAATTGAGATTTAGGGGGCCAACTACTTAGAATGCTGGTAGCTTCGGCTATATATTTTAGTTAAGTTTAAATTCTTCTTAATTTGAGTTCAAGACCTGGTGGAAACTTTCTTTGTTGTACGCTCTGAGAAAGGAGCTGAGTATGTTGATCCTTATTTTGAGAAATAAAGGGTAATTAACCCAGCTTGAGCCTTAGGTCTCTGTTCATACACTCAAGCGATTATTCGCTTATCGGTTTACAAGGTTCCTCACATTGAACTGTGAAATAAAATGGTGGAACCCCACAGTACAATTTAACTATTTAAAGTGTTTTATAGGGTCGCATGGACAGCTGCAAAACAAATATTGCTTTGACTACAAAAAAACAAAATTGGTGCTTATGAATAAAGTTATGAATTTCTTTGAGAATAGCTTTCTTAAATAGGTTCAACGCAGTAGAAAGCAGACTTATGAACTTATGAACTCTGAAACCGATCGTTTCCCAGATATCTTGAACGCAATAATCATTGACTTTTCCCAGCTATCAAGATAGAAAACCTTTCTAAACATCCCTAAGAATATAATGCAAAGCAGCTAAGGCTTTGCTTTGGAAATATATTTTCTCAAACTCCATGATTAAAAAAATTAGTTATTTGATTGCGATCCTTTGCCGAAATTAAATTTTTTGCTTAATGACTTATATTATCTCGGAGCAATAGAAACGAGCTTTTGATGTGAAGAATTCCTTGGGAATCCCTTGAACAGTGTATCCGTATTTTCGATACATTGCATGTCCATACTATGGAAACCAGATGCGAATTGATTTTCAAAACTATCAGCAGACGCTTTTTTCCTTTGTATACACGGCCAGGAGTTTCAGCAATAGGTCAAATGAAGTTCACGCTTGTTTTTACAATTTTTTGTAAATTTTCCAAATGGACTTGTTTTAGTGTATAGTGAGCTCATAAGATCATGTAACTAGCTTTGTCTGTGTCCCTTGCGCTTTTCTTTATGATTTTTTTGCCAGGCGTTTAATTATTCGTTTAAATTTTACATCTTTTTCATCTATAGTTTCTGGAAACGTTGTTTTAAAGGTGTTCCTTACTTTTTGATGAGATGAAGTTTGTCTCTGGGGAGTGTCAAACGTTTGGTTCTTAGCTTTACGAAAAAGACACTGTTGATGCAGCGTAGAACAGTGTTATTTAAAATGTTGATCGCTTCGTCAATCTCAACCATTTTAAACTTGAATTGACGAAGTTTATTATCTGACATGAATTTGTCGCATTCTATATGGGTGAATTGGTTTTTTTTTTGTTCCTCAAAATAATTTGAAACAATACTGGTTTTACTGGATTTGTTACTCAAAACAATTTGACACAATTCTGGGTTATTGGATTTGTTCCTCAAAATAATTTGACAAAATTCTAGATTTGGGTACATTAAAGTTTTAGTTTCACTTCCTTGACTGAACCATCAAATTTGTTAATGTCAAAATACTCCTTAAAAATTTTCCTTGTTCAACTCCAGCTTATGTTAGTACCATTGTTCAGGATTGACGAAAATCTACTTGCTTAGCTATTCGGCTTAATAAACTAAACTCCAGGGTCCTTATTCATTATTATTTCCCTTATTGGTAATTTTCAAGATATCTGAATGTTCATTTAACTTTTCTAGCACATAATAACTATTAGCTTGTGCGATATATTAATCGACAGATGGACTCAGATGTCTTTTGCAGATTTTCTTTTCATTTTGCCATCTACCTTCCTTATCGTTCAATTCACTGCTAATTTTCTCGGGGAAAATGACAACGGAGATAATTGATAATACACCATAAATTGCATTTTAAGGGTAACGACTTTCTCGGGGGAGTGGCTTTAAATACTTTCTAAGGGAATAATTTTATTATGCATGAAATGAGGGCAGTTATGCAATGAAGCATACTCTCAATATCTACAACGAAGGTTAAAAGGTCCAGCTAAAGCAGCCGAAATGCAATATAAATTTAATTAAAAGTGGAGTAATCCGATATAATAAGCATTCGACAAATAAGAACAATAATAAACGGTTTACATTTTATATATTCTATATGAAATTCATAGGATAATTATTTTTATAAAACAGTTTAGCTTGCAGAAGTTATAGAGTTTTACCGAACCTGAATATAATGCTGGATAATTTTGAATAACAAAAGTATCACAAAAAATTCATTTACGCAAATTTTATTAAAATAATTGTCACTTGTTAGCATTTGTGAAACTTTAAAGAAAAAGGGATTAGCAGTATTAGCTTTTATGCTGTAAACAAAAGGAAAGCAATTTCTGAGTCTTAAGCACATTTTTGCAGTCATAGTCTGCGTATAAAAGTATATGAATATATTGAATGGCATTCTTATCAAATAAAATTATCAATTTTGGTTAATTAAACAAATTTTATTCCAATTTACTTTCAGAAGGTTTTTAAAACTCATTTCTCATAGATTCTGATTCTTAATATTTCTATGTCGCTCCGATAAGCTGAAGGTCCCATCAGTTTGCAGAAAAGTGCATTAATTACAAGGCTGGATTAAAAACCGCAAAGCAAAGCTAAAACTCCTACTAACAACTTCTTCTCTACAAGGATATACACTGAGTACCAGTTCCTAAATCAAGCCGTCAGGAGAATAATTACGCCGTTCAGAAAACTAGAATATTCGGTATGCAGCCAAGCCGAGTCGCCAATCTGTTAGTTGCATAAATATTTGAAGTTTTTGCAATTGTTTTTCTTCAAAGGGCAATAGCGAATGTTTTATATTCATTATATAAAACTTCCGCTCGAGTTAGACGCATCATTTGACATAGTGTCGAACGTTCAGAATGCTTGTGCTTTGGCAGACACACAACTTCCAACAAACGAGGCCTGCTATCAACAGAGAACACCAACCTTTGCACTATTGTTCATTGTCTGGATGGAAGGAGGTATCATAACAGTGGACTTCTTCTTTCTTCTTACACAGACGTCTTAGAAAAAATAAACAGGAGTTTTATTTAACTGACACTAATCACATCTATAACAGTATGATCTATTCCACAGAAAATATACCAAGTTCCATCGAATATATTTGCACTTCATAAATGATAGTCTGAGGCGAATTACCTTCAGCTCCTCCTTTGTATTCTTGTTCCAGATGGAAACATGAATAACAGACTGAAAATTTAATCAGAAAAGAGACTAGCGTCAAATCTGCGCTATGAAATGTTAATATACGCAACATGAGTCACTATGAGCAGCAAGGGACAAGAGACAAGAATGTAAACTAGGAAACCATATACTCTCAACCTTTTAGAGAAAGCTGTTGCCCATTGCATATCGGTTGAACTAAGCTTATTTGTTTTCGCAGATGGAGAGATAAAAGCCAAACGGTTGGTGAAATTATACGACACACGTTATGCGTTACTGGATTCCCAATATCGCATTTTGCCATGGACAGGATACTACATACCCAGATGGGTTTTGGTTCAGAGACTACGGTAGTGTGAGCTATTGATGGTTAGCCATTGGAGACGCCATTTTCTGTAGTAATGGGAAGTAAAATTAGGAAATAAGCAATCACGTTGTAAGTGATCATAACTGTAATGCTGATAATTACTTTACCATTTTCCTAATGATGATTGATTATATTTAGCTAAATAAGACATATACTTAACATTATATATCATTGCAACACTTGGATTTCATAACAGACAATTGACTCACATGTTTGAAAGTATTTCCAGAGGTAACAAATTAGAGAATTGTAAATCTTCTGAAATCAAAAAGTAATCATTGTTTTCTAATATTTCTGTCAATAGATAGAATGAAACCTTCAGAGGCTTTATAACTGTATAATTTACAACTAATGTTTAGCAAACTTTAAAAGATAAATTCTATTTGTTCATGCTATACAACGCTTTCAAATATTATGTAAGCACGTCGGAATTTCATTTAACAAATCTGAAGCACTCGTTTAGAAACTCAGAAATTTCATCTCGTGCTTAAGTAGAAAACAGTATATATTATTGTAAACAGTATCTTTACTATACGCGGCTTAAGTGTCTGCTAGTCTTCGATAGTTTATTGGTTGCTTGCGTAACTGTACTAGCCAATGGGGTGAAGTTGCCGCGAGATTCAAATAGTAAAATAAATTTTATCACAATAGTCATCATTGTTTTAATTAAATTATAATGGTATTTAAATATTTTTAATTCATACAATTGTTGCTTATTATACATTTAACTGTATTTACATATGAATTACCTAGAAACTTGCAAACGTTGAGAAATTAAAGGAGTCGAAACCAACTAACGAGTTGTGCGTAGTACATCACATCAGGTAGGTTTACCCAAACTCCTATGCTAAATATCCTTTCGCGTAAAGAGTTTAAAATTTTGCCCGATTTTATTCCGACATTGTATTTAAAACTGAATTTTCAGCTGAACGCAAAACTGAGCGTGTCAGGGGGAACGTGAACATTTGTTTGCATTAGCAATCATCTGTTTTTGAAATGGTTTACAACTGAACGCAAATTGAGCGTGTCGGGGGGAAGGTGAACATTTTTTTGCATTGGCAATCATCTGTTTTACATAAAAACTACGTCTTAACGTAATTTCTTTTAAGAATGCTTCCTAGAAAATACAGCACTGAACAGGAGAGAAAAGGAGCTAAAGCTGCACGAAAACGGCTTTCTCGACAAAAAGCAACCACTGATCAAAGAGAAAAATGTACTGCCAGTGGTTTCCTTCATTGCACTCTACGTTAAGAAATTAAGCAAGTAGAAGGGGTGAAATCTCCTGGGGCAGTAAGCAAAGGTGCGTTCTCGCCGCCAGCCCTGGGTACTTCAGTTTGAATTAGCAGACACCTTTGCACAAATCATTTTAATTACAATTTATAATATCTAGAACAGCGGTCATTTCGTATGACCGCCGGGTTTTTTACTTGTATTATAATCGCATATACTTTTACGTGGGAAATAAAAATAAAAGTGATTTTACTCGTTTAATATAAACATATTTACTCCATATTAATTTAAGTAACGATAATAATGAAAATAAAAATAAACATTAATTAATTATTTTAACATTAATTAATTAATTTAGATGTTCTGCTCTATAATCTACATGGTATTAAAGTATTATTTTTAAATCTAATTTAACTCAAGAACCCCACAGACGTTTCATGGAACCCCCAGGTTTCCGAAGAACATAGTTTGGGGATTACTGTCAGAATAAAGATTGTTGTACGTTATAATTTCTTATTAGCATTTCCAAACGTTTTAAGGGATTAATTGGCCATCTTACAAGAAAGCATATTTGTTTATAAATCCGTCGAGAAAATTTTTTCTTAAACTTTCAGTAGGAATATATCATTCTAAAATTAAATTAAGAAGCAGTTATTTAAAAAAAACCGTTCAATACTCTGGAAAACAATATTATTTAAAATTATTTTCTTTTTATTTATTCTGCATGTGTACTTTTAGATTAGACAGCATAAGACAGGAAGACGTAACAAGATAGCAATTGTCCTATTATAAGGCAAACAAATCCTTTATAAATCATTCCCTTGTGAGATCAGATGACACAGATAAGTTTAATGTTTCGACAATGTACCTTAATCAAAATGCCTTAAATGTTAATGGAAATAGCTTTCAACGCTCCCATTTCGTGAGTGAATGTCCATCGTGATTTATTACGAGAGGTATGTATTGACGATTTCTCCGTGTACCAAACTGCTGAGTAGAATTCTCTGAGAATTGGGTACCTTCGTGTTCCGAAACGCTTGAACGTAGGAAAGACATCGCATCAAAGAAAAAGTATTTATACACTTGTATGATATGAAAATAATTAAAATTTGATGAAGATTTGTAATTCAAGTATGCTAATTCATATTTCAATGAATGAAATCGTTACCGAAAAATATTTCAGCACATATTTAACGCAATCAACATGAATATGTAATGCAATAAAAACCAAAATTTCCATATAGGGAAAACAGATCAACGCAAAACTTTGTCATGTTTATACACAAAATATTATATTGATATTAAAGGAAAAGAAAATGATTTATATTTAACGCAATATCTTTTGCATTAATAAAGACGCACAGGGGTTTAGGAACTGAATTTATCAGATTCAAAATAATTAATTTTTTTTGCACTAATTATGCTTAAGGTCACGTCTATTTCTCATTCCGTTTTCATTCCTGAACCCACCAGCTGTCGAGCGGTAATGTCTCTGAAAACTGTAAAACTGGTTCGAGGCTCGAATCCCGGCTAACGGCCTGGCTGCATTTCCGTTTTCAAGGTTTACTTCACGTGTACTGAGTATACAAGCCAGTTTTTCCACGAAGCATCCTACCCCTTAGACATATAGTTCTAGAATGCTTTGCTATTATTAAATAAAACATACCAAATCATTTCATATCTTCCCAAATATATTCGTGTTAACGTCTGGTAACTGTAGTGGAGTTTCTAGAATATGTGGTGTAATGCAAAATAGTTACTCCTTCACATTTCGAGCTTTGTGTTTGGTATCACTGCCACTTTAAAGTCAAGATTGATAGAAAGAACTCTATTCTGACAAATAAAATTTGCAGTGGAACTATAGTTATCCAAGTTTCTATAGATGTTCTATGTGTGATTCTCCGTTGATAATTATCTACATGGAATTCCAATTTCTGCTACATTCGTGATAGAACATCCTTTGTTAATGATTCGAGGACTTCAGTTATCCTCTGCTTCAGCTGCTGTTAACTGGCTTTAGGAAATGGAGTCACGAACATTTTAACATTAACAAGACTAAACAGGAAAAAAATCACAGGGGCAGATCTGGGGATCTCATTCACCAACAAAGAAATTCGTTAGACCCAGAGCGGCCAATCCAGCGATGGTGTCCACTATCGTTAAGGTACCGGAGTCCATTTTTATGCCAATGTGGTGAACCGCCATCTTGCTGCAGAATAAAATCAGGAACCGCTTCCTGCAACTAAGGGAACAACTATTTTGATAGCATACGTTAATCGATTTTTAGCCGAAAAAATAAAGACTCAAAACACGGCTTTTGAAATGGCGCAGTTCGCAAAACCATTCTTCTCCAGCTTATCTCGCAAATTCTCACAGAAAGCTTTACGCAACATTTTGACGGAAGGCTTTAACGCCTGCACCATCTGAAAGGTGTATGGTTGTAACTCTAGATGGTTCCGTAACACACGCCACACGTTACATGAGGTACATTCAGTTGAAAGCTCTAAGAACTCGAAGTGTTGATTTTGCGGGTTTCGCAAAAAATATTTCACGAATTTTTTCAACTATTCCAATTCCGTCCTCAGCTGGTTCTCTTACAGAAGCAGACCGTGCGCTGAAAGTGCTTCATCTACCATTAGGTGTTATGAAAATGCGGTGGTTATTTACCAAATTTTATGCGAAAATGAATTTGCACGACTATAAACAGTGGTATTTCGATATATTCTAAAACACAGAACACTTTCTCCTATATGGATGGCGCCATTTTGGTTAACAATTAGTCTAGCGACGTTTTCGTAACCGGAAGATTTTTTACTGCTGTCAGATAAAATTTTCATAGTTGTAGTTCCAGAATTAATTTGTTTTGGTTTAATGAATGAATCACAGAATTTGTACTATGCTACTCTTTTGGTCCCTTTCAATATGAAAAACCATCTATAACTTGCATGACCTTCTCAGAGCAAAATTTCGAAGTAGTAAGATATCAGTAACATATGCACATATCATGCACTGATGTTCACAATTCTGGTATAGGTTTCGTGCGACCTGTCTTTTATCTTCTGAATAATTTTATAAAGTGCGTAAACCATGTTTGGCGTTATTATCGCTGATAACAAATATGTAAATACGCGCCAATATGTAAATTCATATGTATATCTTAGTACATTTTAAATTGTAAATTGTGAATTTATAAAACTTATTTAAAAACAAAAATTTTGAAAGTAAATAATAAAAAAATGGACGAATTGCATTTATCATGAACCTAAATTTCTGTAAAAGGAAGAATCAAATACGTTTAGTCCGATTTTGTGTCAAAATACCTGTATTAGAACAATGTTATATATAAATATAATATGTATCCTAAGTCGCGCTTTCGAGTCATGAAAAACGCAATTTGAATTTCCTCAATCGGCCTAGTAGAACGGGAGATACAGAACTGTCCCCCTTTTTTTCGCAGTGTACATATTGTAACAGTTTTAAATATTGTTGCTAATGGTTTGTACAATTTAAATAGACGAACATTAATATGTATCTGAATGGCAACGTTTTAAATGCACGAAGAATGTAATTATATTTATTTTAAAATTGTCTAGAATATGTTTCCTCTTCTTGCTTGTATGTCGTCATTTTAAGTGTTAAATAAAGTTTTTGCTGTGTTCCATCAATGGAGTTTGCTTCATTTGCGAAAGAAGTATTACAGTCTTAATTATTTTTGGAGGTATTGACCGACATCGAATAATCATGCGTATTTTTATTTTATTCTATTCATCACTGAACGAAATATTAGTTATACAGATTATTACTTCTCGTTAATATTGAATTGCTTTATTTTATCAGTTCATCACTGAACGTAATATTACTAATACCAGATTGTTACTTCCTATTAATATTGAATTGCTTTATTTTATTAGTTCATTACTGAACGTAATATTAGTAATTCCAGATTATTATTTCCTGTTATAGTGAATTGGTTTATTTTATTATTTCATCACTGAAAGTAATATTAGTGATATGAGGTTATTACTTTCTGTTACTATTGAATTGCCTTATTTTACTTACCGTATTGGGTAGTATATTTTATGCTCATTTTAGTTGTTTAACAGTAGACATATATAGCGTATCTATTGTTCTATGTTGTTATTTTTATTTTTAATGGGAATTACTGTGGCAGAGAGTATGAATTCCATATCATTTAAACATCTCATTTTTGAGGTTTGTGTATTTAAGAAAGTGCATTTTATTTCGTGATTCCTGAGAGCATTAATTAAATACAGTAATTAAACTGAGCTACTTTAAGGAAGCATGAAAACAGTGTTCACAAATTTTAAAAACAGAAATAATGTCCTATTTAGGAAGAGCTCGTAAGGAAGATTTGCAAAATCTCTCTGCTGAATTGGGAGTTCATGCGACTGCAGGTTTAAAAATAGCCTATTAAAAACTGAAAATTGTTGAAAGCAGAGATTATGACGAACTATTCGTCAAAGGAGTCTTAGACACGATAATAGAAGAACGGAAAGAGAGGAAGAAAAGGTAAAGAGAAGAACGGAAAGAGAGAGAGAGGAAAGAGAAGAACGGAAAGAGAAAGAGAACGTAGGAGGCAGGACGAAGCAGAAGAGCGAAGAAGGAAGAAACAGTACGAATTAGTGATTAAAACTTGAAGCAGAGACGAAGTCTCAAGTTAACTGAAAGGTCCGACCAAAAACGAAATTCGATGATTTTGAAACAGAAATTTGATGACAAGAAAGGAGATATCAGTCTATATATGCTACTGTTTGAAAAGCAAGCAGAATGGGCTCAAATTAATAAAGAATTTGTATCTAATTTAATAGGACTACTTTCTTACGAAGTAACACAGTTAATAGCTAGAGAGCTCCGCGATAAAGCTAAAGACTATGAGCATATCAAGAATTTATAGTTAAAACGGTTTAAGTTAAGCCCGAAAAAATTCAGGCAGAATTTCATGAAACATCAAAAGAGTTAAGAATCAACATGGATAGATATCAACTACGAAATAGAAAATTATTGCAGAGAATGGGTGACTTTCTTGAGAGTTGAGACTTTCGATCAGTTGCTAGACTTGATGGTGATTGACCAACTTAAACGTCGAGTCCCTCGAGATCTTAAACGTCGAGATCATAGTAGAGATTATTTCATTCAAGAAATTAGCTGAAAAAATTGATGCCTATGAAAACGTCCGCGGAAACTTTCCAAAAAGGCCTGTAGTAGAACGGCAGAAAGAAAAATACAATTCACAAACTCATAGTAAAGTGAGTTCATATAGTAAAAATAAAACTGGACATTAATAGTCATCAGGATTTAATTCGCAAAGCTGGTTCCACAGACCTAGAAATCTACGTCCGGATGATAAATATGAAAAACGAAAGACTCAAAAATGTTATCAATGTGGATCCTATCAACATTTAAGACCTCAATGTCCAAAATTATGAATAGTACTGATCTCATCCTAATCTTAACAGAATTTGTACAAAACCAGAGGATAAATTTATATTACCTTATTTAGTATAGGTTACGTAAATCATTATAAAATTCATATATTAAGAGATTCAGGTCCTAGTATTGATATAGTTTGTCGCAAATACATCATGCTGGAAATGCTGACAGGGGAAAATGTGTGGGTGCAAGAACTATTAGACTTGAATCTAACCTGTTTACCATTGGCTGAGGTCGAACTAAACTGCGATCTCGGGCGAGTAATAACCAAGCCTGCCATTATTAGAAATGAACTCGACAAAGGAAGATATTTATTAGGCAATCGAACATTTTCGTTGTGGAATGAACAAAGAAACGAACCTGATAGTAATCCTCACCAGGTTAATGCGGTCTGCACTAGAGCTCAAACGAAAAGAGAAATAGCTGAACGCGATGTAGAGATCTTGGAACCGATGAAGGAATGAAATGAAGCATCCAGAGATGTTCTTGAAGAAGTCAAATCACCGGAATTAAATATGGAAGATGAAGCTCTCATGAAATTAGTAAACATTGACTCAAAAGAAGTGGTACGACTTCAGCATAGTGATAAGGAACTATCTAAAATCATCCAAGAAGTTAAAGAAGGTACATACAAAAATGAGAATTATAGTCTGACAAGAAAAGATCTTTTAGTTAAAAAAACGACAGATAAGATGGGCTGCTTTAAAAAGAGTTTGTAAAAACCTCAAGCCGTCAATTATAAAGATGTGCCACGAAGGAGCTTCCGGTAATTTGGGTGTCAAAAAGACCAAAGATTGGCTGGTTAGACATTTTTATTGGACCAGTGTTACAAAGAAACCGAAGATTTTGTAAAAAGCTGTGTTGCTTGGAAAGCAAATGACAAAAAGAAGGCTCCAATGACGTTAGTACCAGTTATTTCCGAAATATTCACTAAAATGAATGTCGATGCTGTTCGTCCGCTACCTATTTCAGAATGGAAAAAAATATATTATTACAGCTCTGTGTATGTCGTCCAAATTTCCAGATTTTCCATTTTGTTGTCCAAATTTCCATTTTGTTGTGGTGACAGACATTCGTGATTGATGCTTTCTTACAAATTTTCAGTCGTATGGGTTTCCCAAAAGCTATCCAAACAGACCAGGGGACCTCTTTTGTCAGTGCTTTGACAGAAGAATTTTTGGAGCGTTTTGGAATAAAACATGTAAGAAGCTCTGTGTATGATCCTCAGAGTAATCCCGTTGAACGATTCCATAGAACGCTGAAAAGGGTATTAAGAGTCGTATGTATAGGAGCTACTTCTGATTGGGAGAAGTAGCTACCATCAGTTCTTTTTGCCCTCAGGACAGTTACACGCAAAAGCACTGGTTTTACACCAGCAGATCTAGTTCATGGGAAAAACCTACGAACGCCAGTCACTTTACTTTATGAACAGTGGCTAGAACCGACTGAAGAAAGAAAAAATGTTATCAGTTACGTTTTCGAACTTATTAATCGAATGAAGAAATGCCAAGAACTTGCCGTGGAAAACATGAAAGAAGCTCAACAAAGGAGAAAAACATGGTACGTTAAACATGGTTTAATTCTAATTTTAACTACAAATCGTCAAAATAAACTAGAGGTATTATGGAAAGGACCTGGGATATTAGAGCAGAAAATTTCAGAAACCAATTATGTTTTAAGTTTCGAGGAACAAAATGAGTCAAATCAAGTATATCACATTAACATGCTTAAACCATATTACAAAAGACCAGAAATGATTAATAGGATAACTGAAGTGGAAGGCGACTTAGAAATGGACATACCTCATTTACCTTCCAATCCAAGTATATTAAATTTCTCGGACATCATAGAGGATAATGAGTTCGAGAAAAGTTTGAAACCCGAGCAAATAGAAGATTTACGAAAGGTTTTATGGAAATATTCTGGTTGTTTTTCTAATAATCCTGGACTAATAAATGTAGTTTCTCATGATATTGAGGTATTAAATAACGAGCCAATACAAATAAAGCCATACAGACTGTCACCACGACAGACTGAAATTCTCAAAAAAGAAATTCAGGAAATGCTCGATCCCAAAATTATAGAGCCGGGAAAATCGGATTATACATCTCCCATGATTTTGATAGACTCTTCATCAAAAGATCCTCGGTCTTGTATTGATTATCGTAAACTCGATGCTTTTACTAAAACTGAATTCTATCCTTTACCTAATCTTGAAGATCGTATCGAAACCACAGCAAAAGCAAAATATATTACCCTATTAGATTTATCTAGAGGTTACTAGCAAATTCCATTAACAGAAAGAGCACAGAGATATGCAACATTTGTAACTAGTTTTGGAAGTTTCAGACCGCTACGTTTGCCCTTCGGATTGAAAAATGTTCCATACTTTATTAGCAAAATTATGACTATAGTCTTATCTGGATGTAAAGGATTCGCTGTACCATACATGGATGACATTGCCATTTACTCAGAAACCTGGGAAGAGTACCTTAAAAACTTAACTTCTGTTCCCGACAGAATACAGAAAGCAAATTTACGACTAAAACCATCAAAATGTAAGTTTTCACGAGATTAAGTGCGACCTAGATCATGTTATGGGACAAGGGCAACGAACTCCAGATGAAGTAAAGATCCTGGCTGTAAAGGAGTATCCTGCATCTAAGACCAAAAAAGAAGTACGTGCTTTTTTAGGACTAGTAGGGTATTATCGCCAGTGCATACCGAGATTTTTGGAAAATGCTTCACCCCTCACTGACACTTTGAAGGGGTTAACTAAAAAGGAACTATACAATAGTCTGGAAAATGTGACTAAGCTTTTAAACTTTTAAAAGGGTAGCTATGCAAAAAACCCATTCTTTATGCTCCTGACTTTGATAAAAAGTTTATTATACAAACCGATGCCTTTGATAACGGCATGGGTATTTGCACAGGATGACGAACAACATGAGCATCCCATTTTGCATATCAGCAAAACATTTACTAAATTTGAAAAGAACTATTGTACTACTGAAAAGGAGTGCGCAGCCATCGTCTGTGCTATCAAAAGGCTGCATTTTTATCTTGATGGTCAGCCCGAATTCTTGATTCACACTGATCATAACCCTTTGGTCTGGTTACAATCCAACTACAAATGGAACTCTAGATTGATGCGATGGACACTCTCATTACATCCTGATAATTTTAAGGTCATTCATCGCAGGGGATCTTTGCAAAAAATCTTAGATGTTCTGAGTACAATTAAGTAATACAATGTCTCTTCGTGTATGTAACACAAGTGTATTTTATTTCATTTTATTTAATGTAGGAATTTTACAGAAATTTTCCTTTCGGAAAAAGTCTCTCCGTTGGGGCAGAGGTTGTAACAGTTTTAAATATTGTTGATAATTGTTTGTACAATTTAAATACACGAACATCAATATGTATCTGAATGGCAACGTTTTAAACGCACGAAGAATCTTTATTATATGCGGGTTAAGTGTCTGTTTGTCGCCGATAGTTAATTGGTTGCTTGAGTAACTGTACTAGTCAATGGGGTGAAGTTGCCGCGGGATTCAAATAGTAAAATAAATTTTATCACAGTAGTCATCATTGTTTTAAATAAATTATCATGATATTTAAATATTTTTAATTCATACAATTGTTGCTTATTATGCATTTAACTGTATTTACATATGAATTACCTAGAAACTTGTAAACGTTGAGAAATTAAAGGAGTCGAAACCAACTAATGAATTGTGCGCAGTACATCTCATCAAGTAGGTTTACCCAAACTCCTATGCTAAATAGCCTTTCGCGTAAAGAGTTTAAAATTTTGCCCGATTTTATTCCGACATTGTATTTTAAGCTGAATTTTCAGCTGAATGTAAATTGAGCGCATCAGAGGGAACGGGAACATTTGTTTGCATTAGCAATCATCTGCTTTTGAAATGGTTTACAACTGAACGCAAATTGAACGTGTCAGGGGGAAGGTAAACATTTGTTTGCACTGGTAATCATCTGTTTTACATAAAAACTACGTCCTAACGTAATTTTTTTTTAAGAATGCCTCCTAGAAAATACAGCAGTGAACAGAAGAGAAACGAGCTAAAGCTGCACAGAAACGGCTTTCTCGACAAAAAAGAAACCACTGAACAAAGAAAGAAATGTACCGCCAGTGGTTTCCTTCATTGCACTCTACTCTAAGAAATTAAGCAAGTAGAAGGGGGAAACCCCATGGAGCAGCAAGCAAAGGGGCGTCTCTCCGTCTGCCCTCGGTAATTGAGTTTGAATTAGCAGACACCTTTGTACAAATCATTTTAATTACAATTTATAGTATCTAGAACAGCGGTCGTTTCGTATGACCGCCGGGTTTTCTAGTGTAATTATATTTATTTTAAAATAGTTTAGAATATGTTTTTTCTTCTTGCTTGCATGTCGCCATTTTAAGTGTTAAATAAAGTTTTTGCTGTGTTCACACTAAGTATCGCAATATGCTTATGTGTGCAACATTTTCATAGGAGTTGATATAAATTTTATAAACTTTTACAGTTGTCACTGGCCGTTAAGATATGATTCTTGTAATGTCATGGAGTCTGAACTGTATGAATTTTTGCCCTTGCAATGCCAGAGCCTGTGGTCTCACTTTTCGTAACAGCTCGAACACTGCGAACTGGTGGGTGGGGAAGTACGTATGAATTGCTTACTTTGCATGTTCCGTCACATAAGTATTCAGATACAAATAGTATCAGTGCATTTAATACTTCTATGCATCTTCGCATATGAAAATGCACTTAAATATCCAACTAAACAAATTGCCCACAGTTCGACAGATAACAATTCATCACAACAAATTTTAAAACGTGAATTTGAATTCAAATATAACAACATAAGTAAAATGTAGCATAAATCCATAAAATATATCATAACATTTAAAATAAATATAATATAAGATAAACAGCATTCTGCAGGGCTTAGGAGCCTTAGTAAGCCTTACAGACGTTTTACAAAATCACGTAACAGGGAAAATAAAAATTTCAGAAGGATAACGATATTCTATGTTATGTTCGATAACGAATATATTTTCTACAAATATATCCATTTTAAAAATTTAAATACTAAGTACTACAATTAAATAAGGCGATAATGCTTACTGCTATCTTTAAAACTGCTTTTCACGATTCACGATTTAGAATTTGCTTTTTATTCGACGATGTAAATATTTAATTTCATAGTATGTATTTCGCAGTGGTACCTTTAAATAATAAATCGAAACTGAAATGCTTTCTGCGTATTATAAAATTCTGCAGCGTAGGTTTCATTGTAATTTTTATTCTAGGAAGCTTCAGCGAATTCATTATAAACGCTTTATATAGAACTCCATCGTATCCCGGCCCAAGTTCCGTAAATACTGCATTTTTAGCAGCAAAATTTCCACTCATATATTTCTAAGTATTATATGTCGAGATTACAGAAATAGCAAAATTCTCTTTATTTTAATTGTTTTTTTTTTTTCAAGATCCGTAGGCATTCTGTCAGATTTAATACAGACTTAGAATCTAAATCATCTTTCTCTTATTTTTTTAGAAAGTGCGTACACTTCTCCTGTAAATAAATAGGTTAGGGTAAAGGCGTGACATTAATAATCTCTATTTCTTAGATATTCGTAACAAAATATGAATATCAAATAATGGAAGCCGACGTTCTCAAAATTATCATTTTAAGAATTTATATCATCTTCAGTACGTAATTATTATGTTTTATGTAATATTTTTCTTCTTTTGCACAAATGCGAAGGAGAAAGAAATGGTTAATTTTTATATGAGTTCTAAAAACGTACATTTCGGATGGTATCTTCCAAATTGAAAAAAAAAAATGTTTTGTCAACAGTGCATCTATGAATGTAAACGTGTTTATCAAGTGCAGATAGATGACACTTTGCAACTAACTAATGTCATTAATCAAGCCAAGTGAAAGCAATTCAGATACATGAGCGCGAGAAAAAGGATAATGAAATTAATAAAGATAAAAAGAGAGCGCAAAAATGAAATGTGTTTATTTCCGGCAGCTCCGGTTTTGGCACATACCAAGATAAATACTAGGCTGAAAAAAGTGTTATTAAGCCCATTATTTACGCTCTCACGCGCTTCTGTTGAATAAAGTAAAGCAAGATTGGGTTTAGTGACTTGCTGAAATGATTAATCAACGTAGGTGAGACGGAACTGAACACTAAGATTGCGCATTACGTAATCTTCCAGAGGAAAATCTGCTATGATTAAATGTCGAAGGAATGGCGCAAGAAATCCTCTGCGGCTATAGAATAGAATTGAGACTCTTTTGTTCAAATGCTTTTGATAAATATATAATTTCACCTGTAATTCACGAAAATTCATAAAGACGTTTGGCAACTAGATTATGTGTGATTTACAGAAACAGTTCAATTTTCAGTATTTTTGGACTTTAAGGATTCCAGATTGTTCGAGTAAAATTTTACAGCACTGAGAAATGA
Organism: Stegodyphus mimosarum; assembly: GCA_000611955.2. Classification (NCBI taxonomy): domain Eukaryota; kingdom Metazoa; phylum Arthropoda; class Arachnida; order Araneae; family Eresidae; genus Stegodyphus; species Stegodyphus mimosarum. Next base: position 387,045 of record KK116018.1, read on the forward strand.
TTTTTTCATGTTATTAAAATAATTGATAAATGAAAAAATTACAGATACTAATTCTTCAAATTCTACAAAATATTTAAAAAGTCAAGCTTAATGGAAATAAATTTATTCATTTCTTAATTACACTTAACCAGATTTTTAGTTTAAAATCATCGTTATTGCTGTTGCATGAATCTTTTTCCGTACAAAATTTGAATGAAAACTTGCTTTCGAATATCCGCTGCATTTTTGTCAAGAAAGTCATTACCCGAAAGAGGTATATTTATTTTTATCCAATATAATGTTTTTGTTTTTACGTTTTCGGTGACTTTCACAAATGTATTTTACACTTAATCAGCCTTACGCTAAGTGATCTTAGTTAAATTTGTTTTGATGCTGTAAACGTGTAATTTCCTTTATCCTTACATAACGATGGTGACGCAGCTAATTCGGAACCGACAGTGAAAATTGCTAACCACGATTTTCCTTTTCAACTAGGTTATCGGAATATGTCACATTTACTTTTCCTTTTCGTTTCTGTCAACTTGCAACAGTCTCCTTTGTTTAAAAAATGTAAAACATTCTAAAACAAGTAAGTTTCCTATACCAATTTATTTGTGTTGGTTATATAAAAATTTAAAGCTTCTTCGATTACAGTTCGGCATCTAGTTGCATAATTTTCCAAATTATACATATATTATGAAATAATTTTGTACTTTGCAGTTTATTTGATATTATATGAATGCTTGAATATGGAAAGTACCAATTAGTTAGAGGAGGGAGCAATTTGCATCCAACATTTTTAGAACAGAGTGGGGAAGTGTCGAACCCAAATATATGTATGTATATGTAAATAGATGACTTAAAATAATTACCGAAAATATACTTCTCGTCATATATGATGATGGCGCAATACGCGCTCCACAGTCAGCTCATGATAGCAATAATTATTTCATGCACTCAGCTTTAGAGTCTTTTGTGTTTGTTAGACACGAAGCAGTGAAACCACAACTGACTCGCACGAATGATGGCCCATTTAAAGTAACAAAAAGCTTTTCTACATAGACAGCTACTCTAAAAAAGGATTTTTTTGGTAATTAACTTACATTTGATTCCTAAAATTATTATCACTCTTAATACCTCTCTCAATATACACTGCTCGACATTGAAAATGCAACACCAAGAAGAAGTGGTCAGAAATTTATGCACATTTTAGAGTAGACGCACGTCACTAAGTTATGCCAATGATGTGAAATGCGCAGCTCTCCGACGCACGTGAAGTAAAATATAAGGGAAGGAACCTGAAAAATGGGCAATATTCGTGCCATTATTTCTGCCAGATGAATTATCGAAGAAAACTGGTTTTTGTCCCAGAGGATACGTGTAATACGGGAGAATGCGAGGCCGCCGTCAACGAAGGCACTTCCAGCAGATAGACGATTTTACGAGGGGCATGGTGATCGGACTGTGAAGGGTGAGTTGGTCCTTACGTCAAATCGTAGCTGATACCCACATGGATGCGTGCACGGTGCATCGGCTATGGAGAATATGGCTGGAACAAGGGAATGTGGGAAAAAGGAGGGGTGCAGGTGAAGCCAGAGTGACGTCAGCACGAGTGGATCGACGCATCCGCCGACAAGCTGTGGCGGTCCCGCAAATCACTTGTACCGCGATTCTGCAGCATGTGCAGGATACCCTGGATGTTCCCGTGTCGACGAGAACTGCCGCCAGTGGCAATCCACTACCTTCAGGGGCTGCCTAATGCAATTTTCCAGCAGAATAACGCCCGACCACACAGTGCTCGCATCTGCCAACATGCTCTGCAAGGTATACAGAGGCTTCCCTGGCCACCGTACTCTCCTGACTTGTCACCAATCGAACATATGTGGGATGTGACTGGACGCCGTTTGCAGACTCTTCCCTGCCTCGTTCAGAAGACGAACTGTGGCAAATGGTTGAAAGGGAATGGAGAGCCATCTCTCAGGACACCATCCGCACTTTTATTGACCCTATGCCTAGACGTGTTTCTTCGTGCATCGCTGTCCGCGGTGGTCCTACATCTTACTGAGCCGACGCCATTCTCGCTCTGTATTTTGACTATCATTTTGAAATAAAGATCACCTATTGCTGCTCGCCGTCTCTGCCTTTTTTCTACATTTCATCACTTTCTGACCACTCCTTCTTGGTGTTGCATTTTCAATGTCGAGCAGTGTATACAGAAAGATAACAGATTTCGGAATACGTTAGTAAATAAACTATAAAAGAAAAGTCTGCGAAATTAGTTAATTAAATGCAATTGCAATAAAATATATAGAACATGTATTAAAGATCGTTGCAAGCTATCTTACAGCAAGCACAAACAAAAACATTTTAAATAAAAAATCTTAAAAATTATACTTGAAAAAAAAGTACTTGATATAAAACCAAATAACAATTTTGCACGAAAATTAATAATTTCTCGATTCTCTTCGAGACGCATACGAAATAATTATCAAAATAGCACATTTCTGAGTTATATTTGCATGAAATTAAAAGGAAAAATAAGAAAATGAGATTATCTTCTTAAATTTTTAAGCAATGGTAATCAAATGCGAATATATTTACACAAACTTGAACAAACGAAAACTTATAAATAAATAAAACTAAATAAAATAAATAATAAAATAAGATAAGAAAAAATTAAAAACTGTTTATCAATATACAACCAGCTCTGATGCGACTGCAACGAAGATATGTACTTGATATAAGCACAAACTATAATTTGATAGTTTAATATTAAGAAAATAATTGGAGAACGGCGATAAATCTAAATACTGAATCAAGGTGAGGAGATGTTTCAAAAAATTACAAATAGTAACTTGGAATTTCAGAGAGGTAGAACTGTACAAGTTAAACAATTGCACTGAGAGAAAAAAATTAGAAAGCTCAAAGTTATAGAGAAGCAAAATAGCCTAACCACTGTAAATGCGTAAAAATCCAAAACATTTATTTAAAAAAAATTAGAAAAGGAATTAAGAAAAATCATAGAGATACAATTGTGAAAACTAAAGAGGGAAACAAAAACTAAATATTGAAAAGCAACTTCAGTTTCTAAAATATTTTAAATTTAAGATTTAAAAATATCTGAACAATGGTCTATAAGCAAATCCAAAACAGTACAGTGAATGTGTTTCAAAAAATTATGTCAAGTACCAGTAAAAATAATTTGGAAATCAAAGGAAAATCAAAAGAAACCTAAACTACGAAAACTAAATTTCTGAGATAAAATGAAATACCACATAGTTAATAAACTAAATGAAAATATCTATTATTCTAATCGGATAGCCAGGAATTTCAGATAAAAAAGGAAACTAAAATAGACTTCTAATAAGAGGTAAAATTAAAATATCAAAATAAAAAAAACATGCAAAATAAATGGCCAACACTGAAATAACACTGAAAAAAAAATAATGAAACTGAAAAATTCTTTATCTCTCAAGCTTCCAAACGGGACCCTTGTGAGAAAATAAAAATATTCATCCATCACTTAACAAAGGAAGGAAAATGTTATAAAGTAAGAAAATAAGAGTTAAATAGATGCAATACTGGAAAGACACAAACAAAGCTGAGTGGTAGGATTCCTGTTTTAGTAAAAAAATATTTAAAAAAATCTACTTATATTTTAATTTTGGAAAGGAAAAACCTTAATTTAATTTAAAAATTCTGTAAAGCAATACGTCACGGAAAATCGAAAAAAAACATTTGAAAAATGCATGAGTGGGAAGAGGATAAATCAACAACAAAAAGGCTGCACTATTTGACGCACATTAGTACTAGAATATAAATGGCTTTTAGATAGTGATACAGATGGAATACTTACATATGTATACACATATTGTATATTATATGCGAACATATATATGTATTTTGGATAGCAATAATTATTTTTTTAAGAACTTGACTTACTGCGCATACTGTATAATGCGCAGTAAGTCAAGTTCTTAAAAAAATAATTTGGTTTAAATATGTTCTTATTTCATTACTTTATTTTAAATAAAAAAATTAATTTGATTAGCAAAAATTACTTAGGCCAAATCTAAAGTGAAATATTTAGTTATTATTAGAAAAGTATATATATTGTTCACAAACGTTAATTTTGGAATAAAACCTTTTTAAAAACTGCAAAAAAGAGAGGAAACTTATTCCATTAAATATTTTAAGCAATGAAGTGTTTAGTGTAAATAAGTTATATATGTAGTTAAATTTGTAAAAGTATGTCTTATTTTGTCTGATAAATTTTAATTATTGTTCCTACTAGTACTTACATCTCCCAGACAGAAAATGGTCTCATGAATGTGTTTCAAAAATTATGTTATTATATTTGGCAAAGTCTGTTACTATTACTTGAATTTAGACAAATGAATATACGTTTATATGCGATGTGAAGACCCACCTATAACGGGTAATATATATAAATCAATTAATATTGGTTGCGGATTTTTCCTTCATTTCAGTTTTGATAGAAAATGTTAGGAGGATAAAATACAAGGGCTTCACTTTTGTACCTGTTCATTAATCTCTCCAAATGATTAATATTTAATGCATCTCTTTCGCTCAAAGACACGACAGTCGTAAATGTATATTGCACAGCGATATCGACCTGGGAGTAATGCCCAATTGGGATCACATGGCCGATTGCGTGGCTTCTTGAAACGATAAAGCAACCAGTGTTAAATCTGCGCAACAATGCGGCTGCTTTCTATGAATTCAGGAGCAAAGGAAGTATTTAACAAAGTCTATTACTATTACTTGAATTTAGAAAAATGACTATGCGTTTATATTAGGTCTTTTCTTGTTTTTGACTGAAGTGGAAAAAAAGAGTACTGCGAGTTATGTAAAAGAGGAGTTTGCTACAACCTTGAACAACAATCCATGAATGCTGCAACTAGATCAAACGTACCAGTTGATTAGCAAGTCAGTTTTGTATATTCAGTACCACAAAATAAAAAAAAAAAACTATGGAATTGACTTCAACAAATCCATTATTATCAGAATTTGCAAGAAAAATTCTATCCATCTTTTCCTTAAGGGAAACAAAAGGTGATGTTTTCTCAGGTGACATTGGTCACGTGATAGCTTTACCTTTTTCAGTAGAGAGGAAACACTTTAAAGTCTTCAAAACTGAAGCCTAGGAACTTCATAATTCCATGTTATTCAGAAATTGCCCTGGAATAAAGGAAACCAGTAAAAGAAACGATACGTTATGTTATACGATTTAAAATTTCGGGGTTATAATTTCGTGCAGAATTGCAACCAGGTGGTGTATTCGTTTGTCCCAATATACTTCAAGTATTAACTTATGCTATGGAAATTCTCCTGTGCTTTGACTATTCTTCATATCTTTACTTTGTTATGATTTTGCCGGGTAGAAGTACATTTTCAATTGCGAAAAGAAGATTATTTATACCTCAAACAGTACTTAGCAAAAATCTATAAAATAAGATATTAAGGCCACATGAAAGCGAAACTAGATAGTCGCACGGGAAAAATACCTCCAGAGCTTCTCATCAGACACAGCTGTTCTTGAATCCATCGGTTTAGCGATCAAGCTACTGTACCCCTGTTTGATCTCTATATTCGAAAAAGCAGCAGCAGCAAAGATAGCGAACTTCACAGTGACCTTCTATGGGCAAACATTTCCATTAATATTTAACTGAAAAGATCAATAGCAACTGGTTCACATGACCAATTATAGATGGGGCTAAGATACCGGCAATTTCGAAGAATAAGTGCTATTAATTTAAGAGCTCTCAAAAATTATTTTCCTTATATGATGACAAAATAATGTTAAAAAACGCTTTAAAATTGATTCTTACCTTTTTATACTTTTTTCAAATACTTTCTGTTGCAGATGGTGCAACAAACTTTCGCCGACTGATATTATTCAAGTATATCGATTCGACTCAAGTATTCCTGTTGCTCCCCTCACTTTTGTAAAATATTTCTGCTCCAGAAGAAAAGAACGAGCTAGCGCCCGAAATTTATACAATTTTGTTAAAGGTCTACGCTAATCATAAACTGCTTTCTTGCTTTATTTTTGAAACTGTCGTTCACTTAGAGACAACAAATCTCAAGACAACATAAAGGCGGTGATGCAGATCAGGGGTTGAGTAATTAATGGAATTTAAAATTTTTCGATCCTTTTTAAATTCATTTTTGTTTTACGTACTAATAAAATTGTCTATTAGAACTAATAAAATTGTCGTATTAACATTATTTATGTTGTAAATATAAAACAAAAAAAAAAACTCTGAACTGTTTTCCAGTATTCCATTTAACTGCAGCCTTTTATAAAACTCCCGAATCCAGCATTTTTCCACAATCTCCAGTCATGTAACATTTCATACACATCTAAAATTTCCTCCATGAAAATAAATAAATAAATTAGCTATATAATTAGATTTGCATTTTCTAAGTGCTGCTTAAATTAGAGAAAGACATTTTACACCTTAAGTAAGGCAGGCGGAGAATAATTTTATTTTTAAGAGATTTCAAAAGGAATTTTTTTAAACTATGCATAAGCAAACAAAAAAAAAGAATTATTATATATTCATGATATGAAGTTCTGACAACTCTGAATTAAAATGTTTAATGAATTTTTTTCATTTAAAAGGAATTTCTTCAGTTAATTTTTAATGAAGAATTGAGATAAAAATATTTAAAAATACATAGAAATATCTCTGAAATAAAAGCTTTTAGCCAGTGTGTATTTTTATTAAGAAAGAAAATGTGAAACCAATTTATCAGAATGTATTTTAAAACACTTATGATTACTTTCTGACCTTTATTGCACTTATAACTTTTATTAGAGCTTTTAATAAAAGTTGAGCAGAATGCATTTTAGTTCCCAAGTACTTATATTCCCGAGAAAAAACTTTAAATGTATCTATTCCTCTTAGTTTGCTTTATACCTTTTAGAAGCTTACCTAAACTTGCAGACTCTTGGGATGTCGTTAAGTGCCGTTTATAGTTATTTGGTTATTAACCGCGTTTTCTGTAGCCCTATGAACAATTATTATATCATAGTTCTTAATATTCATTGCATAAAATTTGCTTTATAATTTCTACATTAAAAAAAATCTTTTCAATTCGCTGCCTGTATTCGTGAATTTAGAGATTTTTCTTTTGTTGCGGCAGTATTTTTCCTTTGTCAGAAAAGATGAACTTTAAGAATTTAATATTATCATCATTACTTATTATCATTATTATCATCGAAATACCAAAGGGTATACTATTTAAAACATTAGTAGCATATATTTATCGAATTACATCTCGGCTAATATCTGGAATATGTTATCAGACCATATTTTTATGGCCATACTTATTTAGAGGATATTCGGGGATATTCTTCTTGTATACCCGTACGTTTGCTAGTGTCAAATAATTGGCTGTCATTTTACTAGGAACTTTCATGCGTCTGGCATTCAACTAAAAATTCTCAGCAGTAAATTAAAATGAGGTTTTCTTAGACGAGAAATGTTTCGGTGATTTATTTATCTGACAGCCGCCACCGAGTAGGGTCGACATATCAGTAGGTATTTATTTACAAAACCGGGAGATACATACTTTGCACACACACAAACAAAAAAAAAGGGATAGTTCAATATCTCCTCTTCTACTGCGCCCGACTGATGCAATTTAACTTAACATTTTTTATGTCTTGAAAGCGCGACTTAAAATATACAGGGTGTCCCATAACGACCGCATAAACACTGCACACTAGATTCCTCGTTGGGAGTACATAAAAACTGCCCAAAGAAGCATTCCTGTACGATCCATAGTTTACGAGAAAAATAGGAAAAACAAAGTGTGACGTCAATGCCGGTGCAAGAAAAAACACTGCATTAAACATATCAACGGCAGTATATGCACAATTTAAAGCAGATGTCCAAAGTGTCTGCCGTGCATGTCGAGGCAGGCTTGAGCACGCCGTGGAATGGCGTTGCAGCATCGCGGGTCATCACACGTTGCAGCATCGCGGGGTCCACGGAAGTACAAGCAGCATGCAGACGAGCAACTAAGCCCATTGGTGTTGTCACTAGGTTTCGATACACCTGTTCCAGATATGCGCGGCGAACATTTTAAACATTATCGTCTGGAAAGATATGCCAATACTGTTGTTGATATGTCCAATAAAGTGTTTTTTTCTTGCACCCGCAGTGACATCATACTTTGTTTTTCGTATTTTTCTCTTAAACTATGAATCGTACAGGAACGCTTCTTTGGGCAGTTTTTATGTACTCCCAACGAAGAGTCTAGCTGTGCAGAGTTTATGCGGTCGTTTTGGGACATCCTGTATATTAAATTTATATACGGCATTGTTCTAACATAGGTATTCTGGCACAAAATCGACATTTCTGAAATGGCATAGCAATTTTTTCTATACTTTATTATACGGCTTTGTATACTTTATTATACGGCAAAGTATACTTTATTATACTTTGATTATACGGCTCAAATCAGGTCAAAGTGCCAAGACTTGGAAAAATCGCACGAGTAGATTTTTGAAACATTGGCTCTCAAAATTTAGCTGCTCGTTGTTGTTTGAATTTGTATACATTTATTAATATTTCTCCTTAAACTTACTTGACTCCTTTTTTCCCAATTCATAATTTAGGTTCAATCCAAATAAAATTCGCAGTTATTTTCTGATTTGCTTTTAAAATTTGCCCTTTTTAGTAATTTTTATAAATTTTTTTGTTAGGTTAGGTTATTTAATTATGGCAAAGCACACGAGGGCTATCTGCCTAGAGGGAGGGATGCCTTCGTGGAGGACTTTCTAAGGGAAACTGGCTCGTATACATGTTACACATGGGGAAAACCACGAAAACGCCCATGCAGCCAGCCCGTTCGCGGGATTCGAACCTCGGACCGAACTACCAGTGTTCAGCGTCTTTACCGCTCGGTCGCTGGTGGGCCGATAAATTTTTTGAAAAACATCTTAAATTTTATCAAATTTTTACCATGATCTCTTACTAGGCATCCATGAAAAATATTAAAGATTGAAGCTGTCAATTTTTTACCATCATATCTTAAAGTAGACGTATTTATAAGCATAGTTGCAAAAAATTAGAGTTTTTTATCCAAATTTTCAAAGATATGCGTGATTTTATATATTGGCGAATTATAAGCGATAATAACACCAAGTGTGCTTTTGCGGCGCTTTGTTAATTGTTGGAAAGTATGAAAGATATACCCTTTTTTTCCGCTCATTCAAAAGGAAAAAAAAGAAAAGAAAAACAACTTTCTATAAATTAAGAATTTCACTAAGTGAACTATTCTTGGCGCATATGGAACCAAATGCGCTAAGATAAATTTTTAAGTTTCTCAATTTCTGACCAAATTTTCACAATTTAACACTGGGAATAATTTGAGTTGTAATATGTAAAATAAATCAGCAAGCCGTTTCAGATTTATCCGAAACGGAATGCTGATTGCCAGTCTTCAGACAAGCATGATCTCGATAATTTTCCCAAAGGACCTACTGATCCATTTAGTGCTGTCATTTACAATTAAACCCTTATCACAAATATTTATTCGAGGATGGTCTTTAGTCTTTGATTTTTCAATTTAGAGCTGTTAGATATTCACTTTGAAATCTTTTTGCTTGAACGTTGTTTGAAAATTCTGTCTATATGTTTCCCTTCTGTTTAACTCCTATCGTCTGCCGCATTACAATATAGCGTTCCATACATCTCGATTTCTTGAAAAACATTGCAGGACTCAAAAGTACAAGTTCATCGTTTTCATTGATATTAATAAATGGACGAGAATTGATAGCTAACATGCAGATACCGACCACTGCTGTCATTTCCTTATATTACGGATCAAGGCCTAATACGTTTTTCAGTAAATTTTTAAGTATTCCTATCAATCTCCGTCACTTATCATCTAACATGAGGTAGTAAGTAAGTTAAATATTTACTTTATTCGCGAATAGGTGTATCAGCAGTGATACGATTCCTATCTAAACTTTGTAACAAGTATGAAGCTCCAACAAAGTTTGTGCCGTTATCACAACATATAAGTTTGCTTTCCATTTTGAACCTATAAATCTACATAGAGCTAACAAGAATGCTTCTGTTGAAAATGAATTTACTAACTACTCAATGTGTACCGCATACGTCAATAGACTAATAAATCAACAAGTAAACAGATAAATCGACAATTTCTTATTCTCTTTGAAGTGTACTGAGCCAGCATCGTCCATTCCTCAAACTTCGAGAAGTTTCACGTATTCTTTATAGAACATACTTTACAGAATAACTTATAAGTTTTTCTCTCTGGAATTTTAACCAAATTACTATCTCCCTTATTCGTACAATTAAAAATGAGCCTTCGCATTTATTCGAACGTGCAATGTACAATATCATTTTTGTTCTAAAATCATTCAAATAATTAAATGAAAAGCTTCATACTGTATACAAATCTAACATATCCTCAACGAATTAATGTAGAATAACACCCCGAATAAATATTAATCTAGAAGTCAAAAAACAAAACTCAGCGTTATGTTTGTAAATTTTCACGGGAGTAATTTCGTTTACCAAACTGATTTTGATTTACCGATGGTTTTACCAAACCATCATTTGGCAGTTGAGGATGGTGATTCGGTAAAAGAGCATGGAAACTAGTCCTGCGAAAATTTGCAAATATAACGCTGATTTTTACGCTTTTACTTATCTTTGTGATATTCGGACATCCATTTAGCCGCCCACTCCTGGAAGGTAGCGAAGACCATGGTTTGACTGATCCGACGCCTTGTCCGGGCCTTACCCTCAGTCTCATCCTCAGTCCGCTTTCTTTTTGGGCGTGCTTGATGGCCCTTGAAAAAAAATCTTCTGATCCGTTGGTTTACCGGTCGCTTGATGGGTGCTGTCCTTGGAGGCGTCGGGACATTTCTAGTCAGTTGTTGCCGAATTCTGGCTGTTTGCTGTTCGAACTTTAGTTTTACCTTGAGTCTGCAGCTGACTTTCCCGGGTCAATTCGTGGACACTTGCTACGTAGAATCCTTTCTGACTGTTTGCTATTTCTTTTTTCACAGGTGCTATGACTGCGGCCATTTCTGTTGGCATTCTCGCCCTCTTCGTACTGTTAAAATTTCCTTTTTCCTCCTGTTGGAGCCGGTCATGACCGCTCTTTTCTGGGCGGGGGAATATCTTTCTTTTCTGGTTACCTCCGGTCTTCCATCTGGGGGGTGTCTTTTCTTGTTTATATCTTTACTTATGGTTGACTCTGGCGGTCGCTGCTGCTGTACCATGACTTGAGATAGGATCCTGCAAAAGATCTTGGAAAATTTTCATTTTATTTCGATAGCAAAACGGCTTGATTTAGTCGATATTAGCCGTAAATGTTTCACCATTCTTAGCTTTTAAATCTACTACAGCGTAGGTTACTTTTTCAATAAAATATGGACCTTGAAACCGTGGGCAAAATTTTGCCACTTTATCTTCTACTGTTGAAGAACGTGAACGTTTCAGCTTAAGTACTTCATACCCCACATTATAAGTTACTTCCCTTCATTTCATGCCATAGTAAAGTTTCTGTTTCCTCTGTGACACTTCAGTGTTTTCCTTTGCCTCCTTAATTCACTTTTGTATATCCCTCATTTGAAATTCAGAGGCCCTTTTTTTGAGCATAAATCAATTTGTCCAGTGGGGTTATAATCCTCCTGCCTAAAAATACCTCAGCAAGAGTTTTGCCTGTCGTGTCGTGTTTGGCAGTCCTAAGGGCGAAAGCTAATTCATTGACATAGTTATCCCAGCTTTTATGAAAATTTTTATCATAACTACGAATAATTTTAACTATGTTTCTGTTGGCCCATTGCGCTACATTTGACTGCGGCCGATACGGGACCATTTTGAAATAACGTATACCCAGTTTTTGACACATGTCTTCAAAAATATTGCTTATAAACTGAGCACCATTATCTGATATACTTTTAGGGGCGCCGGATATTTTAAAATATAATTATTTAAAATGGAATCAGTAACTAATTTCGCAGAGGCTGGTTTTAGGAGAACAATTTAGGTCCATTTACTAAGATGGTCAACCATAACGAGGAGATACCGACTTTTATTTAACTGACTTTTCGGGAAAGGGCCCAATAAATCGACGCATATTATTTCGTTTCGAAATTCTGAATTAGTGCTGTTTAGAAACCCGGCCGTGCGGAATTTAACATAACTAACTATCTGGCATGTTGGGCAAGACTGGGCAGACACCCTTGTTAACTTTTGCAGTTCAGAAAAATAAAATACTTCGTGTACGCATTGGATGATTTTTCGAATGCCACCACGAGCTGCCAAGGGTGAATCATGCAATTCCCGTAATATATTTAATATAAGATAGCTGGGATAACACGTGAGAATTTGTTGTTATTATTCGTAGTTTTCGTATAAAATAATAGACCATCTATCAGTTCGTAATGGACCGCCCTATTCCTTATCTCTACAATATCTTGGTGGCTAAAGTTTTCACGATCTCTTAAAAAATCATACATATTTTAAAATTCCGGATACTTGCCCAGTTCCATTATTACGGTCTCCGGGAATGTATCATATGGGATGTGAGCATTGCCACTTTAACACTGTTCTCTTCTTCATCTATCTTGATCCTTGATAGGTTATCTGCTAGGACATTTTACTTTCCCGGCGTGTGTTTAATTATCAAATTATGTTCTTGCAATTTAAGCGCCCATCTTATCAGTCTTGGTGATAGATTCTTTCCTGAATATATTCTAGCTACCGCCGCATGATCAGAGTAGACCGTTATTGGAGAACTTCCAAAATAGACTCGGAACTTCTGCACCGCTAACAGAACCACAAGTGTTTCTCTTTCTGTCGCTGAATAATTTCTTTGAGTATCCTTTAAAGTACGACTAAAGATTGCCACGGGCTGCCCATTTTCGGAAAGAACTGCCCCTACGGCATAATACGAGGCATCAGCCGCGATTTCTAAATTTTCATCATTTTCGGGAAATTTCAAAACAGGGGCTTGTGTTAACGCTTATTTTAATTTCTCAAAAGGCGTATTAGCTTCAGCTGTCCATGGAAATCTTGTCTTCTTTCGTTTTAATTTTAATAGCGGTTCGGCAATAGTGGCCAAATCCTTTATAAAAGACCTATAGCATGAACACAGCCCTAGAAAAGCAGATAGTTTCTTCGCCGTATTTGGCGGCGGATAACTCTGGACAGCAATTATTTTTTATTTGTCGGTTTGGATGCCTTTCTAGGAAATTTTATACCACAAATAAGGTAATTCTATAGCTACGAATTTGCACTTTTCAGAGTTAACTTTTAGACCGGCCTCATTTAACAATGAAATCACTTCTTTTAAGTTTTTAATGTGTTGTTCTAAATTATCACTTGTAACAATAATGTCATCTAAATAAATAAAAGCGCTTTTCCCGAGGACGGGTCTTAAAACAATGTCCATACAGCGTTGGAACGTTGCTGGCGCGCCTGACAGGTCAAACGGCATACGCAAAAAATGCATACCGCCAGACTTAGTTATGAAAGCGGTCTTTGGAACATCTTCAGGTTTTACATCTATTTGAAAATATCCAGATGTTAAATCTAACGTAGGCATATATTTAGTGGAAGTTATGTTTCGCAAGATTTCTTCAATAACGGGTAGTGGATAAACCTGATTCTTATTAACGTTATTTAGTTTGCGGTAATCTATTGCAAACGCCACCTTTTTGGGTGTGTAACCGGATAATCATTATTCTCCTTACATAGAACAACCGGGCTGGCATAACTACTGGAGGTGGGCGTGAGGATTTTTTTACTTAGCACATCTTTAACATGCCGTTCTATAATTTTTTTCTTTAGACTTGTCATAGCGGTAAGCCTTGTGGCGAACTGGCTGTGAATCTCCCGTATTTATTTCATGGTTGGTCACTTGCGTAAATCTGGGAATGTCACTGAACAAAGTAGAAAATTAAACTTAACACTTGGCGTAGTTTTCCTTGCTCTTCAGTTGGCAAGATTCAATGTGGGTGGGTTCGCTTTCACTTCCGGTACCGGTTTCATGTCCAGCTTAAGTGATGCCTAACTGAAATCGAGTCTTGCTTCGGACGCTGAACGAAAATCTATTCCCAATATTATGTTTGCTTGAAGATTTCTTACAATAAGGAACATAATTTTTACCTACTCATCCTTAATGCGGATTTACAGTAGTACTTTAGAAGGGACGTGACTGGAATATTGTTCACTAATACTTCAATCTTCGGAAGAACTAAAGTTTTCGCAACAATTGTATTGAGATTGATGGTAGAGGGATTTTTTTGGCCTACGGATTTCCATACTCACCCGTCAGCAGAAATCCGTTTCAGTTCAAATCTTCTTTCTTCTTTTCCGGGTTTTTTTCACTGGCCTTCATATTTTTTGTCTGGATTATTATTATAAACTGTCGACGTTTGCTGGTTGTTTTTGAATATTCAGGTTTCTTTGATCACTGATTCGACTTGCTTCCGTAGCCGTGATCTTGCCTCTGCGGTGGCCTTGGCGCACCAAATTGACGTCGTTACTCGTACTGGGATCTTCTTTCAATGTCCGCCGTTTTTCTGCTTTCAAAATGGAGTGCGAGCTCAAATAACTCTTCGGAAGTCGTCGGATTCCTTAATTCGATAACGTCTTGTACCTGATGAAGTGACCTAGGCACTTGTATTATTTCAGGATCCAGCCGGCTTCCATACAAAATCTTAAATAACTGTATTTTTCTTAAAGTGATGCTTGAGAGGTTTTCAATTCTTTGCTGGTACATGCTGAGGAGTTCCGCTTCTAATTTCGTACTACTGGGAAGGCCTTTACTAAGGAGGTCTTAAAATTTTCGTAAGTATAGGTAGGACTTGCCGGTTGGCCCAAGAGAGTTTTTCCGATGCACTTGAATCAACTAAGCACTTGACCCCTCAAAGCGCTAGTAGCCAAAGTCACCATTTGGAACTCATAGACTGGATACAACATAAAGTGGTCATCTAATTTTTCCAAAACGTTATTTACCGGTGATTTCCCATCAAAGCTCGCTGCTGACTTCATGAATGCTCGCATGGTCTGGACGATGTACCCGAATCCTTCTAGGGTGACAGCTGGCATTTCTGAATTTTGGGCCGATGCCACGGGTACATCAACTTCCTCTTGAAAGTTGACCATAGGTCTTCTTCTTCGGGCGCCACTATCAGGACTGGTATTTCTTTCTACCTGCTTGGCAAACATGACGTGTCCTGAGTGGACAATGAGTCTGACTGCAAACTATGTCCTATGGAGTGTAGCAAAGACGACAAGATGAGAAAGTTTAAAATTACCCTTTATTTTTCCGCGATTTGACAGTCGCGCCTGCACTTCGGGATAAAAAGACCAACCACTTGTGGTCTGAACTTAAAAACATAAGACTACTAACTAACTAAAATTTAAATAAGAGCTAGGTTTTAATATTTTACATAGATTACTAACACTAAAACTGGCCTTTTAAATTACTACGTCTCTAGTACGCAAACTGCGAAAAACTACAATACGTCTTTAGCTTTCAAGAGGACTAAAACCTTTGGTCTTAAAAGCGGACAGTAACTGATGGCAAGCTCGCGTGAAGTCTCGTAAACAGACGGCTCACTCTCTCGCCTTGTACTCTGCTCTTGGCAAAAAGACACAACTTAAATACTTAAGCATTAGCAAGTACAATTTGCATAAACATATTATTTACGCTTTAATTCTGGCCGGAAGTGGAAAATGAGAGATGATAGTAAAGTTTTAAAATAAAATAAACGTTAGTCAAACTTAAGAACCTTACAGTTTTACTGTTTGTTTCCTGTTTGTTTTTTTACCATATGTAAAAAATAAAAAATGAAGATTTCACGCATCAAGGTAAACAACGTTAGTAGCAAGCAGTATATTTAACAATGCATTTATTTCACACTGAGAAAGATCAGTATAAACGAAGAATCTAGATTTAATTTTGCTGTTTGTTATCTGAGTCTTACAAAATTTTAAACTCTTGCATTTTATTTGATTTCCTAGAGCGCTTATAGACCAAGTGTTCGACTAAACTAGCAAAAACGACGTAACGTGCACTAAGGCACAGATAAAATATAAACTCTCGTGAGAGAAATTCAAAGAAAGAATTTCCTATCAGCATAAAGATGAAACATTTCTTCTTTTAAGTGGAATTTTAATGAGCCCTTTAGAGCTTTAAAGAAAGGGGCAGTATAAAAAAAAATTCCCACACGCTTGCCTCGACTAATGAGTAGCTCAGGGTCAAAAAGATTTCTTTAGCTAATGTTACATTATTACATGTGGTTAGAAAATGAAAAATATATTACAAAAACTAGGCAGTATAATGAAAGAAATTTTAAGTCATCATGGATTCCTTAGGGGCTGGAAAGGAATATTCTAGCAACTAAAATTAACGGTGAGGATTAGTAGCGACATCTTGGGAATAAATGGGTTGAATATAACTCGTTCGGATATAACGGTGGCTGTCTATTTCAAAAAATCTTATGTTTATTTAGGGAACAATAATCAACATAAATGAAAATCAACAGAAGCAGTGATAAGTAAATCCGTTTTAATTATAAAGGAAAAGAGCATTTCCTATTTAACGTAGTAAAGGGACATTTGCTATTTAACGTTGGATTCAGTTTTTCTTTACTCTTTTTCGCGACACAGATGTTACAATGGTCGAACTGTAATTATAAAGGAAAGTCCGTAATTAAGCGAAGAAGGGCTAGGCTTAAAGAAGGTATTAAGTTGTTTCATTTTAGAACAGTTTTCTCAAATTTGTTTCGAAGTTTGTTAAAAACATTGTTCTCCCATTTGCAGTAGATTCAGTTAACTGTATTCATACCAGAATGTAGATTTCTGTTAAAACTTAGAAATTCGGTGTCCAGTTACTTGGAATTAGGATTAAACAATATATGCGTAAAATGTTAACATTAATTTGAATCGAATTTTAATACAGTGATATTCAAAGGTCATTTAAACTCACATTGCAAATGATGTTTTTAATAGCAACGCAAAATATTTGTGATTATTCTTATTGAAAATTAATCTGTTTGACTTCTGATAAAGCTCTCCTGTACATAACCGAAATACCGAATGCGAGATGCCGAGCTTGGGAAGGAAAAATCGTCAGTTTGCCATGATTCTCACACAAGGAGAGTGTATCCCTATGTTAGAAGCATGTTAGAAGCTTGAGAAATCTGAGGAAGCGTCATGATAAACAATCATTAGTGATAATCCAAGTCTATGCACCATTTGTTGTAACTAAATAATCATGCAGGTTAATACTATGCACCTAAAACCAACAAACCAATAGTAAAATTAAGGTGTGCTTCTTTTCAGAAGTCTAGAGTATTTTAATCTCACTATCCGCACTTAAACTATGTCCCGCAGACACTTTTAACTTGCATACAAATTGGAAATTTACGGCATCTACATCCAATCAGTCGTTTGGCGTTAATAGTAAAATAAAATTCATCCTCTTCCAGGGTCTGTACTGTATTTGTATTATTTATTACATTTAAAAATGTTCCATCATAATGATTTTAAAAGTAATTTATTTTAAGAAGTCTACTTTCAAAATTATAATGAGGAAAATTATTATCTTAATTGAAATTACATTTGCATCTGTAATAGTCCCAGTTGCAATAACTAAAGCCAATATTGCTTGAGCAAAAGCATTTTCTGTAGCGTGTGTCATGCAGAATGTGAAGCATAATAAGCAGAGCTTACATTCCTTGGAAACACACACATTTCTTTTGTCGAGGTTTCGTTAAAGTGAGATCTTCGGCTTGAACTTTAAACCTTAAAAAATTGTTCTAGACACAATGGCTGCTTTCTGGTTTCATTGCTTATGTACGAGCTTAGAGATAAGAAATAGTCTCGAAAGTCTTGGCAAAGCCTCATACTATTTCCTATTCGTAATAAATCGTACTTATACAGGGTTTATTAGCAGAGCTCTGACAAACTTTCAGGAGAGATAGAGTACATCTAGACGATGGAAAATCACATAGCAAAGCGCCTGCTTTCCTGGCGCGATAGTGACGACACAAAACGCAAAAAAGAAAGGGCACAAAAAGTGAAACAAAACATGTTATGTTTAATACAGCAGAAACCTACAAATAAGAACAAAAACAAATAATGATCGTCATTAAAAAAGGTGTTCGAATGATGCAGACCTCATATTTCTGGTGCATGGAAGATCTGCATGATGAATGGAAGATAGCATGGAAGATGCATGGCGAACGGTTCCTGCATCACGGTCTGAGTCGTAACTTCGGAAACCTTCTTTCATGATGATCGTTGTCTCCTGGTGTTGTTTTTTTCTCTGATTTTGTTGCACTCCGAATAATAAACATGTTTTCTCACTCCGTTCGTGCCCTTTCTTTCTTGACATTTGTGTCGTCACTACCGCCCCATGGAAGCGTTACCGACCATGCGTTCCTAAGTGATTTCCTATCGCCTAGGTGTACTCTATCTCTCCTGAAAGTTTGTCACCGTTGTACTGTTGTGTCTTTTAATCTGTATAACTTAGAATTCAGAAGCTGTGTCACATTCGTTTTTAATATCTGTGTAGTTTGTAACAGTGTATTTAACATCTATGTATCTGTTATAATATCTGTATTAGTATTTAATATCTGTTTCAACATTATTAATTGTCTGTGAAATTTGATTTATTTAGTAACTATATTTTAGTTATTATCTGTGTAGCAATATGTAAAATGTATAGTTTAATGTCTCCTTCAGCATATGTAACATCTTAATGAACTCCCCATGCGTTACTTGTGGAGAACAGTTGCGGGATCCGCGCAATACCCGATTAGTCTGTGTAAGCCGCCCGGGTGTTTGGACCCTCTTTTACCTGTCACCTATACTGATGCACTCTGAGTATTTATATCTCTATTAAAATAAATTTGTTATTCGAGGCGAGATAGTTTTGGTTTGGTTTATGCGAATACGGCAAAGTCTCGAGAGCTATCTGCCCAAATTTAGGGATGGCTTCGTGGAGGACTTTCTAAGGCATATTGACTCGTATACACGTTACGCATGGGGAAAACCACGAAACCGCCCATGCAGCCAGCCCGTTTGCGGGATCCGAAACTCTGACCAAACTACAGCCGTTCAGCGACTTTATCGCTCTGCCGCTGGCGACATTATTCGAGAAGAGGGCACATTAATCTGAATGGTTAAGGCATGTTTACGATTGTCTGGTCAAATAATACCCTCACGGTAGCAAAAGAAAATTATGATTTTATTTTTAAGCAAAAATATGCAAACCAGTAAGGAAATTTAGTCATATTTTGTAAATACGCAGATTAATTTTCTGTGCGTATGCTATGAAATATGCATTAAACTACATTTGATATTTGTTTTGTTTTTGCTTTACAGCTTATTTCTGCATCAGGCAGTAACAAAAGAAAAGTTTTTCTATTTCGAAAATGTATCTCTAAATTTAAAATAATTTTAAAATGAAATTAGTAACAGCATATACATGGAGAACATTTCATATATACTTATATATATGAATGGGGAAAGACATTATGATTTATCACTTATTTATATGCAGCATTATACAAATTATACAAAGTTTCCATATGGCAGCCTTTGTCGAGTGCAATTTCATAGTACGAGCGCTAAGAATTAAAGGAGAATTTTTCTGTCGCAAAGGAGTCTTCGGAAGCTCTAATGAGTGCTTTAGGAAATGAATATTTATGTACGTCATGTATCCAAACTAGTGATTTATACTAATTACATAACAGTTGCAACAATCCGTCTTCAGGAAGCCCCATTTCTCTCTCAAGCTGCAATTAGTTGATGCCTTCGTGTTCAAGAAATAAAAATAACTAATGTTGGGAAATTATTTTGTTCTTTAGAAGGTGTTTCTTTAAAACACAGAACTAATAACAATTAACATACTTTATTTCGGAGTACATTATATTTTGTTATTCTATGCAGAATCTGTAACTAGAATAGAGTATTCTTTCTAAACCCTGGTAAATCTGAAAAAAATTATGAATGACTATGTGATAATAAAGAACTTTATATAATAAATAAATCTGGACATTTATAAAATGATTTATAATTTACTTAGACAGTATTTATGGCAGATTTCTGGAATTATATTCTACGATAATTGTTCATTTCGATTGCTTTATAAGTTCAGAAATAATTAAATTGACAAAATATCTTAAAATTTCAGGGTTACATTAGATGATAATATAATATTCTGATATTACAGAAATTTCCGCTTCTGTGTGATACGTGTTCTATTAATATATTGCAAGGAAGTCGTTTTAGCAACACCTAATTGCCAGAGACAATTGTTTGCTTCATAATTTTTTTGAAAAATTAATTATTCAATAATCTGTGAAATAAAGTCAGGTTATTAATCATTTATTCGCCAAATTCTGCTAAGTTTGAAGTTTAAAATTTCATTTTCGTTAATTTATCGAAATTAAAATTTTATTTTCGTCCTATATTTATACTAATGTTACCCCTGTTTCATCCCTTAAAGAAACACTATAGTAATAAAATATAGAATATATTCGTATTAAACATTTGTATGAAGTTACAGTACTATACTCATACTGATTGACATTTAAATACTGAATTCATTTGTAGTTAGTATTTTATTAACTTCTTCGCAAACTAATGAGAAAATATGTAATATGTATCGCTAGGGCGGACCATTAGCAAAATGTATTTTATGAATACATAGTGAGAAACGCAAATCGTCGAATTGCGATACATTAAATATCCATGATAAGCAAGTCCAAACGTAAGTTGTCCGGCCCGCATCCTTTGCTGAGGATCTAATAGACAACGGTTTCAATAAGCCGCGAAAGTCCAGAAAGACGAAAGAGATTTTGATATGTATAATACTTACTCACATGTGGGTACCAAATCAACTAACCTCTTCTTTCCCTTATTTTTAATGTCCTGTATCCTATAAGAATAGTTCACGAAGGACAGTGCGTTGGATAATTTTCAGAATCTCCTTTTATTTATAGGTTCAAATTTTCAAATGGAAATTCTCGCATGAAGACGCTTTGAGGCAGATTCAAATTTTCTAATGCAAAAGTTTTAAAAATGAGAATGGCATAAAAGGAAATTTGTTTACTACGTTTCGGAGTTTGAAGAACAAGATGATCTAAACAAAAAAAAAAAAAACAGAGAAAAATCATATTTTTGATAAAATATGACGAGTAAAAATTCTATAGTTAAAAACCTAATAATACCCAAACAAGGATAGTTATAAAAGTTTGAATTTTAATGAAATATTTCCAAAAATTAAATACTTAGATGATAACAATAAGCTTTTTGAACAAATGCTTACACGAAGAAAAGAATCGTAATAAGCAATTTTAACGAAGCTGTTGAATAATGAAAAGCAATGAGATAAGTACGCACGTTTTGCAAGCGATTTTTTTTTTCTTTTTGCGAGGAAGTTAAGGGTGCGTTATCCTTACACAAACAGAAGAAAGACTTACTCATTCTATTCGACGAACTCTCGGCCAATATTTCGTGTTAGTTGACCGGCAAGTGTTTACAAATACAATTCTTATTATTTTCTCTTGAGCGTATAACAAACAGATTAGCAAAGTTTCAAAGCGTGATGTGCGCTGTAAAAGTAAAGCGTGAACTTTTTTTAACTTTCGGTGTTAATTCATTTTTTTCTTTTCTGGACAAATGATACACACGCAAAGAATAATCATTATTTACAGAAAGCAAGATAAGATTAATAGCAGAAATAAATTTACGTTGGGAAAAAAGAATCATTATAAAATAAAATTAAAATTAAATTTATTTTTTTTAAATTATTTTAACAAAATATTTAAAACGAACTATTATTGGAAATAATAAGAAATAAATTTACATTTAAAAGAAGAATTAAAAAATTATTTCAACAAAATATTTAGGAGATTCTATAATCCAGGAATACATATACTTAAAATAGTGAGATGAAGTAAAAATATAGCATAGATAGAAAATGTGT
The DNA here is from genome assembly GCA_000611955.2 of Stegodyphus mimosarum. NCBI lineage: Eukaryota > Metazoa > Arthropoda > Arachnida > Araneae > Eresidae > Stegodyphus > Stegodyphus mimosarum. Next base: position 409,053 of record KK116018.1, read on the forward strand.
ATAAAATTCGAAAGTTAAAAATAATTATTCTTTTGAATAATTTTTTATCCAAATACTTCCAAACCATTGTTTTGAATATAACTTCTTTTGACATGTCCGTTTTCAGAATAATGTCAATACTTCATTATATCGATACATTTTATTGTGAAATATATTGAAAGAAATTGTTATTTGGAAAAACTGATTCAAGCATTCTAGAATTTTAGAAATTCTAGATTAAATGAAAACTCAGTTGATAGTAACACTAGCACGATATCACTGAAGGCTGCCGTCGATTGCGCAAAGGCGAAAACGCATGGTATTAATCAGAAATGTAAAAACTAATTGCACACAAAATAACTGATGTACAAGCTAGGTAACAAATTCATTAATAGAGAACTTATTCCTCAATAAAGAGATACGAGACTAGCGCTACAAACCGCTTATTACGCTGTAGAACGCTTATAATGTAGAGCAGTCAATTAAATAATTTCTGACGGCGTCTAGCATCCGATTCACTTGGACTTATAATTCCATCAACACGCATAGCATTATATTTAATACAGTCAAAACAAATCGATTTAAAAGTTAATTTTTTTAATTCTTTTTTGCTTGCCTGTAAATGAGATGTTTAGGTTTGTCTTTTTGATTAACTATTATTCATCTTTACTGCAAAAGTATCCAACTACCTTAGACATATTTATACTAAACTAACTTGCACGCAATAGCAAAAAAAGTTATAAAAGCAACATTTTTTCATCAAAGATTATTAAACTTTTAGAACAGGCGGCATATAAAATTTATCCCCGTCTTTCCTCCATAAAATATCCAGTTCCTTATATGTTCTTGTTGTATATTGCATTCGACCCATTTTTTCAAGCTTATGGAATAGGAAAGCTTATGTTGCTCTTATGCTGCGTTTATTCATATTTATAGCATAAATTGAAAAGATTATCTTCTAAAGCGGAATATGTATTCATTTCTTAATGTTAAGTATAATTCATTTCCTAATGTTAATTTCTTAATGACTGTATTTTAGTTTAAATATTATCTATTTTAATTTATGTTTCATTTAGAACTTTGTTTGTTTGTGGTGCAGCACATTTTTTTCTGCTGTTGTACTCGAGCGTCATCGGGACTAGCATAATGCAATATTTTGATCTGTATATATAATACTTTTCTTCAGTATCTTGTATACCGTAAATTCAAGAATTTTGTGTATAATGAAGTTTCAGTATTCTAAAATAAACCTATACGTAAAACTTAATGCAAATACCTAATTTTAATTTTCAATACATTGCACTGGTCTGAATTAAAATCACATAATCATCTGAAATTGGAAAGCCGGAAAAAATAATACCAAATATTTGTCCTCAAATTTAAATCCTGTAGTATTTCGAAATTTTAAAATAAACGTAATATTCTATAATTGCGATACTATCAATGGCGTAGTACTAAGCGCATGCGTGTATTGTAAAAGTAAATATTTGATCGTTGTGAAGCGAGAGATAGGTAGAAATAAGATGATAAAATATTCATTCAAATTTGAGCTTCATCCTATTCTTATAAATAAATATCTTAAAAATATGAAAAGAGTGTGGTTTCAGTTCAAAGCAATTCGGTGAATTATTACTGAGTATGGTTTCGGCGAATAAAATGAGATGAGGTTTTCTGCACAAATTACGGGAAAGCAAAATTTAAGTTCTTATATCATAGACAAAATTACAGCTCTTCTATCAGTAAATCATACATGTACAAAATTCAGACTTAAAAAAATATACGTATTTTTTTTATTTTTCTCTAAAGAACCAAAATTATCATCCAGTAACAGGCTAAAAATATTATTACTGCATTGTGTAAATTCATTCTATAGTATTCCGTATCACATTTTCCATTTATATCATCAAAATACCTTTACTCCTTAAAGACAGAAAATCCGTGCTTTTCTCTTTTGAAATGTGTACATCCTTTCTTCTTTATAACCTATATATATTTCGCGAAATAGAATTATATATATTAAAGATATTAATTCACATGCTGAGTAATTTTTCAGGGCATGTGCTATAGTTTGAAAATAAAAAATCTACAGTTTTACAAATATATCAACCAGTATTCTGTCTCATATCTGCGACATGAACTGATTGAAATATTTGTAAAGCTGCAGATTTTGTATCCATACTTGGAATCGGATTTAAAGTTGTCCTCCATTTCGAAAGATAGTTTTACAGTGCAAGATTCTGAGCCAATCTCGTTTCAGCTCTCTCGAGGAAATCGGATCTTCCAGACAGGTTACAAACTGCCTTAAACTTTTACTCAATATATATAAGTAGTATATCCGAAAGAAGGAATCATTTTTATTTTACGTTCTCAGCAGAAAAATGCTTAAAAATAATATATATGAGACGTGGAGAAACTAAGAAGGAAGAAATAACAGTAATACCTCCTTTTTTCTACATTCAGGATCCAGAACATCTGAGAAATGAAATATCTGCCACATCAGTCGGGCCATGGGAATCACTTGAAGGGACGTTACAGCTAGCACAGCTAAATCTTTTCCCTTTGGATGTTGGAGTTAGAGTATATTTTATCAGAGCAGGCGTTATAATGTCAGCTGAGAGTGTCCTTAGTGTCATGTCGAAATATTTCTCTTTCGAGATTTCTTTTTTTTCTTTTTTCGTTAGATTCTTTATGAGCTTCTTGGTCATATTGTGGTATTACGCAGCTTTTACTTACATCAATGTTTAGTTTATTAGTATGGACATTACGTCTTACCATACTGCTCGAATTTGAGACGGCTCATTCATAAAATGAGGAAGCATTTTTAATGTTTTTTTTTCCAAAGAAGGAAAGGAACTTGATAGTATCACGTATATCTGATTGATACTTCAAGGATATTAGATATATACACAAACCATTAGGTATTTTACCGCGGAATAGGAGATGCGAAATGTGTGTAATGCTCTCTCCAGGATTCGAACTTCTGACCTCTGGATAATGGCCGGATGTCTATTTCAATTGCACCATAATGGCGCAATTGAAATAGACAATGATGAGCAGTAGCGGAGAGAAAATTCCCCTCTTAAAGGGAAACTAAGGAGATGGAGGCCCAGTCCTCAAATTCATATCGTAACAACTACCATTCACAGCCTTTTGTTTGGGCGCCAGTGTGCAGGCTGTTTAGCATTTTCGAAGCCTGGAGACTGAAATAATCCTCAATTTCCTCTTCCGGATTCGAAATTCGCACCTTCTATCTCTAGACATGCTTCCAGGTATAGTACTATGAAGGCATGCGGTAAGGAGAGAGGAAAAGTACCAAAGAATTTCACAAAATAATAATAATAATAATTAAAAGGTTTAGTTTGATTAAGTGAGAAATATTTGTTTCCTTTAATCTGAAAGGTCTAGGCTAGCATATAAGAGGGTACTTTAAAATAAATCATCTTATCATTCGGCACATTGTAGTATTATTCTACGAGAATAGGTCTCAGAAAATATAATATTTTTAACATTTTAGGTAGCTTAATGACTTAATGACTTAATTGAATTATTAAAATGTACACATAACTTATATTAATTTAAATAGTATATGCCGTTTACTTCCAAATAGAAGAGGATCCATGGAAATCTAACAGTAAGATTTTGCTGCAAAATATCAACCAATTCGGGTACAACCTGAATTTAAAATTGTCTTATGAACCCAACGAAAAACCACCAGAAGTTCAATTCTCTGGTTGTCTAACTTTATTAGACCTATTAGACTAGCTGAGAGTTAGAGACATGTCTTCATATTTTCATAAAACAGGCTAGAAATAATTATTCGATTTTCACAAGTATTGCAATAGAAATGCTATGGATAGAACTGCTCGAATTATGAAAGATGATATTATGAGCTGGAGCTGGAGGGCACCAGTATGAACAATGGAATGGACGACAGTGTTAATTACTCTGATAAGAAAACTTCGAGTATTGCTAGAAAATTACGAATCGGATAGTTATATTGATAAATTTGATTAAAGTGTATTAGGATTAAATAAAAAAGTCTCCAATTAATTTCAATTAACAATGATTTTAAGTTATTAGTCCAAAGGGGCAATTTGCCCTGAAAGAGTATTAATTTTGTTGTGGCATTTTGCGTTGAAAACTATAAACGGCAAATCACTTTTCAAATTGTTGCCATCAAATATTATCGCCCTGAATTATACTTAAATAAATTAAATAATAAAGAATCTGTATGAATGTATGTATGTTTCTCGCACTGTGATAAAACTATGGTACTTAGAGTCATCAAAATTTGAATAACGTAATCTTCCATAAAATATGGGCATGTGGAAGCCCTAATTTGAATTTAAAATTTGTTTTACTATTGATTTCATATGTAACACTTTAACCAATTTTTGATTAAAAACCTAAACGATTTCAAAGCGAGCAATGGCAACACTGTAAGAAAAAAAATGTATCTCCAGCACGCGAGATTCTGTATCAGAATTTCCAAAGGTATACTCATTTTGGAAGTATTTTGCGATATTGTTGTAACTGAATCTTATGGTTTGAGTACGTAGAACATGATATTTAATATATAAAGGTAATACAACAAAATGTTAAAATGTTAAAAGAACGCCCCTTTGGTCGTAATTTAAAATCTGAAAATTTTCAGATTTTTCTTTATATGTATATTTTTGCAACCGACTGATTTGTAAATTAACCTGAATTCTTATATAGTATGTCCTTAATACATATACAAAGAAATAAAATTAACCACAAAAATAATTGGCTTATACACGGAAATATAAAAAATTGTGTTTAGAAATATGTAATTACATTATAAAAGTGTACTTGAAAGAATAAAATTTGCCACTAATATGAGCATGTATGTCACATTAGTGGCAAATTAGTGGCACCTCTCACATTAAGTTAATTACTTTGATGGACACGTTTTTTCTTCTTGCTTAATTCAATAGTACTAACTAATCTAAACATAGTATGTAACTAAAAGCTATGAAATATGATATTATTTGTCGACATTAGTTATAATAGGGTCAGAAGCACTATATAAAGTTTTTCAATAACTAAATTCTGTACCCTGAATCTTTTAAGCAGAGAGATTGTTGCACCTAGTGAGAGAGAGGGAACTCTAGAAGAAATAGAAGCTTGATACTCATAGTGATGTCAAAATTTCGTCTTCATTTTACATTATTTTCAAGTTTCCATATCTCTAATATGTTCTACAGATATACTCGAAGCAAGTTCAGTGAAGTAATACAAACAATAAATATTTCAGAATTATAGAAACAAAATGAAGATCTTAATACTGCCTTCATACCTAATCCTTGTGCCTTGAGAACCAAGATGAATATATACAGCGTTTTCACGATCGGGTTCTAAATTGATAGTCACGTAGCTCAGTTTTAGAAAGCACAGTTATTTCCTGTTTGAGTAGACACATTTTATTTCTTTATTAGGTTTAAACATTTTAAATTGTAAAACGAAGAAAATATACAAATGCGTTTCCCACTAAAAGCGACATAGAGATTTACAGGAAGATGTCAGACAAAGAAACAAGCTTACAAGAAAAAAAAAAGAAGCATTATTATTAGGAATGGTGTTAATTAATAAGAAGAGCTGTTAATTGAGAAATGCACTTACAAGCCTACTTTCTTGGCACTCCTACGTTTGAGACAATTTCAATTCGTATCAATTCTTTGGGAACAAATATGTTTTGTTGTGACTTATTTCCGTTGTCTGAAATTAATATCAGATCAAGCTCATGGATTTTATCGTTGTGAAGGGCACCGGATTGAATCTGCTATTGAAATGGGCCTTGGACATTTTTAGGTAATAGTACGACACTGACCTATTGTGTCCCAATTTTAAACGATAACCTCCTTCCAAAGAATAGATCCAAAGATCTTCCAACCTTTGAGTGTCCTCTTGTCGCAAGGACAATATATGCTTACAAATATATATCCCTTCTCCGGAATTCGAACCCGGACCTTGTCATCGGTCTTCTCCGACTTTCCCTTTGGTACAGCAATTAGCGCCGATAGCTGCTATACTGGCTGGGTTGCGAAAATTCGTACTTTGGAGCAGCACAGTTTGCAATGCATCTAGGACTATAGTTGTTTAGTGCCATCATTCATGTGAACAGTTATCAGACATAGCCACGACACTCGGCCTTACATCCAAGAAAGATTCATCTTAACTACTACCACGTGATGGCAAAAACCTCTTTCAGTACAGCTTATAATGTTAGCATACTTTTTTATCTTTGGGACCACAAATAACTAGATTACAAAAAGTCGCAGGGTGCAAGGTTTGAAGACCTTATTCGTCATTCGTGCAGAGCAGAGCAACTGAGAATGTGATAATTGTCAAAGGTTGATCGTAGCATGTGTTGGCAGGATATGGGAGAAAGTGCGCCATTGTGCTTGAATAATACATTTTGGAACACTTGTTTCTGTTTCAGAAGCTGATGATACTGTTTCTTGAAGTCCACGACTCTGATAGAACCAGTTCTAAATTTTCTGTTGCGGCATGTAATGAATGAAGCAGTGAATCCACTTTGTCATATCTGACAGAACAAAAGGCCTTTCCACGAAAGCATGTGAGTTCTTTCTCGAGCAAATGAAGTTGTGCATGTTCTTATAAAGCGAAAAATGCGCCTCATTTGTTCACAAGGTGTTTGACAGACATGCCGCCTTTTTCCCATGTAGTGAAAAACCTAGTGTATAAATTCATGATGTCTAATGAAACTAGTTTGTTTCAGTTTTTGTAGGTGTTAGATTTTGTAAGGATATAGTTTGAGAATCCTCTTAAGGTTCAGTGATCGTCATACAGTCCCGCTCAGAAAACCAGTTTTTTGAGGCTGCTGCAGCTGTTGAGGAAAAATATAACTATTCTGACAATAAAAACGTTGTTTAGAAAACAATATTCCCATGATTTGATGTGCATTTTTGTAAAAATCGAATCGTGCTTCTGCTTATATTTTTAAACTATTGAATTTTTACTTTGCCTCTAAATTTTAGGATCACCTAGCATCCTATATGTTTGTTTGTCGTTCCATAAATAAACTCATTTTGATAACTTGTGTTTCTGGCTCTCTTTCACTAACTTACTTTGAAAGTTTTTAAGTGATTAAGAACATCCTGAAGCAAATTTAATAAATACTGCAAAGAAAACAAAATTAAATCTCAATCAGGTTAAGGAATTGTGATATCTAAAATACTGATATCCTCAAAAAGGATGAAAAATGTATTGATCATTTAAAGAATACAATTTTAAATTGTAATCAAAGAACAAACTCTAGAATTTAATTTACTTAACACTTAATATTTTGTGTGGCAAGAAAAAAAAGTTTCTGATTGTAGACCGAGCGATGTGAAGGCAATGTGTTGCCGCTCAACAAAAATCGATATTAATGTTTCAAATTCAATCAATAAACTAGACGATTTAAAAAAAAGTATTTCTACTGCCCTAAATAGAAAATTTTTATCTCCCACGCGCCAGAGGGCTGTTAATCGACAAAGCCTATGCTATATTTTTCTTTCATATTTAACATCCACTATTCATTAATAAGCTAAGCGATTTTAGAAATAAACACAATTCTTCACTTCTAATATTGTTAATAACAAGCTAAACATAGAACCACAATAGCTGGATTTTTTAAATCGTTACTTACTACTATATGTGTGTATATATAGGTATGAAAGAAAGAAAGTATAAACTGATATGATAACTTTCTAATAGGAAGCTACAAAGCAAATGAATCTGAGCTTCCGGAACATTTGAAGCACTAAAAAATGATACGTAATATGTAAAACTAAAAATAATTGCATCATAACTTTAAAAAAAACAAAACTGAAATAAATAAAAATTATTACTACAATAAAAGAAATTCGGATAATTAACTCGTGCACAAAATTAAAAGGATTTTGACGTAATGTTCAATTTCTAAAAAACTATTGAACATATTTTATTATTTGGTATTAATGTACAATACAACAGGGTACCAGATGTACTTTTCAAAAGTCATTTTATGTAAGCATTATGAGCAATGAAGCTCATAGTGAAGGGTTGTCCAAAATCCACTTTGTGATATTCAACTGAAAATGAGTAGTATGAGGTATGGTCCCCTGTCAAGCCAAACTGGTCGCACATCCGAGACTATTCTCGAAGGGCGATGAAATGAAAATGTCCACTTAAGAGCGTGTCAAAGATGATCTGTAAAGTTAAGATCAGAGATCTAGCTGACCGATCCATGCGGCGAATATTGCCACTTTCCAGATAATCTTTGGTCAACTGAGCCGTATGTGAACGAGAGTTGTTGTCCATTAACAGAAACTAAGGATCAACTGAGCCCCTGAAATTTCGAACATATTATTCTACGATCTCCTTTCTGTACCTCATAACAATCAGAGAGCTTTTTTAAAACATATGCAAAGGATTGCGGCCTTCTAAAAGAACGCCTACTCAAACCAGTACACCTCCATCACAATAATGATCCATTTCACTGTTTAGGGAGAGATGGTATTGTGTTCCAAGCTCCCTTAAGTTACAAATACGCCCAGAATCAGTGCCCAGGCTGAATCGCCACTCATCTGTAAAACGCAGGGTGCTCTACTGATGAATAGTACAAGGCACGTGTTGTCTGCGCTATGCTCTCTGGTGAGAAGGACGCATCTGGAGCGGTGAGAAGGACGCATCTGGTGCGGTGAGAAGGACGCATCCATAAAGTCATTGGGCAACTGTAAACCTTTAAATTCATGTTCCAGAGGCAGTTTACAGCTCATATGAAAGATGTTACATTGTAGCAGTTCAGGGTCACAGCGCCGAAAATGCCAAATAACGGTTCTCATTCTTCTTTGTGGATCATGGTCAACCTTGTCAGGTCTTTTGGATATGGATACAGTACGATCAAACTACGTATTTCCAAGACTTGCAGACAATACTAGAAGTTACACTGAAATCTGTAGCAACATGCGCTCCTGATTGGCCTACCTCCAATTTACCCACTACACTACATTTCTTTCCGTCATCCATATGTTCGTGGCTACTCGCTTTTTTGCGAGAAACGTGGCAAAAGTCCGAAAGAGTGCTAGCACACAAATCGCCAAAACCTCCTTTGTGTGCTAATATCCTTTGCATAGTAACAGCTTATGCATTCGATTGTGAATATTTGCATAATTTTTCGGCGGCATAATTAGTAAATTTGGATCAATACCTTTTATAAAAATATACATGATTTGCAAATTATGTTAATTTTGTACGCAAATTAATTAATAATTCTTTGCCAAGAAGCAGACAAAAGAATTATCTTTGTCAAGTTGCGGACGAAAAAACTAACAACTAAAGTACATTTCGGAATTACATCTATAGAAATTGTAAAAGTAATCAAACAATTTTACTTAAGTGCAAAATAATTAAATGAGAATAATTCGCTAATTTGGTTTTGCTTATTGGCTATTTTATTTCCCTATTCTAAATTGAAATTTAAATTTCCTTTCACCTTTTTTTCTTGAATTCTACATTTATAAAACTTAGGTAATTTTTGCTTTTTCAATTGTTAAAATCTTAGTAAATTGTTTTTTAGAAATTTATGGTAAGTTATTCATTCCATGATAATGATTCAAAACTGCGAACCTGGACATTTTGAATCATTACAATCTAGTGCTTTGTTTCCTTAGAATATATACCTTCCTCACCTCTCAATAAAGAAATAAGTAACATTAATATTATTTAAATTTATCCTTAATATTCTATTTTCTCATTTAAATTTATCCTTAATATTCTATTTTCTCATTTAAATTTATCCTTAATATTCTATTTTCTCATTTAAATTTATCCTTAATATTCTATTTTCTCATTTAAATTTATCCTTAATATTCTTCTTATAATATGAATGGTATTTAAAAAATTTCGTCGATATTCTCTCTAACATTTTTGAAATTGGAGGTTGTCTCTTAATATAATTAGTGTCCTCTATTAGCATGCAGAATTTGGACGAAATCAATGAAACCGTAGCAGTGCACTCTCATTGTGAAATACAACTAGTAGTGTAATTTATAAATAGTCTGCGAATGACACTTCGAAGAGTAGGAAGACTAATTTAAAAATTTTATGCCCACAGTTTTCAAACAAATCAAATACCGTCAAACCCCGTTATATTGAACTTCCTCCTGGATAACACGAACGAATTTTCTGGTCTGAACCAATTTCCTATGCAATTAATGTTATTTTGTATGACTGAAACCAACATTGATATAAGGAACTTTAGAATTCCAGAATACACATTCCTACATGGTAAAGATAGCAAAAAATCTTTACATTGTTATTCTTTTTATCTTCATGCCAATTTTTCTCTGTGTTTTAAGAAACAGCTGTGTGAGACAGCTGTAACACCTTGTTTTTGGAGGATCAGGATGTACAATAAGCATGGCACAAGACACTAATATCGTATACCACTGAATCGTGAATGGCTTCGTGACCACTGAATCAAAGAGATTGAATGGGCTCTGCAATTCTACAAAAGTACTTTGACTGAGCTGTAAATCAGAGATTTTTTCAAGGTCGATGCTATGATGGAAATTTTGGAATTTTCGCTAATCAGGGCAAGAGATTTGTGAACAGATTCTTATAAACATGGGGATTTACAGATTATTCGCTTGTTAGGGAATGGACTTTTTGTCCGCTATCAGTTTCCTTTGTTGTAGCATTTAAAACGTTGAGAAAACTCTGCTTTCTGAATGGAAGGGGATGCATCCGTTAGATCTTTTGCAAGATTAAGGATACTCTTTAAAAAGGGCTACTGCAGCTTTCTTTTGCAGCTATTTATAAATTGAAGAAAATCAATGCTTTCTTACTGAAAAAAGGATACAACAGATTAATTACGGAATTATCTTCCCTTTTCATATTCCATAAAGGCGAAATTTCACATATTATTTTATTTTATTTATTTATTTACTCTCTTTACTGGGGTTATTTTCAATGTTCTAATATTATTCACATGACAAGCGGTAAAAAGAAAGCATACTGTATGGAAGATTTTTGCGTATTATTCGAAAAATGGAGAATGCTTATAGCCAAATAAATATTTTTCCAAAGCAGAATATATTCGTTATGGTTTGTACCATACAGAAGAACTGAGACTCGATAATTTATAAGTATAAATAAGTTTGGGTACAAGGAAATACTCAAAAGGACCAAGGACAGGGATGTTCAAGAAAAATTGCTGAAACAGTTCACGTTCTAAGAAGCTTTAGTTGTTCATTAGAAGGTCAAATATTAACAGGGATGTTTGTAGATGGAGAGACAGGTCTAAGCCATTTTATGCTAAGTATTTTATCCTATAAATTTATTAAATAATTGTGAAACTGAAAATCAACAAAAAGAAATTTAGTGATTGCACGCAAAATTCGTAATTTATCCTTAACCTTCTCCTGGTGGATAAGACTATATGTCCCGCAAGCTCACTACTTTAAATGTGTTTCAAGAAATTTCGGTAAACTATTGTTATGTATTACTTATTTCAGCTGTGATTTAAGTTGTTTTAAAAGTATTGATTTAACTTATTTGCTTCAGACCTAAAGTTTAATTTGTTTTAATTTTTGTAGTTGAACTTAAGTTTCTTTGGTTTGTTTAAAAGTAATTGTAGTCATTTAATTTGTTCTGTTGACAGTTTTGGTTAACGCTGATTTTAAATTGCTTGTGTAATTAATTTTTTCTTCTTCACTTTTGGTTGGTTAACTATTTAAATTCTGTTTAGTTAATTATTTTTCTTAACTTTGGTTGTTAATGTTAAGCTCTTGATAAGTTGATCCTTAAGGTCAATCTTTTTAAAGTTTTGTTTACACAAGTTGGTGTTTAAAGTTTAATTTAAGTTTTTCTATTATGCCCCCTTTTCTGCTAAATTTGGGATCCATATTTTCTGACTTTGGTGGTCGTTTTGGTGTTGTGGAGAATATATAAAAATTTTCATACTTGATTATTGTATTTTAACTGAAGTAATTTTTATTTCTTACTATGGTGGTCGTGTTTGGTGTCGGAATAAACCCAAGAAAATTATCTGTGAAATTATTATATTTTTATTTAAGTACTTATCAGTATTGAAGTTAATTTGTTGTAAAATCTATAATTTACACTTATCCCTTCAAAACTTCAAATTCAGTCCGTTGCCCTTCCAAAGAGATTTATTGCTTTGTTTTCGATTTCTTCGCCCGCTAGACGGTCATCTGTGAAACCTCTGTCAACATTAGTAAAAATTGCACCCTGCGGAGAGGCTAGTTTCTACATTACTAACTCTGCCGCAGGGTCAGGTTGGCGGGATGTTTTTGCTTACTCGCAGGCTTTTCCTATGCTGGAATGGGACCCCTCGTCGAGGCTAGCAGCGATTCGTCGCCCAGTCATGGAGCTCTTTCTACCTTGGACTGCACCTTCCTGCGTGGTTTTTCCCTGGGGTTGCCGGGCTGTTGGCGGTTTTCCTACCATCAAAAATCGCCAATCAAGCGGTCTTGGCGTTTCGAGTAAAAAGGCTGGGGAGCTGACGAGGAGGACTGACGGGAGATTGACATGCAGCCATTTTGACGGAAGACTATCATGCAGCATTTTGACGGAAGGATTTTCTTGTTGGAGCTTTTAATTCTTAAGAGTTTGTGTATAGGTTCTGAGTTCAATACCAAAAGATAAGTCAATATTTGGATAAACAATTCTCAACAACATGAATGTGTAAAGTTTGTGACAACATGATAAACACAATATATATTGTATAATGGGTGTTCAAATCAATCGTAAATAGTGACCATGAGCTCCAACAGAATAATTAATGTTGCGTTGTGTCATAAAACAGTAGGGTCCAGTGTTCTAAATTAAAGTGAAAACATTACAAGAAGTTAAAATTAAATATGGAAATTTATTTAAATATACTGAATAATTTACAATAAGTACATAGGTGGCGGTGGAGTGGAAAAAGTAAAAACATTCATACCAGTCCGAACAGGGAATTTAACATTGTAGATTTAGACGACAAACAAACTTCGGCCAACATCCCTGCTCTACACAATTAGATGTTCCAAACAGTGATGTAGTAGTGATGTAAACAGTGATACATTGTAGATATGGTTACTGGTTTTCTAGGGAGAGAAAAAAAAAGGAATTAGTTAAGTTTGAAAATTTTCGTCGCCCTCCATAGTATCCTTCTCTCGTCTATTTCTTCCGACATCGATGTTTCTCTGATAACGCTGACGCTTTCAGCTCCGTCTCCTTCCGTCAAAATGGCTGCTTCTCAGTCTCCCGTCAGTCCTCCTCGTCAGCTCCCCAGCCTTTTTACTCGAAACGCCAAGACCGCTTGATTGGCGATTTTTGATGGTAGGAAAACCGCCAACAGCCCGGCAACCCCAGGGAAAAACCACGCAGGAAGGTGCAGTCCAAGGTAGAAAGAGCTCCATGACTGGGCGACGAATCGCTGCTAGCCTCGACGAGGGGTCCCATTCCAGCATAGGAAAAGCCTGCGAGTAAGCAAAAACATCCCGCCAACCTGACCCTGCGGCAGACTTAGTAATGTAGAAACTAGCCTCTCCGCAGGGTGCAATTTTTACTAATGTTGACAGAGGTTTCACAGATGACCGTCTAGCGGGCGAAGAAATCGAAAACAAAGCAATAAATCTCTTTGGAAGGGCAACGGACTGAATTTGAAGTTTTGAAGGGATAAGGGTAAATTATAGATTTTACAACAAATTAACTTCAATACTGATAAGTACTTAAATAAAAATATAATAATTTCACAGATAATTTTCTTGGGTTTATTTCGACACCAAACACGACCACCATAGTAAGAAATAAAAATTACTTCAGTTAAAATACAATAATCAAGAATGAAAATTTTTATATATTCTCCACAACACCAAAACGACCACCAAAGTCAGAAAATATGGATCCCAAATTTAGCAGAAAAGGGGGCATAATAGAAAAACTTAAATTAAACTTTAAACACCAACTTGTGTAAACAAAACTTTAAAAAGATTGACCTTAAGGATCAACTTATCAAGAGCTTAACATTAACAACCAAAGTTAAGAAAAATAATTAACTAAACAGAATTTAAATAGTTAACCAACCAAAAGTGAAGAAGAAAAAATGAATTACACAAGCAACTTAAAATCAGCGTTAACCAAAACTGTCAACAGAACAAATTAAATGACTACAATTACTTTTAAACAAACCAAAGAAACTTAAGTTCAACTACAAAAATTTAAACAAATTAAACTTTAATTCTGAAGCAAATAAGTTAAATCAATACTTGTAAAACAACTTAAATCACAACTGAAATAAGTAATACATAACACTATGGAGATTTAAAACTGACTCCTTAATATGGAGTAAGAAGTGAAGATCCTGTCGATTGTTTTTTTCTGCTCCTTGCTTTTAAAATAGTTGAGTAATTGACGCTAATAAATACAGAATTGGTCCCTATGTACAAAATTGGTTTTAAAATAGGGGACTTAAAAAAACCGGTCTAGACCGGAAAAGGTTAATAAGATATTTTTTTTATTAGAGCTCCTCGATTCGTTGCTCTTGGAAGACGTTACAATGGCAAACAGCTTTTTTTTGCGATGTAACAATCAACTTTACTTTGTTTTGGAAAATAATCCTTATTTTTTATTATCATGTCAGAAATATCGAATCACCTATTATATTGGGTGCAGTCATGAGGCTTTTCAAAGCAGGAAACGTAAAAAATGTATATCTCCCTCGAAAGAATTCGAACTCTGGACCTTCCAGTTGCTAGCCAGACTGCTTTTCGCGATGGCACATCGTGAAGAGTTGGAAAAAAATCTTAGCAACGAGCCCTAAATTTCGGTCTTCTGAAATTCGTTGCAGCGAAGTTCAACTGCAGTAGAATTGCAATATTCGTATGAATCAGTAATAGGTTTTCATATTTAGAGCGCAAGAGATAGAAAATTAATCTAGAACATTATTCACCCATAAATACTAAACAGCTTTCTATAAGTCTCTAACTGCTGAATGATAGTTCAATATGTTTCTCCGAATGTATTTTTAACAAAGAATAAAAGAAAGAAAATAAATTAGCAGTCTTTAACCTAAAAGCGCCATGATTATTCATATTTAAGTTTGTCAGAAAAATAATATTTTAAAAGAATAAATTCTTTTGTTAGAACCATAATTAAGAAACGGAGTTTGCAGAAGTTAATCATAAAAGCTTCGTTTGTATACGAGGGAAAGGTACTTAAAATGTTGACTTAGAAGACAAACAGGAAACACAGGACTAGAATTTATCAAAAAACAATCACCTTTCAAGATTTTTACTAATCTTTTTTTCTAGCCCTGTTTTCTTTCACGGATTTAATGTGCTAACTGAAGTGTTAAAATATGCGAAAGAGATTCTTACTTCTTTTTTAACTCTTTTGTAAAAACTTTCTTTGTAAATTCTTAACAACAACATGATATATGTTTTCAATGCGGCTACTCATAAATTATACCAAAGAAGAGTTATAGCTGAAAAAAATTAATTATATTATTCTAGTTCGTGAAAGCGCTTTAAAACCTTGCTTTCCTGTATTTGCTTTTTAAAGAGTACGTGTGCAGTATATATTAGATTTGTGAGTCTACATGTGGAAGAAATGCAACTTACACTTTGAAAGTTTTATATTAATTTGTCAATAATTTTATAAGCAATATCAATGTTGATTAAAATTTTGAAATATATAAAATTAGAGGCTAGAGAGGGGAGCCGCCTAAAATCATTGCTGTATTTGATCTCCAGTACAATTTTGTATAATTTTGTTCATCTATTTTATTTTCAACTTCTGCATTTTTAGATTGACTAAGAATTCATTTGAGGATATTCATTCATATAAAGGATTACTTTGCTTCGTTCTGTAATGGATATTTCTCATTTACCTCAGAAATTTATGTTTAGATCGTATGTTAAAAAATACCTTATAAGTAAAACTGTATTATTTATATGATTTTAAGTTATTTTCTTCTACATTATAAATATATATATATATATATATATATATATATATGATACTCTGATTTACCCTCTTAAACTTCATTGTCAACTTCTTCTCTAAACATGTGTCTTTATTTAAGATTTTACTGCAGATTTTACCTTTGAAAGCTGAATATATTCAATGTTATTCTTTCTTTTCTTGGGGATCTATGCTATAGTAAAGACGACAGAAAAAAAAGTATTTAATTTATTTCATTTACCCGAGAATTTTCTATGTGCCTTCAAAGGAACTATTGTTAATTTCCAAACTTTCATATTCGTTGCATTAAGAAAAACCCTTTCAAAGCTTCAATAAAATTCGCATATTCTCCCGCCAGCAGATTCTAGCGTTTAAGTTCAAAAGATACATCCAATTTTCATGAGAATGCAACAGATTCGTGTATCAATATTCTATTGTTTCACATCTTATAATGTGTGCACACTTTCAGGTAATAACATAGAATTTATTATCTACAAAATATTCATCTTCCGAAAAGGCTTCTCTTTACATTCTTCAGGAACTCAAACTGAACAAAGAAGCAAAAGATATAAATTCCCGTGTTCTAACGTCTGTTCTTATCAGTCTGTCGTCATTTCATACATATTCTGTATTGTTCATATAGATTAAAGAAACACCTAGAGCAGAAATAGTAATATTTTATCTCAAATAGTTCTCGGAAATATCTGAATTTCATATTTCTTACCAAGAAATAGAGGGATGAAGGTTTTTAATGGCGAAAACGTGACTGAAGAGAAATAAAACGTCATAAGTTTTGGCAGTTCCAGGTAATTTTCACACTATTGTCACGTTTCCAAAATAAAATTGAAAACACAGATAGCAAGAGAAGTAATAATCTGTCTTTTCTTCGTCCTCTTCTCCCGATAACACAATTTAGAACATTACTTTTTGGGGCGTGAGCTACAGGCGAAATTAAGTTTAGTCTCTTCTTCGCAACAAATATTGCCATTATTATGAAAATTTATGGCCATTTCTGCCGCAATGCGTCCATCCATTTCTTTGAAGGCATTAGCTAAGAAAACACGATGAGCTATTATCTTTTCACCATGGGATTTCTCCCGAGCAATGTGTTAATTATTATCACACTTCTTTCTGCACTTTATGGAAAAGAATAGGAAGCACATATCTGTCGAAAGGAATTAACAACGTTAACGATAGAGGCGTAAAACCACTGTGACTTTTTTTAAAGGATTCGTTTTATGCAGAAATGAGAAAATTAAATATTTTTTCCCTTTTCTGCATTCATTAACTGCCAAAATAATGTTCTAACATAATTATATTTTCCGAAATTTGATTTACTTGTTGTTTGGAATATTCAGTTCGTTGACATAAAATTCCTCTGTGATTTAATATAAAATTTTTACTAAAATTCAAACTTAATTATGGAAATGTAATACGCGATAAACATATTTCTTTACAATTAAAGAATACACATTTTCTTCCCATTAATGGAAAGACTAAACATGTCCTGGTGGATTTCTTAGTACCTAAATTCGCGAGAGTTTCTAAAAATCTAGTATGTTTGTAATGATTTAAGTTGATCATGAAATTAATAGTATTTTATTAAGTTGCCATATAACTATAATTTATATTTCTGATACACTTAATGATAAATCAAATGACTGACTCTGAAATGCGTTTACTTTTCTAATATGCATAAAATAATAAATACATATAAGAATTCATCATTTTGGAAACTGAAATTTCCAGTATTGCATACTATTCCTATCTTCAACAAGAGGCAGCACAAAAAAAAATCACATTTTAATTGTTGACTGGTGATATTCAGTCTATCTCCTAATTACATGCTCTTTTTCTCTTTACCTTTATGTGTACGTATATGTGCATTATATTCAGTTTAAAAGTGGCGCTTAACAGTCAGGATATTTAATTTGAAAATTTGTTTAATACTACTTAATTTTGAATTTTGCATATATTTTGTTTGCAATGGTTCGTCGATTCTATTGTTGCTTTTTCAAGCGTGATTGGTAAATATATTTCTTAAAGAGAAAAATAAATTCTTCGGAAGGAAAAATATATTTGATGAGTCATCTGCAGAGAGCAGATTTTAGTATTTTCGCTTCTTTGTCACGTCTTTGAATAGTTTGAATAGTTTGATTATAAATAAACTACCCAAATTATTATAAAAAATGAAGTTTCTACCAGAATACTGTTTAAAAAATTAAAATGCATAAAGTCGTGTAAAAGTTTTATGTAAAATCGTTAAGAAACCAAGTTTAATTAGGGAGCTGGTAAACAAATTTGATGAAATGGGGTCTTTCATGGACACAAAAAGTGATTGGAAAATATTTATTTCAGTTGCAAATAATATGGATGATACCATGAAGTTTTACAAGATACACTCCTAAGTGCTTGCAGAGATTAAATCTGGTAATTCATTATTCCACTGCAAGGAGAGGAACTGCCCACCTGGCAACGTCAAGAAAAATCCGCGCTTCCTATAAGAATTTAAATTGAACATTGCTGCTACAATTCAGAATAAAAATTAAAAACGCATTAGATAAGTGGTAAAATGCGTCGACGAATATATTGAACTACATAGACATCTTTCCAGAACAAAAGTATAAGAAATTATTTTTCATAAATATATTTACTTAATGTGTATGAAACAAATTTATTTTTATATTGGACATTCTATCTATGTGTATGTCTATACAGGGTGCCAAATCAAGACTGCCCAAACACTGCACAGCCAGATTCTTTACTTATAATACATAAAATATGTACTTCGCATAGTTTTCGAGATGAATGCGAAAGAAAAGGAAACGTTTGACGTCGTATCCTGTACAAGAGAGGGAAATATTATTGGAAACATGGACATCGGTATTTGCATATGTTTACACAGGAAGATTTCAATAAAGACACCGCAAATATCGAAGCATGCATGCGCGCGCAGTGGAATGGCTGACTGCACACGTTGCAGAGTGTGGTGTCGACCAAAGTATATGCATTATGAAGACTAGCAACAAAGTCCCTTTTTGTAATAACCAGGTCTCAATATACTAATTCCTTCAGATGCCTCCACAGAAAGAAATCCAAAGGTGTCGGGTCGGACGATCACGTGGCCATAAAACCCGATCCCTAAGCCTCCTTCAGCGGCCTACATGGGCCATATTCAGCCACTCACATCCATGAGCACTGAAATGATGGAGCGCCAGCATGGTTGAACCATAGGCTATGTATTGCCTTAATGTTTCAGCATAATAATCTGGACAAAGAGAATAAAAGTAGTACAGTTTAATACCAAGAGTGATCTGAACTTCAATAAATAAATAAATAAATTCAACAAAGCACAATATTAGAATCTGAAAAATGCATTGGAGGTAAAGTGGTCTCAAAGTATCTTAAGTAAAATTTATGAAGGAAAAAACAACAACCAAAATAATTCTGAGAGAAAAAAATCAAATTTTCATGTAAAATCAGCAATGGTGACAAAAGAAGTAACGGCAGTCTACTCGCGATTTATTTCAAACTTTGGGAATAGTTAGTGAGTGCAGTCAAAAATGCGGCACAAAAGAGAAGTTAAGAAAAGTGCAAAATACATGGCCCAGAACATAAGCCGGTTTCACAAAATTCCTTACCCAGCCTTACTTTCGCAACCATTTCATAGTACAAAATGTTTCATGTAATATCAATGTCCATATTTTGGCATTTTAAACATTTTTAAACAGAATCTAATTTTTAAATAGATCATACACATAATTCCATAATTTTGGAATCTAATCTAATTAATTCGTTTAATGCATTCCCGCAGGTTGCATACCTAATTTAGGAAAATTTTATATTCATTGTAAAAGAATCAAATATAAAATGTTTGAGTCCTACAGATAGAATTTGACAGAAATATTTTATTACATCCTTGCTCTAAATAAAGGAAGTATAACAACGGCAATAAAATTCGGATCTCATATTTCAAATGAAATACTCATTTTAACCATTTCCGAATATACTTGGACAATTTTTTGAGTGACGTCTGTAAGTACGGACAGAATAAATGACTTTATTTTAGAAAACTATAGTAAAATGGATTTAAAAGGATTTTTTTCATTACATCTGTACGTATATATGTGTGTATGTATCTCGCATAACTTAAAAATGATTAGCTGTAGAGCGTTTAAATTTTATATATGAGACTCCTATAGCATTTAGTTCTTTACACCTCTTTTATTACAATAACCACTAACAAATACACACACACACATATATATATGTGGGGATAAAACGATGGACAAATTAGCTAACGAAAGACATTTTAATTAGACAAACGATTATTACATATATTTAACATTTACGAGAATTAAAAAGTGATTCGTCAAAGTTTTAAACAAAAGCAGCGTCTCTGCTAACACGTCCATTCGTCTACTATCTCCAAAAAGAAAAAGGTAATTCCCCTCATTTTCGCTTGACGCCTACGCAGCTCGTAGTACTAGAGAAAATGACGTCACAGCATCTGGATTTCATCACGGCTCCAAATGATCGGCACTACATTCTCGGCCATCCTAGGGTGGACTGGCCCTCCAGGACACTGCAAAATACAACAAAACAAAAAAAAGCAACAAGCAAGGATATACAATAACAGAAATAAGTGTTTACGAAAATTTTAAAGCGCTGTCCATTTCTTGAGGAATTCGGCACATGTGGTAGTGTACATGGGTCCCTCATGGCACCCTTCCTTTATTACGTCATAGGTGTTGCCACCCTTAACTTTCGTGATCTTATAAGGTCCGAAATACTTTGCTCTTAATTTCAGGTTTGGTCCGAATTGAGTCCTTTTGATTGCCACTAAATCACCAACTTTGTACGGCTGTGCTTGTCTTCTTTTGGCATTATATGTCTTTTTATTTTCCTGTTGGACTTGGAAAATTTGTCTCTTGGCTTGCTTTCGTAATTCTTCTCTTTGGGACTGGAATTGAGATTGAAACTCACTTTCTATCAGTTCTTTGAGCTGATCGGTGCCCTTACTGTTCATTTTGGTACCGAAGAGTAATTCGAACGGAGTGGTGTTAATGCTTCTTTGATATGTTGAGTTAAGCGTTCTCTGAACTTCATGTGTATGTTTATACCATTCAGTTGGTTTATTTAAGGACAATTTTGCTAAGACTGATATAATGACTTGGTTGATCCGTTCGACTTGTCCATTTGCTCTCGGGAGGCCTGTAGTGATTAGATGATGTTTAATATCTTCTTTAGCACAGTAGTCAGAAAACTCACTGGAAGTGAAAGCTGTTCCTCTATCAGAAATGATCTGACAAGGGCTTCCAAAAATGGCCTTCTGATTCTCTAACTTCGCTATCACCTCGGCTGAGGTCGTAGATTTTGTTGGATAAATCCAAGTAAATTTGGTAAACGCGTCGACCACTACTAATATGTGCTTGTAGTTTTTATGGGTACTTTCCAGAGGACCCAAGTGATCTATGTGATAGGTATGCAAAGGAATGTCCTCCTTGAATCGCGGATGTAAAAATCCTTCTTTTTTTCCTGTTTTGCGATTTATTAAGATACAATGAACGCAACTGGCGATAACGTTTTCTATCTTCTGCCGAAGTTTGGGAATGAAATAATATTCATTCAGGTGTTTCTCTGTATGCTTGATACCGGTGTGCCCTTTCTCGTGAGCATCTTTTATAATTTCAGTCTGCATACTTTCCGGTACAACTATTAATTCTTTGCCGTCAATAAACTTGTATAGTATGCCATTTCTATTACAGTAATTTTCATAACTTGAGGTTTTCAATAATTCTTTAATGGCTTTTACTTCAGTGTCATTTTCTTGGGCAAGTTTTAATTTAGGTAGGATATTCTCAACAGAAACACATAAAACGTTTAGAGGAGCTCTACTTAGAGCATCTACATGTGGCATTCTAACACCTTTACGATGTTCTATAACATAATCGAATTCCTGTAACAACAAAGCCCAACGAGCAACACGCGTCGCTAAATCTCTTTTCTCCATCGTCCTTTGAAATGCTGAACAGTCCGTCACTATCTTAAATGAAATTCCCAAAAGGTAAACACGGAACTTTTTCAGTGCTTCTACGATCGCGAGGACCTCCAACTCGTAACTTGAATATTTTTTCTCTGCATCAGATGTTTTCCTGCTCATAAAATAAGTGGGGTGAAAACTGCTGTCATTTGGGGGTTTCTGCATTAGAATCGCCCCGTATCCTTCTATGCTGGCATCTGTGTGTAGTTCAGTTTCATAATGAGGGTTATAAATTGCAAGTACAGGCTTCTCAGCTAGCGCTGATTTCAAACGATTGAATGCAATCCTTTGTTCTTCACCGAATTCGAACTTATTACCCTTTTTTAGCAGGTCGCTAAGTGGCTTGGCAATTATAGAGTACTTAGGAATAAATTTTCTGAAATACCCTGTCAATCCAAGAAAACTCTGAATCTGTTTAAAATTAGATGGTTCAGGGAAATTTATAACGGCTTGCGTCTTCAAGGTGGATGGGAAAATTTTACCCTCTTCTATGACATGGCCTAAAAAGTCAATTCGTTTCTTTAAGAACTGGGATTTTTTAAAATTTATTTCCAACCCGTATTCCCTTGCTAGATTTAAAACTTGACTCAGCCTCTCGATTCCTTCTTCGTATGAAGCGGACAAAATGATGATATCGTCCATGTACGGCAAAACGATTCCATCGTTAACTAACGGTCGAAAAATGGTATTTATGAATCTCTGGAATACAGCTGGTGAGTTACAGAGTCCAAACGGCACTTTCAAAAACTGGTACTGCCCTTCATGCGTAACAAATGATGTGTACTTCCGACTTTCCTTTTCGACGTCCACGTGAAAAAAGCCATTTTTGAGATCAATAGTGCTGAAAACACGTGCTTCTTGAAGGCGGTCTAGGATATCCTCAATCAGGGGAAGAGGAAATCTATCCTTTACGACAACTTTGTTTAAACGACGATAATCAACGCAAACCCTTGGTGTCCCGTCTTTTTTTTTAACGATGACCAATGGGCTGGAATATTCCGAAGAACTTTGTTCTATAATTCCTGACTTTAGCCATTCAGATATTTGGGTTTCAACAATTTTCTTTTCCGAAAACGGTAATCTACGCGGTTGATGCGATACTGGTTCGTCATTTTTAACACAAATTTTTAATTGTATGTCCGTAGATTTGGTCTTACGTGGCATATAGTTCGAAACTAACTGTTGAACAGTCTTTTTAAAGCAGTTTGGAACACTAGGTGCAATGTTTATTTCGTTTTCGTTACTGGCTAGGTCAACAGGTAAAACAGACACAATATTTACTTCCTCCACATCCTGTGACTTATTTTTTATGGTAACCCCATTTTCGTTTATTAGTATTTCACCTTTCAATATTACGTTTAAGCCTAAAATGGCCTCATGTGTCATCACATTGTTGTCTACAACATAAATATCTGCAATACACTGGAAATCATTAATTTTAATATTACCTTTAAAGAAGCCTAGAGGTTTTACTTGACATTTACCCAACCCACTCAACGTTGAGCTTACGGGCACTAGCCCTTCGATATTCAGCTTATCAAAAATAGATTTACATAACAAAGTAGTTTGACTTCCTGTGTCTATTAACGCTGTTACATATACATCATTAATTTTTACTTCTTTAGTCAACTTCGAGACTACTTCAATATTCACGTTTGCTACTTCTGGTTTCGAGTTCGTATTTGAGCATTCGAAACTTCGGTGCCCAAATTCTTTACATTTAAAACACAAAACACTTGACGCTCTTATCTTTATGAACACATTGTTTAGAAATATGACCGCTTTCACCTCAGTTGAAACAGGTTGTATTACGTTTAATCTCAGGAATTGTTCCTCGACTATCGGTTACGTTACGCTTTGTTTGGTTAGCAAAATTTTTTGACTCATATTTATTTCTAGATTCATTTATTTGTTTACTTTCAAATTTTGTTTTTGACGTTCGCAACTTTTCCTCATCATCACATATCTGTTGATAAAGCTTCAATTTATTCTTAAAATCAGTTAATGTTTGTGACCCATACAAGCAAGATTTTTTAAA
>KK116018.1:436501-480550 GCA_000611955.2 Stegodyphus mimosarum
TTTCATTTTCTTTCTTCTAAAATTACGTTATTTTTAAGCAATTCTAAATTATTCAGATAAGAAACAATTCGGGTCGCTAAGTCATCTTGTGTGCCAGAGCTTTCAATGCATAAAACATTGGCAATGGAGATAAATTCATAAGCCTGAAAATCTTGTTTGACGTTTTCTAGTTTTTTATTAAAATCTTTACTATTGTCTGCTAAAGAGAAACCACTAAATTGTCTTAATCTTTTTCGATTATTTCTGTCGCCTACATCGTTAAATATTATTAAGTGTAATAATTTTATATTACATGTTTTTTCCTTTTTCAGGACATCTTCCATTCCCGGCACATCAATTAGAAACATATTTAATATAATTGAGAAAATCACTCACTTCATATAATGGTAATCCACGACGTTCCAGAAGCAGAGACAAAACAAAGTGCTTCCATACCATCCAAAGATGACAAATGGTGCGAGTACAAACAGATTATGTCCGATGTATTTTTGGCCACAATTCAAGTCTTGACACTTGACATCGAGTATTATTAAAAATTATTCCACAGTTTTTAATAGAGCTGCACACTATTTAATCACTACTACGCAGTTTCGATCCAGGTAAATCAGCATACATTCCTATGAGTTTGACGAGGTTTCTGTTCGGAACATTGCTCATTATACATCGTAAAATAGTCCAGCACAGCAACAGTAAATCTTCAAAACCGGTAGTAATTCAGGAAATCAGCTAAAATTACAGTTCCTTCGAGTGCTAAATCCCACTTCTGAGAAAATTTTGTGGGGATAAAACGATGAACAAATTAGCTAACGAAAGACATTTTAATTAGACAAACGATTATTACATATATTTAACATTTACGAGAATTAAAAAGTGATTCGTCAAAGTTTTAAACAAAAGCAGCGTCTCTGCTAACACGTCCATTCGTCTACTATCTCCAAAAAGAAAAAGGTAATTCCCCTCATTTTCGCTTGACGCCTACGCAGCTCGTAGTAGTAGAGAAAATGACGTCACAGCATCTGGATTTCATCACGGCTCCAAATGATCGGCACTACATATATATATATATATGTATATGTATGTGTGTGTCTGTGTATGTATATATTTCACAATTGCAAAACAATTAAAAATATATAATATAATTATGTCTAATATTTGCGTGCATTAGGCTGCCAAAAAACAACAGTAAAGACAGACAATGTGAAATTTAGAGTCAAATTTTCACAGAGACCAAAAATTGAAAATTATAAGTAATAAATTTCATAAAATCCTTTAAATGTAAAAAAGAATTTAATAAATGTTAAAACTAAAACACTTCAAACAAGCAATTTTCTGATTAAAAAAAATCAATGAGATCTAAGAGTAAGGAATATGAAACAAAAGGAATTCAATCAACCTCAGTGTCACTTTGTCACGTGGAGGAACATTAAAATCAATTGAAATCTGTCTTCCATAAAAATCTTTGTTTTTCCGTATCCAGAATCTGCCGATTCCAGTGTATTTTAATTATAATAGTTCTCCCAAACATTCTGGTCCGTTCATAAAACAAGGAGAAAACAAAGTAAATTCAAATCAAAACAAAGAGAACTCTATCAAAGAATTGAAAACGTAATTGAAATAATAAAGTGCTTTAGTGAAAAATTCAAATCAAAATTTTACATTTAGGCAAAGAGAATTTCATCCAAAGAATTGAAAACTTAAGTGAAATTATAAGTTACTTTATCCAAACTTAACGGAATCTAAATATAAACGCACAAGAAATAATTAAAAACTCGAGTACTCAATTAGAACACAACAGAAACTATGAAAAAGATCGTTATTAGTAGTGACGTTTAGGTTTTCCAGCTTGGCGCCTCTGGCGAATTTAAAATTCAGTGGCGAGAAAGTAATCCCTCAAAAAGCTGTTTCAAAAATCAGAATTTTGAAACCAAAAGTAAAACATTTTAAAACTTTAATTTAAAATTTATGTTTTGAAAAAGAATAATACTTCACTAAAGAAAAATGAAATTTAAGTAAACTCTGACCTTTTTTTAAAACAAATAGCGAATAAAGAACTTGATTCAGTGCAAAACTTTAATTAAATTTTAGAATTAATCATATTTATAAAATTAATAGGCTCAAAAAAGGAAGCTCAAAAAGAGGCAAATTTCTGTTATTTTTCAATAAAAAATTTTGAAAATCTAAAATAATTCAACTATTCAAGATTTTTCTGCTGATTTCTACAAAATAATTAATAAAAACATTTTAACCACTTTTGAGCCCTTCAATTTATATATGTTACTGTGAAAGACCGAAATGTCGACTTTCACCGGAGAATGTCAATATTCACCAAATACGTCGGTGAAAGATCGAATATAACATTGCATTCTTGTACATTCGGACCCTCACCGTTGTATGTCGACAATCACAGATATGCTCTGGTGTAGGTCGAAAAGAGAGGCGACTGGCTGTTTCTCATAAATGCAGTTGTAAAAGCAAGGGCCTCTTGTGCAATTCAAAGTCTCATAATAGTTTAAGTTGTTGTAATTAATCAGATTTGAATCACATAATTTAGTAAGTTTTTTATTACTATTATTTTATTTTCTCATTTACTACGTACTGTATAATTAAGTAAGTTTTTTAACTTGTATTATTTTCCTTTCTCATTTTGAATTTATTGTGTGTTTTAAGTACTTGTGTGTTTTTTCGCGACTGAATTATGGAGAAAAAAATATAATATTCTCATATATTTAACATTCACCATTAGTACATGATGAATGTCGATATTCGCTGGTGTAAGTCAGAAATAAGAGTATTTGGAAAATATTTCGGACATACACCAAGCGACTATGTGAATTTTGACATTCACCGATGAAAGTCGATTTTCTCCAGATTTCGGTGTTTCACCGTAACATATATATACCTAATCCTTACATTGCTTAAAAGTCCTTACCCTGCCTTTATTTTCGCAATTGTTGGTCACTAATTCGTAATCGTAATCTTAGTCTTATGTTTCCAAATGCAGGATTGTTTTAAATGACAAAAATATTCATGTTTTGATAGCGTCAAATTTAATACAAATTAAACTTTCAACAGAAAACGAAAGCTAACTTTTAATGCGTTCTCCTTGGTACTGTACTTAGAATTTGGAGACATTTTATACTCGTTATGAAAAAATAAAATTATTAGACGTCCCACAAAAATTAATCGGAATATTTAGTTTAAAATTTTGCAGCTGTCCAAAAATGTCATTTTCAGCTTGTCTTCAGGAATCGGTTAATTAAGTTAGACTAATTCGAGGAAATAAGTTTAAATGTAGTAAGGCAAAAAGTGCGTATAATTTAATAGATGGAACAAGGATGTCAGGAGGTACCCACTGCAGATTTTTTACTTCCTGGTACGAAGTACAGGAAGTAAAAATTCTATTATAAAATTATGAAATTATAAAATAACTATTCCATTGTTTGAATCCATTTGGACGACTTTTTTTGTGTGACCTCCGTACCTAAGGAGAGACTAAGGGACTGTTTTTCCAAAACGGATTGTAAAATGGATTTTGAGTGATTTGAATAATCAAAAGGGATTCTTTCCATAACCTCAGTATATACGTACTTACGTATATATGTATCTCGCGTAATTCAAAACGATTAGCCGTAGGACGTTGAAATTTTGACTATGGTACTGCTATTGCATCTAGTTGGTCATTACCGTTTTTTGTTGTTATCTGCAGAACCAAAAGTGTATACATATGTATATACTATATTGTTGTGTTCTACGGGTTTCGAGGATTAGGAGCAATTCACGACAACACTTGATGAAGAACAAAACTCAATTTATTCACCAGTATTGCAAAGCCAAGTTCCAAATATACGGTTACAGTCGTCGAAAAAAATACGATAAATACGTTGAAACAATCAGCAACACAGCATTCAAGCTATAACGGTGAAGACAGCTTCACGACAAAGCACTAAAGTACACTCCCGTCTCCGTCGATCGCTTTCAAGCTAATCTCTGTACTCAAAGTACTACTACTGAACTCAATACACTCAAGATATTCTTCACAAGAAACTAATACTTCGCGCACAGGCAGGGTTTATACAGCTTTTGGCCTCCCGTCGAGTAAATTCTGCTGTAAAGCAGTAAGAATTGGTTTTAGAATGTTCTTGGTCCGTCTATGGCGTATCTCCAGTTTTGTAGCCTGGCGACCCTGGCTTTCGTTGCCTCTTTTTGGCAACCCTAAACCCGATTTGCAGGAAAACTATCTTATCGCGGCTGGGCATTTCATAACATTATATATATATACATATATATATATAATGTTATGAAATGTTATGAATATATATATATAACAACCCGCTTACACGAAGGAGACAAAGTCATTCGTATTTGGAAACGACATTTACAACCATATAATAGTGTATTCCAGGCCGAGGCCCTGGCTATTACAGCAGCAATTTAACTCAGCATTAATTTTCAAAAACGTACTGCAGCTCATTTTACAGATAGCATATCAGTTCTGCATGCAATATAAAATCCAACATACTTCACCGCTTATAATAAATCTACAAGAAACTCTACAGCGCTATTCACAATCTCATATTAATATGATATGGGTTAAAACATATGTTGACAATATTGGCAACGAGGCAGCCGATCTAATTGTCAAAGCTGCTGCTGACAACCATAATGCACAAGAAATTAAAATTCCTACTTTTCCTTCATATTTAAAAAGCAGCTCTAAATGCAAAGGCTCTGCAAGAACGGCAATGAGAATGGATCCAAGGCTAGACGGGTAGGCGTACATATGAACTTTCACAAAAAGTTACAACAGAACGACTTATAGATATAGCACCACTTACCCACTTTTTCACGGGCATGGCCCGCTTCTATCATACTTCTATAAACATGGAATTTCAACAGCAGATTTATGCATGTGTGGACAAAATGGTATGCCTGACTACTACTTATTTGCATGACCTGTTACAGCAAACCTTCATCTGCCATTGCCATCTAATAATAGGGAAGCTTCCCCTCGTTTCTTAATAAAGAATAAAGCTGCTGTAAATAAAATCTGTAAAATAATCGACACAATAGCAGCACTTGGACAAGATCTCTGACAAGCACAATAATGACAATTGTAATATAATGCATCAAACATTAGTATACGTACATCCATCATGATATTTGCATTCATTATAATTATACTCTGTGCTTCGTCAGCTTCCTCATCAAGCACTGAAAATTTATTTTTTAGAAGACTCCCAGCTGGTTCGCTGGTTGGGCTTCGAGGTCTTTTATATCTAGTTTCCTTGAAGTCGTTCTTGAAATCCATTTCCTCACACTTTGAGACACTCCTCAAGATTCAAGGTGGGCTTGAGGGTTTGAGCTTTTTCAGCCAAAAACGCCAGCATTTTTGATAGGATTCGAAGTGACAGTTCATCATCCCGGGTGAGAGTAGTAGTTGGACTGAGTTCGTTTAATCTGCGAAACTCGCAGATTAGTTGCTGAATGAAAGCTATCGTACAAGCAGGAACATCAAACAGAGATCAAAGCACTAAAGATAAAATATTGCACTGAAGTAAAAATCAGATAGTGAAGTAAGAATCAGGCGGCCCACGTGACTGCGTCTGGGAAAGCAAAAGTCGGTTCCAGAGTGAAACTCTATGTCGATCAAGCAGCAAGACAATAAAACGTCCTACTTCTACAAACTTGAGCAGTTAATCAGTCGCCCTTTTTCTAACAACATTTCAAGAACAGCTCTTTATATACATCAGTTCCGATGAGCAGGAGATCGCACTACTCATTCATTGGACACCAAAGTGTTTGGTTAAAACCTTTATGTATACGAAATTTCAAAGCAATTGTATGATTCCTTTTCTTCCATCGCCTTTTGCATAACAATAGGGTAAGCGAATTGTGTTCTTCACGTTGCTGCTCGTTTAAACACTTGAAAAGACCTTTCTGGCAAGCGTTTATTTGCCCACGTCTGCCAAAAAAGGTCACCCTCCGATTCTGCTATTCAATACCAGGCCGGATAACGGCTTGTATAAGAGCAGAGCTTGTTCATTTATTCGCAATATGTGCTTATACCTCCTGAATCAGTTTCTCTGAAATTTGACGTACGTATTTTATTATTTCTGTTGCATTTCATCCCATTTAAATAAGTTTTTTTGGTACGATTTTTTTAATGTTTAGCGAGGAGAACCCTTAAAGGGCATTTTAATAACTATAACATTAGAAGGGTTTTCATTCTGTAAAAAGAAATCCTGTTGTGTTTAAAAGCATTTTCTTCTTGTCGAACTGAAAGTATTTGACTGGCGTATCAAAAACATTTTTTCCTCAACGACATGATTAAAATAAATAAATATTATTAACACAGTTAATAATATTTTTTATTAAATTTAATCATGAGATGTTCAAAGGTCTTGTAATGTCACAGGAATGTTCAAAGGTCTTGTAAAGCAAGAAAGTTCTATTTTAAAATGATACTCATATTTATGAAATGAGGTTATAAATAACGTATAAATTTAATTAAATCGTGTATTATAATTAATCACTTAACAATTTAATAAAAAAAGTATCTGATGAAGGAGAGTGATGTAAAAATAATCTCTAAATAGAACGGCTGGAATTCAGAAACTGCAACTATTTTATTATATTCTCAAATTGCAATACCTATCAATTGACTCAAACATGTTAATAATAAGAAGACAAATAATAATTTGTTTAGCTAATAATGACTAAAATTTTAAGTTCTAAATATATTGAAAACCTTTGCAAATATTTGTAGTTACTTGATTAAATTTTGGTTTGATGTATTTTTACATTTGTATATTGTTTCTGTTTATTGATATATTTATTTAACGCATTTGATTTAAAAGCATTACATTGTGACTTCAATTGGCGTAAATTTGGAACTTATAATAAATTTTAAACTTGGCAATACATTTCTAACTAATTAAATTTAAAAAAATATAGTCAAGTTTTGCGCACTTGTTGTGTGCATTTAAGTGTTTATTTCATTGCAGATTTTCGTTGCATTGTGTTTATTTGTTAACAGTATCTTGTAGTTATAAATAAATTTACATTTTAAATTAAAGGTAGCATTAAAGGTAAAATTCGACATATTGGCAAAAGCTATCCCACCGACAAATTCCGTTGTTAAACAGAAGATATTTGTTAATTATTGCTGACTTAGCGATATTATTTAAACTTCCAGAAAATCCATTTTCGAAGTGTTATGGACGATTTTTCCGGAAGTTTTCTAAAGTATTTGAGCAATGCAATTAATACAGCTACATGGACGGCAAAGTCAATTCTGTGATTCAGTTGTGAGTTATGAGATAGTAATGAGTATTAGTCTTTCTTAATAAAGATTCTGCCGATTTGTGACATTCCTCGCTAGAAAATTAGCACTTTTCATACCTCTGGATTTTTTCGTTGAGCTATTTGCAACTGTTTACCGTGCTGTATGATTTGTTCTTTATTTCAATAAAGTGTCGATTTCTTCCTCTTTACCTTGCATACTCAATAAAGAGATCTCTACGTACCCATAATGCACACTAATACATAGAACTTTCGGTAAGGACGAGTAGCATAAATAAAGCTACTTTTCGAATTTGTCCATGAAAGGTGGTACTGTAAAATATCGGGGAAATAAAGCCTTTAAGTTAAAGAGGATGCATAACAGCACTTTCGTTGTTAATACT
Organism: Stegodyphus mimosarum; assembly: GCA_000611955.2. Lineage (NCBI taxonomy): Eukaryota > Metazoa > Arthropoda > Arachnida > Araneae > Eresidae > Stegodyphus > Stegodyphus mimosarum. The sequence continues at coordinate 444,187 of KK116018.1, forward strand.
GTTACGTTTTCCTCTTTTCTTCGTCTTGCGTACGTTAAGGGTTTCGTGGATTTGGAGTGAATAAGGACGACACTACTTGATGGAGTATTAAACACAATTTATTAGCCAGTATTATTCAAGACAGCTCCAAAAGCACTTTTACAGGCGTCGAAGAACTAGTATAAACACGCTGAAACAATCAGCGACTTAGGCTTCAGACTATCAGGCTATAACGGTGGAGACAGCTTCACGGTAAAGCAACAGAGTACAGCTCCCGATTCTGCTTGGTCGTTCTCGGAACTCCACGTACTCTCGAGACTGTCCACGCTAGAACTCGCGATGCACTCAACGATACGCTAGAGTACAGCTCCCGACTCGGTCGTTCTCGGAGCTCAACGTACTCTAAGATAATTATTAATCTAAGAAAGATAAGATATTAGTGCCTTTGAAGCCTTTGAAGTGGATCTAAGGTATTAGTGCCTTTGACGAACACCAAATATAAACTAGAACTTTTAGTGGTTAATACATTAAAATAAAACTTTGATGTGCGTTGTGTTTACTGATTAAAATATCGAACAACCCAATGAATACTGGTGTTGGTGTCATGTATAGTTTGCCAGTAAATAAAATAAAACATCATACCAAATTTATAAATGAAACAGACTTTTATTTTACTAACAAAATTAATTTAAACTGTTGGCTTTCAGAATTTAAGGCGCCCGGTAGTAAAAAAAAAATAAATATTGAACATTTTTAGCATATTTATATTAGACTCTAGTAGGATTGCACCTTAATATTTTAAATTTATATTGCACCAGTTGACTAATCCTCATAGCACTTTCAAAAACTTATCAAATATTGTAACACTTTACATACTAAGTAATTATGAAAACTTTCTACTACACTATTGCCATAATTTATAAATATTTAATTTAACATTAATACAATTTCTTCTATATAAACATTATTGAAATTTCACTGTAGCAATAACCCTTTAATTCAACGGGAAAAAGAACTGTCATCTTCAATCCAAGACACCGGAAGCAGAAGTTCAGGAAGAGAAAAGAAGGTTTAGGTGGAAATAGGCGACAAACTAAGGTCTGGTAGCAGGAAATAAAGCACATCATTAATCCAGGAGTAAACTTGTTCCAGAACACCAACGAACGGGAACCGTAGTCAGGAGGCTGGGAAGATAACTCGGATGACAAACCTCATGTCTTTTACGGCAGGTGAACGGCCGGTCCTAATTCAGAAGACGATGGAACAGATGGTCTCCCAAACATAAGCCATAACGAAGACATGGAGTGAGCTCCCAGGCTTTAAGATGATGTCCTTTTTTTTCTTGTAGTTATATTCCCATTTAGAGTCAAAGAAATTGATTACTTAGCGACTGTAGAACATATACGTAGACATTAACTATTTATCATATAGAGGCCGAAAAATGAAACAGCATTGTTAAGCGGTGGCCTGAGGAAGCAAGAAATGGCCCCTCGTCCTATGTAGATTCAGCACATCCAAAACCGGAGGAAAAGAGCGTTCGAAGTCGCGAAAACCGCGTGCACCGGCTTTTTGTTATAAACTTTTACCACCGGCACCAAAACTCACTCAAAAGGGTGACAATTTCTGGTAAAAACGCCCCGAAGAAAACAGTATAAAAATTCTTACTATTCAAAGCATTAAGAGCTCGCCTTTTCTTAATCTCGCCAGAAACTCGCCAAATAAAAAGAGGTGTTAACAGTAAACCTAGAACTCTAGCGGAAACACAACGCGACTTGTGTATGACATCTGTAATATACCCTCTTAAATCTTCGTAAATCACCCGAAAGCAGCTTAATTGTGACAAGATAGCAATCACACTAAATCCTGCGAAAGCTACAAAATTTTGTTAATTAAATTAGCATATTTCACAAACTAATTAAGCTATCGACTTGAAAGTAATTTTAAATTAAAGTTCAAATCTTTCTGTTTCTTCTAGTATAATTATATAAATATATAAACTCAAATTAAGTATTTTAAAATCCAGATTATAATAGGAGAAACACCCCCCTTTTCCATTGCCTGCTGCCAATAATTGTTAAGTGCTGGGATACATTTTTTAAAATTTTCTTTTGTCTTTTCTCAGCTTATCATATCAATGTTCAGTTTTCTTACTAAGATGATTTTACAAAACTTGTCAATTTATTATTAATGTTTTGTGGGTTTACTTCATTTATTGAATATTACGTTCTTGCTACTTACGCCACATGAAATTTGATTCAACAGCAAAATCACAAAATATTTAAAAACAGCATATCTTTAAAATTTTGGATACACAGACTCACGTATTAAAGATAAAACAGTTTCATACCGGACAGTGTTTCCACTGCTCGCTTTCAAATTGTTGAGTTTGTTAGAAATGCGTTAAAGTTTTATAAAAATTGAAATATAAAACTAGAAGTACAAAATCCGGACCTCCACGTGCACATGTTTGGTTGGAAAACCGCGTTATTCCCAATTTGGTGGCCCTAGATACCGTCGTTTTTTCACAGTGTGAGAAACATATATACATTCAAGCAGGTTCTTCAGCATTTAATTTCTTTAAAAGTATTACAGGGGGATAATATCCCGTGGCAACAATTAAAAGGTTCTAAGTGTTCAAGTATTTAAAACGATACACCACCAAATCATGTTTCGAGACTAACAGCCTATTCGGGCTAATGCCCTTTTAGGCTAAAAAAAACTCTTTTTCCTTTTTACAGGTATGTTTTCGGTTTTTTTATCCTGCAAAGCCAACTTTGCTTTTTGGAACTTTCTTAATGAAACTGAAATAAAAAACAAAATGAAAATAACGAGTGTTCGGGTGATTTTTGTTGAGCAGCTACGAGTATGTCTAATCAATGAGTTATATTCCATCAATATGTATTTTGAGAATTTTACATTTATGAGTATGACCATTTTTGACTCTAAAACAGTCAACAGATAAATATCATTTTATTAGATTGGTACTTTAGAAGTTTAAACATATTTTACATTAATTTCGAAAAATGTGGACAAACTGCTCAGAAATTAAGTAATAATAGAAGGAACGTTTAGGATTGAGTTCGTACAAAACGGATTTTGTACAAAGGTGTATATTCTTGCTTGTACTTTCTTTGCCTTCAGAATATAATAATTGCATGTCTACGTAATGCTTGGCACGTTCCTGTAAATTGGTAAGATTCCTTTGTAGCCTCAGCTTTTGAACTACTTTTCCCTTCCTGTTACAGTTTTTTCTAATTCCTTTAGTATTGCTAAAATAATGAGCTTTGAGATGAGACTTCATTTGAGGGAAGATAAAGCTATCTGAATATAAAATATAGCTCAGAATTGTGCCGTTTTGTGACATTATGTATAAATATTTTCAGAAAACTACGCCAAATACGGTTGACGTGGTGCTTAATTTTAAACATGGCTTTTAAATCAACACTAACTGACAACAAAAGCAGTCGATTTTTTTCCCATATACGAGCCCACGAGAACATAAACGTTCTTTCTCTCTAGTTTACACCGTTAGAGAATGAGTCTCAATTTTTGTTTTAAATTTAATATGAACGATGTTACACATTAATTCACTTTCAAATAATTATAGATTTAGTAATTTACTGTGATACAACATTAGTTTGAGAATGCATTGGGTTTTTCTAAGACTTACTTCTCATCAAAAGTCAATAAATTCATCAGTACATCAGTCGGTTTTTAATTTCGTTTAAAAAGCAGATATTTATAATAATTACAGTACATTAATAACGCTATCCTTTGATTTAAAACATGTGTTAGCCTTGTATTAATTGAAATAAAAAATGTCATAATCAGTCCTTGTTTCATTACATTAGTCACCGCAGTCTTTTAATTTTATGGCATTAAAATAATCTAGTAGTAAGCTATATTACAGTTATACTGTAAGGAGATGAAGAAGAGAGTCATATTTATTAAAAAGGAGGTTAGACATTCTCTGCATTACAAACTTTTATAAGGGGCATGTAAGAGAGAAATCTTTAGATGAAAACGGGAACTTTTAGAAGGAGGTAGTTGGAATGGCATCAAAATAAATACTACCATGCTGGAATTTGTAAAAAAAAATATTAGCCCTATACTTTATAGACGCTGTGTTTTTTTAGCTTCAAATGTTTTTGATCTATTGAATTTCAAATCTAAATTCTAAATACTTAATCAACTCTGAATTAATATGATTTAATTTACGCTAAGTACCTTCAAATTAATTACTTAACTCAGTATTATATATCGATTTTATTAATTATTATTAAAAGAAGAGTTTTATTTACTTCCCTTCGAACAAACTGGTACTTTCTGCAACTCAAATTAATAGATGAATACGTACAGAAAATCACACATTATTCTAATCATTATTATTTTATTATTCTTATAGGCACAACATGATAGTGATTTATTATTTTAACGACACAAGAAATTTTCACACTACTTTGCCTTAGTTCCAAAACTAATCACTCATAATCCTGGTGACGATCAAGAGCTTGTAATTCATCTATAATCCTTTCTGATCGCTATTTACGAGCATTAATTTTAGACGAAGCTATAATATTGACGTCTCTATTAATCAAGTGCTAAGCTATAAGTACACGCCTTAAACTGCCATAACAGATAATCAATAAATTTCATCAACTTTATCATTTAGTGACCCTTGTGTGACCGATAGTTTATTATAGCTTTCTGATTTTCTCAAGAAATAATGACAGACAAAATCCATTATGTTCGTGAATTTATTTTTCCTGCCTTTTTAGTGATCGACATCAGTTATTTATTTCAGACCGCACTTCAATATTATTAAATTAAGTTTGTATCTGTGTAAAGCATTTTAGGCAGGAGCAAGTTCTGAGACAAAATGTTTTACGTTTGATACCAAAACGAATCGATAAGCCGTAGACCTAACAGTATAATTTTTCATAGTCTGTGACACAGTTGCTATTTCTAGCACATTTTAATATACTTTTTAGTTTATTATTTCATGTCCCACAGTTTAAATTTATAAGTAATACTTAAGTAATTTGATACATTCATTTGATTAAATATAATTCCTAAGGACAAATTAAGTTTAAAACTTAAAAGCAGAACCCAATTATGCGCTGCAGGATCCAATAAATCAGTGACAGTATTTATTGAAAATTACATAAGCAAGTAAAATTCAAAACATATTCATACTGGAATAATGAAATTCTTTTGCAAAAAACTAAAATTATCATAAGAAATGTAAAAAAATAATAAATGGACTTCACATCTCCCGGTACATCCTCTTTATGAATTAATGTAGTTATATATCGTAAATATATACGTACATGCAAATATATCTTTAATTATCTGAATTCCACTGTGAGATATATATTCTGATGCAGCTGTTAAACCGAAAAATTTCCTGCATCTGATCCTTATTAAGTTATTTAAAATAAATATTCTGCCTTTAGCATGTGAATTTGATGAAGCATATAGTTTTAACTCTATTTAATTTTAAAATTATCTGTTTCATGAGATTTTGCATGCATTTAAAAATAAATACATTGTCTAACCTCTCTGTTTGTTTCTTCCAAATGGACTATATTATAGGATGTCTTTCTTAGCACTAATGTCTTTTCTTAGTTGTATTTTAAACCACAATGATAGATTAGCCGGCAGCGTTGGTTCGTAGGAATCTAGTTGCAAAGAAAGGAGTTGTGCCTTATGTAACGGTATTCAACTGATGCTTCTTGATTTCGTTTTCTGAGCAGTATTTTTTCAAATAATTCGTTAAATGTTTCTTTGATCTTGATCTTTTAATATCTGATGATACATTTTTCGATATCAGTAGTGAATGTGAAAGTTGCGTCTTGAATCTTATTACTACGGATTTTCTTGCGCTAGGCCTTCATTCAGTAATTGTTCACTTAAAGACGTGCCAATTTATGTCTTTGCAGAAGCATTAAATACGTCTCTCATTTTTGTCGTTCTTCTGTCTGGACAATATATTCTATAATTGAGGAATTAAAATATGATAGCTCCAAATTTTCGTCATTGTCTACTTCTCTCTTGTGGCTTAAAGTTTTTCATTCCTTGAGAAAATCTTGCTTCAAAGATGAGTGCTTTGATTCCTTAAACAGTTTGCTCCATAAGGAGTTTAATCTCTTTAAAGCGGTATTCCTAAAATTTCCGAGTATTAAATTTCCTTCACTCACCATAGGCATCTGGACAACGTACGTTCCATCCTCATCTCTAGAATATGATGACTCTCCCAATTTTGTTTTAATTGAACTAATGAACCCGCAATATGTTGAACCTTCTTGTTTCAAAGTGATATAAATTTTTTCTCTGGTGATGTAACCAAATTTTAATAAATCAAAAACGATTTTTGCACCTAATAGCAAATCAAACTTCCGCGTCGAGCAGAATTCAGACCCAGCAAGTTGCACAGAATTCAAAATTTCTAAGGATGTAATAGCCAGTTTGTGGGTTTGTGTAATATTAATCATTTTAGGCACTATTAAAACTATTAAGTTTCTAATAGAGTCTTTTTTTATTAACGATAGTAGGATAAAGTTTTTGTTTCATATTAAAAGTTCTGTCATTCAAGCAGGAAGCCGAAAGATTAATTTTTTCCCGATTTTAACGAAATCTGTTTCTGCATTCCACAGTCATGAAGTTACACATTGAACCGCTATTAGTGATTGCTCTGCGAGGAAAATGTTTACCATCTTTATCTCTATCATCTATCATCTTTATCATCTTTACGGCTAACGCCAGTAAAAAAGATTTCGAAATTCCTATGGGCGTAGGAGACTGTGAGGACAGACGTTTCATCTAGTCGAGGGTATTCTGGTGCAGAAGAGATCCTTCTGAAATTCTTTATGCGTTTCGATGACAATTGGTTTCTGACAGGAAAATGCAAAAGCTATGATAGCGTGATTTACATAAACTGTACGAAAAATTTTATTTATATGATTTTATCTGTCACTTATGCGTTGGATTAAGGCAATTAATACACAGATCAAGTTTCTTTACAGTCTGAAGACGCTTATTCACTATTAAATTTTAAAATTAATCCCACATACAGATTGTGTCGATTTACGTAGTCTACAGTTATTGTATGAAGTTCATTATGAATTAACTAAAAACCCCTTTGTTTTGATAGGTGGAGCGAAACGGCTTGGAATTTGTACTGCTAATTTTATATTTGTTTCCCAGCAACTGACATCTTTTCTTAAGAAATGCGATGAAATATGTTCAGGTAGGAGGCTTAGTAAGGCTTAAACGCATTTCAAATAATTTACAAGCTTCTTTATCCAGTTAAGTTCGGGAGAATTAAATTTATCAATACGAATCCGAAAATGTGTGGCTTTCAGTGTCCGAATCTCAGAGTTTTAATATTTCAAGAAACATTATCAAGTAAGATTCTGATCTCAAACACAGATTCAAGATTTGTTTTTTTAATGTTTATAACTGAGTTAATATGTTTATTGTGGAGTTAATATCTTGTCAACAATTAAGCGTCTATTTCCAAAAAGGATTTCTAGTGCTTTCTATAATGATTGAAAGGATTCGCCTTCTGTTTCAACCTGTTTTATTACACTTTGTAGGTAGAATTTCAAATAATAATGTTTTATAAATTCTGATAAATGAGAACTGTTATGTGCTATTCAACTGAATTTCAAAATTGTTCCAATCTTCATATTGGCCAGAACATGTCGGCAAACGTAATTCAGTTTTACTCCTGACTTTCGCCTACAAGTTGACGTCAGAAGCGTTTAACAGGGTACGCTCTCGCATTCCCAAAATAATTATTCTTTCTTTATACCATTTTGTTCAATTAATTTCATCTTTCCAATCATTAATTGCAAAATTATTTTCCATTTCGCTGTCTACTAAACTCAATCCCTGCTCTTTAACCATTAACTGTATAAGGTTTTAGTTTAAACTAACAAAGTTTTATGTTAATTTTCTCTTTCCTGTAAGTTCTTATTTCAACTTCCCGTTAGAATGAGCGCGCGTTTCAGCTTTATGCTAATTTGAAGTGGAGCCAAGTGTTGTATTTAAGGGTTGGCAAGGAACTTCTCGGTGTGAGAGAGTTTTTAGTCTCAAATCACTGCGGCTCTGTCCGACGTCCACCTGACTAGCTAGTATTTAAATTCTAAGCATTAGCGCTGTTACGCTATTACTTATTGAGATAATCTAAGTGCGTTAGTATTAGCTAAATCTTGCTGCGCGCCATTGATCGTTTAGCAAGAGGCCAACCACGCGTTCATAGCTCTGTAAGCAACGACTACTTAATTTCTATTTAACTTTATTTTAAATTATTTGATTGTTCAAGTTAGACCCAAGTGCGGTCATTATTTTTTGTTATCCCTCCCGAATTGGGAAGTGGCTGTAAATAATAGTGGTATAATAAAAGAGGATTTTAAATCCTTCTTACGTGCAGTTATTCTACCACTTAACCACAGTATTCTACCACAGAACATAGCTGCATTCAGCTCCCTGTTCAAGATCAGGGCTTTAACTACTTCACGAATATGTTCTCCAAAAGTATGCACAGAACACTCAGTCCTGACAACTGAGCACGTAGTTTTTCAATAACGTCACGATTTGGATTTAAATTTCGAGTTCCGATTTGGAGTTTATCTAACACCTTCGTAGCAATAGTTCACAAAGATGACCTTTTATTTCTGTTATTCCTCTATGTCGTATTCTTGATTTTCTCCTATATTCTACTGACTACTTAAATAAAACAAATTTCAGACAGCTCGAAATTTAAAGCGATAATACAAATTATACAAATGCATTCAATGACAGAATACAAATAATACAAAATAAATTAAATGCTTAAATTACGCAGTTTCTGATTGAGAATGGTGGAACTAAAGTTCATTTACCCATTTTCCGTAGGGTAACGACGAGTTGATCATTGTATAACCATGTCCAACTAGACAGAATTCACAACAAAACGAAATCTTAAAGAGCCAATTCCTAGCTGCGGCTCGACTAACCAAAAATGTGTTTTCTATCAAATGGACTGTATTATAGAATGAGGCGATAATATCTTTTCTTGTTTTATTTTAAAACATAATTATAATAGTTACGATACATTAATGAGAACCTAAGTTCTCGACAATAGCCATCATTCGACTTGCTGCCAGCAACTAACGAAGTACCACCTTTTCCCGCCCAGTTGGCGGTGTTCAAATTAAAAATGGCAGGTGGCCCAGTTTGCCCAAAATACAATTAAAGATAGCAATACTCCCGTTAGCGGATGTTTGTAAGATTCATTGGACTGATAAAGTGTAAGGTCGAGAATTCTTTCATAGGTATAATGCCGACAGTCCGTGGGAGCGAAACGACATTTAAGGACATCAGTACAGGTTCGACGGCAGCCGACGATCGACTTTAACTACCAGCGTATAATCGGCGCAATAAAGTGCGTGAGTGAGTTCGTGAGTGAGCACCACCAACGAAGACTACTGACCTGGCCTTATCCTCACAGTGTGTTATCTTCCTAGCGGAAACCATATACTCTCTGCTCCAGCCTGCCCCGGGAATGCAGCCGAATAAACAGCTAGGATCCGCATAAAGTGTACATGTAAGCTTGGATGTTGCTGTTCTAGAAAAGATAAACTTTTATACGGTTAAGAGGATTAACGCACTACCGTCCTCATCACATAACTGTCAAAGAAAATATGACCAATACTGAGTAGGGTCGACAATGTTATAACCGACGAGCGACTCCACTATGTAAAAACTATTACATAATAAAACCACGCTTTACAGTTACAGCATCACATAATCAAGATGAAAAGAATTTCATTAAATTATTATTTTTAGGTTAGGTGCATAGACGCCACTATATAAAGATGAAATAGATTTTAGAGGTGCTTTGTCGTTCTTGTGCAGCAAAGTGGCTACCGCAGAGAGATTTGATATCTATTTACGAAGTACGAATATGAACTTTCCATTAAGTATCTGATTATTGTCTGGATTTTAATGGGAGAATAATATAAGAATGATAGCGTCTTAGTTTCACCCCATTAAGCAGTTATTTCGTTTGGGTACCCAGACGGAGATCTAATCAGAATTTAATAAACGTATCGCATAAGCTACTAATATTTTCGAAAATTTCGCTTCAGTTATTTAAATATATTTTGTTCTAAAGCATATGCAGCATTTAAAATCAGATGAGCATTTACGTTCCTTGCAATCTAATCCTTTGTTCATTTCATCGGTGTTAATGCGGAATACGAGAGTCGTCAATTATGATCTCCAACACTGCCAACTAATCTATTCTCTGTGAGAAATATATGAGGCTACTATAACCCAACTTATAAATATAAGCTAAACTAAATATTTATTCTCGATGAACAGATTAACAAAAATTTTATTTTAATCCCTATTGAAAATGAAACATAGAATGATCTTGTCAAAAGTCATCACGAATCATCTTACAGTTATTGATAAAACTACTTAGACTATATTCTTCCTGCTTTAAAAAAAGAAAAAAAATAGTCTCCTAGCATTTACATCTATTTCAAATTAAATCAACTAAACTTCATTTTTATTTAAGGTTACAACAATTTAAGAATGATAATCTCGGACCTTGTGTATTAGCTAGGGAGAGTTACTATATGACTCCGTCGAATATAATAAAAAATGTGTTTTGCATAGAAACGTGTAAGGTGTATGCATAAGACATACGCTTTTCTACAGTTGAAATACTACATAATGCAATTTCATTGTCAACCCCAAGTTTTAAATTTAAATATACATTTGTTCAAGTAATTATTACTGTACAGATTTGAAGCCTTTCTTCCGTGGTCCCTAATCAGGAAACTTTATAAAAATTAATTTCAATACTTACAAACCTTATTGCATGTATGTAATACAATCTTAAATAACATATAAACGCATGTGTGAAGAAATAACTAAAAATTATGCAATACTGACAAAACTATTCAAGGTATCAAAAAACTAATTGCATAGTCTTTGCAATATTTCTTTTCTGAAGATGATGTGAATCGCAGGATTCTTGCTTTTAGTCCACTCTTGCATACTTTTCGTTAGTTAATATTTTACTCGTATACTCTTTGGTGGATTTTATAAATTCATAAATATACCTATATGAATATTTGTACTTTATCAAAATATTCTTTGAGTGTTGACACTTGTAAGCGATTTTTTTCTAAAGGCCAAATGTCGCCTATAGTTTGAAAAAAAACCCTTTATACTGGAAGCAAGGGATTTAGCTGTGAAGTTAATTACTTAGATGTACAATTAGTCTCATTTAAAAGTCTCCGATATTTTGTAAACCCAGATATAGTTAAGAATACGTATATAAAGCCTGTACTATGGGGGGAAAGACGCATATTTTTAGCCTTAACTTTAATACTGTTTAGGATCGCACAGAACATTGAATGTCTTAAGACGTATTGCTTGAAAATATTTTAAATTTCTTTTATATTCATGTTGTAGATTTCCCCCATTTTATCTGATACCTGAGAGTGGAGGAACCTAGTAAACTGCTAAGCGAATAATCGTTTAGACCCAGAAACAGAAACGTAATATTCCAGAAGGTTAATTACCCTTTATTGCTCAAACTAAAGGTGTACAATCGGCCCTTTTCTCAGAACGTACAACAAAAGTAAACAAAGCCTCTACTTGGGCTTAAACTAAAAAAATATAAGAAATAAGAACTCAACTAATGATTAACTAAAGAGATTTAGCCGACGCTAATACAATTCTAATAGGTTGGCCCCTAAATATCGAATTAGCTAGCGAAGCTATCAAGGACCTGTATAATACGGCCGAGCGCAGTAACAGCTTAGACGCTTAGAGAGACATGGCCAAAAGACAAACGCGAGCTAGTCAGAAACTCTGATTCTCTCTCGCAAAGTCAGTGGAACTTCGACTTAAATATTATCTACTAATTTGCATTTAACGCAGTTCTAAAAACTCATTCTGGAAAGGAATTTGTAAACTTAAATTAGAATAGACAGGAAAAGAGCTTTAAATTAAAAATAACTGTTGTAAACTCAGGATAAGCCTTACAATATAATTAGATTTGAATGATGTTAAACATTATTGTATAATGCCTCAAAATTACCTGATAACTGTCATTTGATGATAAAAAATATGTGTTCCTAGTGTAACGACACGTAAGTTCCATCATACAAAACGAAGTCAATTTCAATGTGACAAACAGAACTTTCCCATAATTGATCAGATTTTCATTTGTGGCTAAAGGACCTGGATAAATTAAGCAATAGGTGGATATTTGATCACAAAAATGATTTTAAACGATGATGTCCTAGAAATGCAGCTTATATTCCTGTCAGTGACCCAAAATATGAGTTCAGGGAACAAAATTCAACAACTCGCGCCATACAAGCAATCCTAGACCAAGTTAATACGAATAAAATAAACAATTTGCATTCAGACGTCTTGTGTGTTGAATTCAAAATCTTTTCAGTCATTATGATGGTCTGCCATTCTCCAAGCTGCCTGCCACATTCGCTGACCATTCAACATCTATAAAATTATTGAAACCTTGCTCCAAGACTGCAGTAGCATCATATTATGCAACAACACCATATGGCTGATCATTGGATCATAATTTTCAACGATGCTATAAACCTATTTGTTATTTAACTAGGCTAAAACCCCACATTACGAAGATCCTGTACAAAATCGTCATTACAGGATTCGTCACATACCATACTGCCATATGGGCTCTATCCATGACGGAAAGAAGATACTGCTCAGATTCATAGAGAGACAGTTCATGCTAAATATCACGCGTAGTTTTGGAACCACTTCCAGCGCTACCCTGAAAGTCTTTGACAGATATTATACCGCTTCAACTTCACACAATCCATGAGGTTATTTAATCTCCAATCTTTCAGCTTAGAAAAAGCGTCAAATTCAAGGATGACATCTATTCTGCTGACGATTACGAACAATGTCGTACTCCATACAAAAAACATCCAGCCGATCCGCATACCAAAATTAAATTCCAAAGGAACATTGACCCAAGAAGCAAAGGAATTTAAACTCACATTGCCGAATCAAAAATATAAAGAAAAATCGGATGTACAGTATTCTTTCTAATCCAAAACATCCGCTCTCTGAAATAAAATGGAAAGTATAGTTAAGCACCTCCAGTAGCATTCACCAGGCGGAACTCTCAGCTATAAATGTTCCCCTCAACATTGTGGCCTTAAACAACTTCTTTAAAATATCCATTAACACAGACAGCTAAGCAATTGCACTCATCCTCCGAAATCCAGACAACCGTTTTCATATGGGTCGTGAAATAATTAATCAGATCTCTAAAGATCTTAATACTGAAATAACCATAACTTGGATCAAAGGACAAAGTAGCAACGTTAGCAACGACACTGTTCACACTGGCAATTTAGCAACAGAAGCAGATCTTTCCTAACTAGGGGAGCTTCTCAATACCAAGCTTCCAAAATAGTAGTTATGAAAAACAAACATTTAAGCCAGGAGTGGCAAAATGAGAAGAAAAACGTCACAATAGGTGGGCGCACCCAGCAGTTCTTTCCAAAATTCAACATAGAAATAAAATCTCAAAGTCCTTCCTAACATATTACCTTACCGGTCATAGCCCACATTTCTATTACTTTCGCAAAAGAACCGCTATCATAGCGACAATTTCTTCTCTTGAGTCAAAGAAGAGCAGACCATTAACTATTTTTCAGCCCTCTTACAATTGTCCTGCACATCCGAAAAACCACCAATCTATATCATACCATCAAAAGACTGATTATATTCCAAAGCTATACATATTGAAAAATCATAAAAATTCTACAAAAGCTCAGTGCTATCCCAAGTAGTACGACAACGTCGCAATGACGTTGCGAACTCGTCGCGGATGATGTTGCAAAAACTTTACAATATGTCGTCTTCAAGACGCCCAGATGTATGCGAAACTCCACTGTTTGGCAACCGTTGCAAAGGTGTCTTTATTGCGTCTTTGCGGATGAGAGTTTTGTCGCAAAAACGTCGTTATTGCGTCTTTCTCAGGTTATATTTCGGTTCTGACAGCATGGAGTTAAAAACTTTGTATCACGACATCTTAATGACGCCCAAATGTTCTCAGAATTCCAACTTTTTGTAACAGTTGTAAAAACGTTGTTATTATGTCCTTGTGTTGCATTTTGATTTATGCAGAAAAATAAGCTTAATAATTAATACGTTTTTCTTCTTTTCTAAACCTGTGTATTCCATGTATTTTTCTAAAGTATTTTATCTTTTCCTGAAAACCAGAAGATAATACAATTTTTTCTCTGAAGAATAAATATACGTAATTTTAAAGAGTCAAATATTTAAGAGAAGTTAAAACTTACGAAAATAATACTACATTGAAAGTATTCAGTATAAAAATAATATAAAAAATGACTATTTAGAATCCTTAACTGCGGTATTAGATTAAATATGATTGGTTCGCTTTTTATCAAATATACTGTTTTAAAGTAAAACATCAGGAACAAGATACATTAGTTTTCTGCAGTTTGTTATGCGATAAGAATAAAAGTAATGTTACAAAACAATTACATTATTTAACTATGCAGAAAAAATATAAATACAGAATTCTATCAAAGGCATTAAATATCAAAATTCTTACAAAATTATCAATGGCGGCAAAACAAGTTTTCTCAAGAAACATTAAATGATATTATTGTTTTCATGTACTGCAGTTTGAAACAAAGTGCATAATCATAACAAACAAAATATTTTTAATAGTCTTTCGATACAGTTATAGGAAGTCCGTAGAGTTAGTTATAGTCTATAGATTTAGTTTCAAATTGCTTTTCAGCTAATGCTGAAATTTGACCACGCGTTTGTCTAATTACATATTATTCGTTAGGTAGCCTTACTTATTTTCAGTGCTTTATACTATATTTTTTTAAATAACTTAAATTCTAAGTTACGATTATTTAACATTTCATCATATCATTTCTTAATCATTTAGTATGTAAGTGAGAGTAATTATGAAAACAGCGATTATTATAAATATATAACAACAATAGTAGGTTTTAAGTAAATCAAGCTCAATCAGACATAAATAAAAGTAAAGCTAAATATGTGGGGGGAAAAGAATGTTTCTGATTATAACATCATTATCACATTCTTTTCTGTTAAAACTCAGAGACAGCTTTGCAATATAGCCATATCATTTCTAAGATATTAAATTTATACAGCAGAAGATTCTTTACCACATATTATGAACATAAGGAAACATTTTCTTTTTAATTTCAAAAATAACTATATCAATCAAAATACATGCAGTAATAAAACTACACTGCTCGACACTGAAAATGCAACACCAAGAAGGAGTGGTCAGAAATTTATCAAATTTTTAGAGTAGACGCACGTCACTGAGTTATGCGAATGATGTGAAATGCGCAGCTCTCCGACGCACGTGAAGTAAGCTATAAGGGAAGGAACGTGCAGAATGGGCAATATTCGTGTCGTTATTTCTGCCAGACGAATAATCGAAGAAAGTTGGTTTTTGTCCCGGAGGATACGTGTAATAGGAAAGAATGCCAAGCCGCCGTCAACGAAGGCACTTCCAGCAGATAGACAATTTTACGAGGGGTATGGTGATAGGACTGTGAAGGGCGAGTTGGTCCTTATGTCAAATTGTAGCTGATACCCACATGGATGCGAGCACGGTGCATCGGCTATGGCGAATATGGTTGGAAAAAGGAAATGTGAGAAGAAGGAGGGGTGCAGGTGCAGCCAGAGTGACGTCAGCACGCGTGGATCGAGGCATCCGCCGACAAGCTGTGGCGATCCGCAAGTCACTTGTACCACGATTCTGCAGCATCTGCAAGATACCCTGGATGTTCCCGTTTCGATCAGAATCATTTCCCGTCGATTGGTTGAACGTGGCCCGCACTCACGGCGTCCGTTAAGAAAACTGCCATTGAACCCATAGCATAGACGCCAACGTTTAGAATGGTGCCTAACTTGAGCGATATGGATGACAGAATGGTTAAACGCTATGTTCTCAGATGAGACACGCTTCTGTTTATCCAGTGACAGTCGCCGCATACGTGTGTGGCGTCGACATGGAGACAGGTCTAATTCGGCAGTAACTGTGGAACGCCCCATCGCACGACAACGTGGCATAATGGTTTGGGGCTCTATCGCCTACGATTCCTGGTCACCTCTAGTTCGTATTCAGGGCACTATGACGGCCCAACGATACTTGGATAATGTACTGCGGCCGGTGGCAATCCCCTACTTTCAAGGGCTGCCTAATGCAATTTTTCAGCAGGATAACGCCAAAACACACAGTTGCATCTGCTAATATGCTCTGCAAGGTATAGAGATGCTTCCCTGGCCACCGTACTCTCCTGACCTGTCACCAATCGAACATGTGGGGAATGTGATTGGACGCTGTTTGCAGACTCTGCGCCTGCCTCGTTCAGAAGATGAACTGTGGCAAATGGCTAAAAGGATATAGAGAGCCATCCGTCAGGACACCATCCGCCCTCTTATTCCCTAAACGTGTTTCTTCGTGTATCGCTGTACGCTGTGGTCCTACATCCTATTGAGCCGACGGCGTTCTCGCTCTGTATTCTGACTATCATTTTGAAATAAAGATCACTTATTGCTGCTTGCTGTCTCTGCGTTTTTTCCAGATTTCATCACTTTCTGACCTTGGTGTTGCATTTTTAATATCGAGCAGTGTATAAAAATATAACTTAACTTAAAATAGTTAATTATGCAAAATAAAAATGTTAGTCTTTGTTTAGTCGCAGCAATTCATTAAATGCATAAACTCTAACTGAAAACGTTCCATTTAAAAAGTGTAATATTAATCGAAGACTGTGTAACTGTAAGCCCTTAACAATATAACACTAAATGCTAAATTATTCAAAACTAAAAAGTTACGTTTATCCATCATAAAACATTATTTACATTGATCCTAGCAGTTATGATCCTGCACAAACTCCATCTCAAAGTTAGAGCAATGTATTAAAAAACAAACTTTATCAATGACAATTTTGACGAAAAATTGTTTAATAGCATTTCATTGTGAAATATTTAAGTTTCAGAAAGTGGAAAACAAATTAGATCTTTAGAGTCACCTGAAAAGGTTCACGTCAGTATCAATTTAATATATGGAGATTTTAATTTTACTTGCTTATTAATATAAATTCAATAATTAATAAATTATGGCAAAAGCATTTTATTTTAGTTTACATTTTGATAAATTAATTCTAGAATTTTAACTACATATAATTTACCTTAGATCAAAAAACTTTTAAACTTAATTTTCTTTTTGTCCAATTAATTCGACGCAAGTAATTATTCTTCTTAATATATAGTAAAAAATATTATAAAATCTAGTATTATAACTTCAGGAAAAAATATATTTTATAACCGTTTGAAGTTAGTTAACGGCATTTCGATTCCAACATTCAATCAATTGTCATTTAACAAAATATCACAATCAGTGCAAAGCTTCCAGAGTAAAGAAAACAACATAATTTATCAAAAAACATCATTTGAAGTAAAAACTATTTCAAAAAATAATTTTTTTAGTTGCAAACGGTGCTTACCTCTACTAACGTAAAAGGGCAATGAACTGCATCTTAAAGATATCGCGCGGGTTTTATGAATGATGCACAGTTACAGGTAGCAAATTTAACTGATCATAATTTTCTTAATGCAAGTGGCATTAGGAGAATAAATATTATTTAAGATTTAACGCATATCTATCGCTGTTGTTTAATTTGTTTGTGACTGAGCCTAGTGATGACACCGCCTATAAACAGGTCTGTCTACTTCGTCTGCCAGTCTGTCTCACACACACAAGTTCTCTTCAGTTGGTTAAACGAATATGAAGGATGTGTTTATAATTATAAGCCGACATTTATTCTATTTTATACGAAATGCTCTTTAATATGGCAGGAAATAAAGTTCAGTTTGTAATAAAAAGAATATTGTATTAAGTTCATTCCCAGGAATGAACTACTCAATGAATTATTTGTAGAGCGTTAAGTATCTGCTGTTAATGAACTTTAGGGCTATGCTTTATAATGATTTCAATAATTATAAATGAAATTTCCGTGCAACAAGTTATATCTGAAATATTTAATTTTTAGTTGAATTAATTGACATTAAGAACTCTATTTTTAAAATAATAAATGTAACAAAGTAAAACATAGAATTTCTTATACTTCTTATGTTAGCATATTAATTCAAATAAATTCGTTCTTACTTCCAAAATAATAAATAAAGTTACATTTCAGTAATGAAATAATTGCTAACATTTCATTAGCAAAAATTCATTAGCACTGATTTCGGAAATATGATTATTTAAAATATATAAAATGCATAAACTAACAACTTACTTTATAGATTATTTTCATGTTTTAATATTTTGCTGTAATATTTATAAAAACATATTTTAGATATTAATTATTTTAACAAAATTTTGAACAATAATTTATCACTTACTTTTTAGTACTAATTAAATTAAATAAATCAAAAGTATTTCTATTAAATTTATATTTCATTAGATGCATCTAACTTAGATTAATATATTTAGATGGAATAAAGAAATGAAACAATGTAAAATAAATCTTATGTGGACTTCAGATTCTTGAAAAGGCAGATTTAGTCTCTTTTCATTCTAGAAGTTATAAGGTACTTCTCCCGCCTTCTTCGCATGCTTTCGTGGTGTAGTGGTCAGCACTCTCGACGCGTAACCGAGAGGTCCGTGGTTCGATTCCCGGCGAAGGCGTTGCTCCTTTTTCATGTCTGCTGCTTCGAAATGACCTAATGACTCTACAACAGGCGCCCGAACTAAAAGGTGGTGAGCGAGAATTCTCTACCCCCGAGATTTGGCGATCGAGTCCCCAAAACCCCAGTCGCCTTTTAAAAAGGGGTGTATATAAGGTATTTCTCCCGCCTTCTTCGCATACCTTCGAGGTGTAGTGGGCAGCATTCTCGACGCGTAACCGAGAGGTCCGTGATTCGATTCCCGGCGAAGGCGTTGCTCGTTTTGTATGTGTGCTGCTTCGAAATGACCTAATGACTCTACAAAGTAACACTGAGCAACTATGAAAAAAATGCTAAAAGCGTCTAAATCACAAAGTTTCAGCGACGTCGACAAACTGCCAAGATAATGTAGATGGTTATGTGATATCATACGCATGTTTCAATACATAACAGGAATTATCTCCTTTTAAGTCCACTATATGAAGGGGAAAACTACTTCTCCATCACAAACGCAGAGAATACCAAAGGAAATATCCATTCATACCCTTCCGTTTGATGCTGGTTGAATGAAAACCTACAGTCTACAACGTTTTTGAGGAAAGGAGAAAAAGTCGCATGTCTTTTTTGCAGTCCTAAACTGGTAGAAAAAATATTTTAAACAGGTTTTCAACCAACAAAGACGCATTTAATACTATTTTTTTCAGACAATCGTATTTTCAAATAAATTTGATAAGACATTGTTTCATATGGGCACATATAAAGAATTTTATTCTGTGTTTGCGTATATATTACGTTTTTTAGCCTCATAATTCTATAATATTTTTCATTTAAAAATATTTTAGTTGCAAATTGCTTAATCGAAGTCGTAGGATATTTACCAGATTACTTCTCCATCACTCGCAGATAAAATACAAATTTATAGCGTCCCACCATCATGTTTTTTGTTGAAATTCTATCTTCTGTTTATATCTTTTTTATTTAACACTTCTCATTCTACTTCTTTTTGTACCTTCGCTTTCCTTTTCGTCTATTTCTATCATGAAGGCCCTTGCACAGCAGGACTTGGCATCAAAGAAAATGTCCTTATATCAATTTAGTAGGTAGAGGCTAACTTTCGTTGCAAACAACCTTCGCTTCAAGTGCCTGTGCACGTGACGAGATTTCCAAAGGGAAATGACACATTTCGTTCAGTTTTTCTTTCTTCTTTTATTCTTTTTAAATCAAAGATAGCCAGGGTTAGGAGAAAATAAACATTGTTTCAACGTTGGAAATTCTATTAAATTACTTGCGCAGCTGAATTCATCGGAATCTTGAATAGGCTGGAGACTGCAGAAGAGGCCAGGCATGACAATTTTTTTTAACTCAACCCTCCTCCCTTCTCGTTCCGATGATCTCCTGTCTAAATCCAAATGATTTATTCATCATGCTGTGTATTTTTGCCATTCCATTTCTTTTTGTGCCGTTTTGAGGCACATACTCTAACCTCTACTCTGATGAATTTTAACCGTACTCTAACATAGCAAAATGCATTAGGAATTTTGAAATGCATTTGTATGAATGAGATGATGCAAGAATGCTATCGATTATGAACATAAAATGCAACATTTTGCTCTAAATCCGTTTCAGCTTTCTTTATTAGAAGTATAATATAACACAATTTTATAAAATATATTCAAATTTAATATGATACTTCAAGAGCCATTTACAAATATCTACAGATGTGTCTTAAACTTTGCCTATAGCGGATTCGATGTAAATAAATGCTAACAGTTTTACATGGTTTTTGTAACACAAATGTGAAACATCTATAATAGATTGTTCTTTTATTAGAAATTTTGACTTGCCGAATTCAATTACAGTTAGAATATAATTAACGTTTACTTTTAACTTATACAATGGTAATATAATTAGAAAGAAAAAAATCCCACAGAGGAATAAATTCAATGTACATTTTTGTCTGGCATATTTTCATTTAAAAACACCCGTCTCTACATTCTGCATCGCGTAATGTAACTATTGACTCAAGAAAAGTTGCAAAGCCAAGAAATTACTCTAAAATTTACAGTTTCTGTGATCAACATATAGAAATTTGTAAGATGCCATGCATCTTACAAATTTGAAGAAAAATCTTAAGAAAAATATGTACTGGGCTTTGGGAGAAACAAAGTGCTATTTTAAAAATTAATTCCAGTCATGTGTAAAAATTGAACTCAGTGATTTATTAAATAAAATCTGCGAAACAATAAATCTGTATAAGCTTTCATACATGTAACATTTAAAGAAATTTTCGGGTGAATGGTTAATTTCCTTTAAGTTTTAATAAGAAAATCATTATATATATTACAAAATATACATACTTATAAAACACAGAAATTTTTATACATTTTTACACAGTCATCATTTTGCTTAGCATAATTTTTGTCTCTTTACAGATGAAACATTTAGCGTTTGTTAATGTTCACAGATGACTCTCAAACGCGGACCCTTATACAGGGTGTATCAGTACAGTGACAAACTTTCAAGAGAGATAGAGTACACCAAGACGATGGGAAATCACAGAGCAATGCACTGTCGGAAACGTTTTCCTGGCGTGGTAGTGACGACACAAAACGCAAAAACATAAAAACACAAACTGTGAGATAAAACATGTTTTATTATGTTTAATGGAGTAGAAACGTGCAGATAAGAGAAAAAACAAGCAACGATCGTCGCTAAAGAAGGTGTCGAAATTACGACCCCGGACCATGATGCAGATCTCACTTCTCTGGCGCCTGGAAGATCTGCATCACGAATGAAGATAGCATGGAAGATGAATGACGCACAGTTCCTGAATCACGGTTGATGATCATCATTGTCTGGTTATTAGTCCAAAGGGGTTTGTCCCTGAGGGGCTATTGTTTTCGTTTTGCGATTTTGCGTCGGAAACATTAACAGTCTGAATCACATTTCAAAATGTTGCCACCAAATATTGCAACCTTGTAATATTTAAAGAAATTAAATAATGAATAATCTGCATAAACGTATACACATTTCTCCAAATGTGATAAAACAACGGTACGTAGAGCCATCTAATTTTGAATAACGTACGTTTCCCCCCGAATATGCGCATCTGGAAGCCCGAATTCGGAATTTTTTTTATAATCTATTTCATATTTTGTAAAACTTTAACGAATTTCTGATGAACAAACTGAAACGATTTAAAAGCGGGCAATGATAATATTCTACGGGGAGAAAACGTTTTTATGTAAAGGGCGCGGAACTGTGTATCAGAAATTCAAAACATATACTCATATTAAAATTATATTGCGATATTGCTGTTGAACTGAATTTTCTGGTTTAAGTGCGAAGAACATGACATTTAATAAATAAAGGTAACACATAAAACGTTGAAAAACTCCCCTTTGGACGTAATTTAAAAAATGAAACCTTTCAGAACGTATAAATTATTTCAAGGGTTGCATTGAAATTTCAAAGAAGTATTCCGCAATTGTTTATCATTATTTTCATTGTAACTCTGCTGCCGATTTCCACTCTTCATTTACACAAAAGTACAGAGAAATGTGAGTGCTATGGGAAGGAAAAATTCAATGCATATTTTAGTTTTATATCTTCCAACTTAGAAGTAAGCATACTCAGCTGACTCATATTAGTTAAAGCAGACATAACTATATATAAGCTATTCATTATAATTGCTGAACATTACTGGCCATAATTTGTAGCTGATGTTTGCTGCAGATACACGTCTGTCAGTTTATAATTAATATATCAGGCTGTTCAATGGAAAATATAAGCGTATTTTTATAGCATAGTGTATCTATTAAGAGATTTCCAGTAATTTCTGTATTTGAGATTATAAAGTCAACTCTTACTTTACTAGAATATTAATGGATGTCTACAAGTAATTCAAAATCAAGGTTAAGAAAGGCGTTAAATAAACACATAAATATAGTATAGCAATAGTAAGCTATACTATAATTAACAGTAAAGTACAACTGAATATTTGCCCACATTTTCTAATATCTTAATCTGGAAATAAATCGATTTGGTTACTTAAATTAGTACTAAAAGCAACAAGAACACGCTACAGGAAACGGAAGAATGAGTATCACTGCAAGCGAAGACACTAAGTAATAAAAAACGTAAAAAACAAGAAAACTTTATAATGTATTTCTTCTGCCTTCATACTCGGCGCGTATTCGAGAGGTCCATGGTTCGAGTACCGGCGAGGACATTGCTCATTTTTCACGTCTTCTGCTTCCGAAATAACCTAATATCCCTACAACTTCAACCGTATCATTAAATTTAAATTCACAACAGGAAGTTGGTTATAACTTTTTTTTAAAAAATTGACCAGATTGAATATTAAAAGGTTTAATATAATGCTTATATATTTTGGATTGCGCACAGCTACATTGTGAATTCTTGTGCACACAAACACATAATATGATATCACGTGCTATCACTGGTAGTATATCAAGAAGTTGTCTTTCGCATTTTCTGTGGACAGTTATTTTCATGCTAATTTTTCATTATTCTGCAATAAAAAACCATGACTTTCTTCAGCAGAGCCTTGTTATTCCGTAACCTGGATAACCTGTTGACTGTTAAGGATATCTCAGGCTTACAGTAATTAATTGTGCATTGTCTCAAAATACGTCTGATCAAGAAATAAAGTTGATTATACTTCAAGAATACAAGTTGGGACACCATGAGAAGACAGCTCCAGAAATGTCTTAAACTGAAGCATGAGATTACGTAGTACGGTTGTAGAGACATTAGGTTATTTCGACGCATCAGACATGAAAAATGAGCAACGCCTTCGCCGAGAATCGAACCACGGACCTCTCGGTTACGCGTCCAGCATGCAGATCACTACACCACGAAGGCATGCGAAGAAGGCAGGAGAAATACCTTATATACTTCTCCTTTTAAAAGGCGACTGGGGTTTGGGGGACCCAATCGCCAAATCACGGTAGTGGAGAATCATCATCCACCACCTTTTTAGTTCGGACGCCAGTGTAGAGACATTAGGTTATTTCGAAGCATCAGACATGAAAAATGAGCAACGCCTTCGCCGGGAATCGAACCACGGACCTCTCGGTTACGCGTCGAGCATGCAGACCACTACACCACGAAGGCATGCGAAGAAGGCGGGAAAAATACCTTATACGGTCAGTTGCTACTATCGTTCGGGTAAAACCCATCCTAGTTCTTCAGCTGCAATGATAATAGTACAAATTTGCAGATAATGATCCTTATAAATCTGACAAGTGAATGTTACTGCGTATAAAATAAATGAAATAATCATGCTCTCTCGAAGATTTCAGTCGGTAGTTTCAGACTGTGAGAAATAACTAATCTAATTCTAGGAGAGCCACTTTTATGAATATATTTCTATATTGCATTCCTGACTGCCTTAGATAATACTGGAACTGATATCTACATTTAACTTAAAATTATTATTGATATGACGACCGTTAAAAAAATATAGGTAAGAGAAATAATCCATATTATAATTACCAGGGATTTACTTTTAAATGCATTTTCAAATATTTTAATCCGGAGAATAAATTAACTTGGTTACATGTGTTAAATCATTATTTGAAGTTCTCTTTCCAGTACGCAAGTGCACTCTCTTTGCCCGTCTGTTTCGTCTTTATTTCACAGTTTGCACATGGTATTTGTTTTTGTTTACACTTCTCTTGAATCTTGATAGAAGTAAATGTAAGACAGAAAATTTATTGCTTCAAGCTTAATTTTTTTTATCTTGAGCAATTTACGTTTAATGAATGATTTAACATTGTTTATGTATTTCAAATTATGTAAATATAAATTACGTGCTTTTGTGGATAAACACAACTGTCAAATGTTGTGACATTATCAGCTATCATCATTGTTACTCCTTTCCTTTTTTTTTCGTATTTTGCATATAAAATTTTGTTTCACGCAGAAAGTTTATTTTCCATCATTAGACAATACAAGCAAGTAACTGAAATACGTATCCATTTACATGCCTCACCAGCCATTGCACTACATGCCTCACCAGCCATTGCGTGTACACAATGAGCGATGTATAATTCAGAGAGAGTTCTATTTGCATCATCTGTCTAAGTCCGAACGTAAGACGTGACAACCGCCAGTGGTGGCAGAGCTTGTGATGCGGCTTTCACCAAAAAACGGTAGCATTCAGCACCAGAACGACACCGTGGGCCCCAGGAAGGCGATGTTAATCTAAATAGCTAGTGTAAAAAGCCTTTATGTACTTACTCAGAGTAAATAACAGGTGGCCTATGCACTTATGACTAACTAAACCTAACTCATTATTATTTCTGAACACATTTATTGCTGATGTATCTTAATATTAGTTTCAGTATTTCTATATATGACCCGTCTCATGAGTAAACGTGAAAGATGTAATTTAGATCTTAAGCAAAAACACGTAGGCGATATTCCGCGAATAAAAACGACTGGTACTGGCGGATTGGTGGTTTAGAGTTGTAACTCTTCTTTTGCATAGCCGCTCTGTATAAGTTATTTACTGTGAAGAACAGCTCAGTTTCAATCAGAAATCCAATAAGAACACATTGAAAAAGAGGAAAGCTCGGAAATGGATTTGTATGTTTTACAAACTCTCTGAGTGTGTACTTTTGCACACATCTTTTCGTCACCTGAAACGATTTATTGAAGAAGTTGATAAATGCCACAACTGAATAAAAAGTGTGATGAACATCTTTTTAACAAGATACTTGTCCATCTGACTATCATAAAGAGTACCGACGGGAATATTTGCGAGAATATTCAGAATTTAGTCAAATGTGCTACAAAACAGAGAGACCATTTACGAATCTGCATCAGTCAAAATGTACACGTAAGGCGGATCGCAGTGAAATTTCTTCTGGGAGTTAATACTGACTGGGTGAACAAAGTTCTTTCTAAATGTTTTCGCTTTTGTCCATATGAAATGAATAATTTCCTAACCTGTTTTCAGATTCGAAATGCAAAATCTACTTAAAACACTGGAACTCTTTAACCATTAATGAATTAAAAAATTAATTAAAAATACTAATTTTAAAATAACATAGAGGAATGGATTCACTACTACGGTTTTAAAAATCACAGTTTAATGCTTCCCACTTTTGTATTAATTGTTAAATTTAGGTGTTTATATGCAATTGTAAACCATGCGATTTACAGTCAATATATGCAAAATGCAAACTATTAGACGTCTTCCAAACTTCAGACCGTTGCAGAAGCTTTAAACGAAAATAGCCGCAATTAATTTTTGAGTACCTGACATGACAGAGTTGCTTTAAAAGCAGTCAAAATTCAATCTAATGAACTAGGTAGTCAAGAATTCCTATGACTGAATTTAT
This sequence comes from Stegodyphus mimosarum, assembly GCA_000611955.2. NCBI lineage: Eukaryota > Metazoa > Arthropoda > Arachnida > Araneae > Eresidae > Stegodyphus > Stegodyphus mimosarum. The sequence continues at coordinate 470,304 of KK116018.1, forward strand.
GTAAATCCTCTCTTACATCACTCCTATCTTAATGTCATCGATGGAATGAAAGGTCTTTATGCATTTCAGAGGAATAATACACATATCCCTTTTCTTCAGGAAGAAAGATGATTCTGCTATAGGTAAACGATAGGTATTTCGATTGTTTGAGCATATTACATTTTTGCTCATGTCCATATCTTTTCAAAATGTTTTATCTCATTTTGCAGAAAATGTTTTATTGTATATAATTTTAGTTAACAAACGAAAACCAAGGACATAATATTGATAGAAGCGACAACAGCAATACCACTTTTGGTATAAAATTATGAAATCTGGCTTTAAAACTCATCTAGAAAATTCAGAATAGAATTTAGCTTAATTGACTGAAATAAATAAATTTTATTAACTATTTAAAGTTTTAAGAAATTCCAATTCAACTGGTATTTAAATATTTTAAAGGCCTTAAAATATAACTCTGATACATATACATAAATTTGTAAGCAAATATTTCTGTGTAGATTATGTTAATTCATGCTTTTGGAGTACAACGAGACGAGTACATAACGAGAGTTGAAAAGCTTATACACATTCTTTCTTATTATTAGAAAATTTCTGCTATTTCTTTTATGAAACGTAAGAGTGGAACAAAACCCACAGCAACAACAAAACATAATTTAAATCAATAAAAGAAAAAAATGCTAATTAAAGTACCCAGAATGATTATGAACGAATGCTAGATTCGAATTAAGGTAAAATTGAGTTAACAGGATAATTACATCATGCTGAAAAAATTACTTTAAATTTTCGACTGTCGGAACAAAAAATAACTTATAGAGAGTCTCAGCTATGGAACGAACAGATAGAGAATATGCAGTAATAAAACATTTACTACGATTACTTACACTTATATACTTTAAGCCATTTTTGTTTGAAATTTGCCTAATTTTAAAATTCAAGCCGACTTACTCCTTCCTTATAAGTACTAGAGAAACAAATGTGTGTATTTGCAGCCACAGCGTCGTTTTCCTAATCTAATTTCAACATTGGACTATTTTTTATATCACTGTATTTATTTTCCTTAGCTCTATAATCAAAGTTTCTATTCCTAAAATGTATTTCGTTTGATATGAGAAAAAAATAAATGGAAAGGGAAAAGACATAATTGCTTATTTTCATCAATCCCTATTCCTATCAATGAGAATGAAATGGTTGCTGAACAGATTTAGATATTACAGCTGCCGAAATGGAGCAAACAGAACAAGCATCGGGAAGATGAGACATTCCCGTTTCTATGCAAGTCGTAATAACCTGAAAGCTCCTGTCACGCACGGATTTAACTCTCTTAGACTGGTGTAATTTCCCATTCCTAGCAACTTTAGAAAGCTTGTCACATACGGGCACACTGCCATGTTTCTTCGTAAGGCCAAATCATTGTGATTTAGCATTCCCGTTCGGAGATTATCCATCCGTGTCCTATTCATTAGGTGGATAGAAATCCCGAATGTGAGAGGAATACACTAATAATTATAAAAGCATAGCAGAGCAGTCAAAAGATCACGTAATGCTACTGCATGAGTGGTTTCTGTGAAAGAATTCTATTACTTGGAGCTCTGCCATCGCGTAGCCATTCGACTGCAAGAACTATTGTTCGGGAATTGCAGTATCAGGTATTTGCGATACGAGAATTAGATGGGCTGCATATTAGAGCAAAGCAGCGTAATGCATCATGGGCTCTGAGGATAAAAGTTTCCATTCATTTCTTTGCTGTTTTCAAACACATAATCCTTCAAGGATTATTGTTCTGGGGTTATGAAAGATGCTTATCATTAGCAGCAGTAAGAAAAAAAAGTTTCGAACATAATTCCATACTTCCCTCTAAAAATTATTAGAAGAATGCATTTATCAACCACAAAACAAAATACGAAATAAAAAAAAATTTCTAACGTTTAATTCTTTCTTTTGCTATTTCAGATTGGTTATTTTAAAATTCTTACGATGCGTTGAACATATTTTTTTCTATTTACTCGGTTATTCTTGAATGCAAATCTAGTTTTCTTTTTCAATTGCCAAATGCAATGCTTAAAATTTCATTGATTATTAATAATCATTCTTTCCTCAGAAAAATTCTATAAGTAAATAAGCTATTAATCCTTTTCGGAATTCCTTATATTTTTCTGCTCCAATTATTACTACAGATTATATTCCATTATTTCTACGTTTTAATCCACACTGTTTTTCTGACTAATCTCATTTGTTTGACCTCATCAGAATAAGCCAATTCATTGTGGCAAGGAGTACAAGACTATGCCTGTCGTTGGCAACAGCCTTAGGTACCATGTAGGTGACAGTATTGCTTTCCCCAGTTCCACCCCAGTTTTGAGTGAAAGCACCTCGTAGGGTGTGTGCGATGGCCTCCCACTCCTCTTCATCTATCCCCAAACCACACGAGAGTAACTCTTCGAGAGTAACACACGAGAGTTAGTGACTTTGGCTCACCTTATAAAAATCAGTATTATTTGTATTTGCAACTTTTCACAGGACTAGTTTCGATGGTTTTATTGCACCATCATCAGGAGCTGCCAAAGTGCAAATGAACGAGTTAAGATATAGTGATAAGACTGTATCTTATCTTGCTCATTTGCACTTTGGCAACTCATGATGATGGCGCGATAAAACCATCTAAACTAGTCCTGTGAAAAGTTGCAAATATAAAGCTAATTTTTCTTGTTTGACTTCTAAATAAATATACACGCTTTCTCCGCTATTCGAACTCGGCCACTACCATTGAGATAAAACACAGAGATTCGTATAAGCTTTGTAACCACATGAAATTTTGTTTTACATTGAATGTATAGTATGAGATGCCAATTCCATAGAACACATTTAGAAAAAAGGAGGTTTAGCAAAGAAGCTAAACTGCGCAAATAGCCGTCCCCTAGCAGTGACGCAGTAACTCTGCGCGAGGCCTTATTCATTCCGTCGGTGGCAAATGGTCCATTCGGTACGGTAGTCAAAGCTCCTAACCACTATTCCGTTTGGGCGGCTTAATCCACACTACAAATTTTTTTCTTCTTTGATACTGTACTTTTAATTTTAAGGTTTTTAACGGAAATTTAAAGTTTACTATATTTTTTTAAAATTATTTTCTGTTTTCACGAAGCGAAGGTCATTTAACATTGATGAGTTTTTACATATATGCATAAAAAATTGGGAAAATGCTTAATGTTAAATATACAAAAAGAATTCTCAGTTACATACTCTCTTTTATCTTTCGTCATATGATGAAACATGTGGATGCCTAAATGTACACTTAGAAAGAGTAAATTCCAGTTAATGAGTAAAAAGCAAAAGAATTTATCCATGAATTATCTAATCTTCTAGAAAGTATGAAAGGAGTTGAAAAGGGATGACATTCATATATTCTAATTTTATTAGGATTTATTATAGTAAAATTAAATAATTCTGATATAACTTTCATATATTCAGTAACAGCCTAAAAAGTGTGTGTTATTTCTTCGCAGTATTCAGGTCAAGAATTTATATCACACACTTTTGGTTCAATTAAAAATCAGAACGGACACTCAAATTAAAATGAAGATGGTATAAAGTGTTTATCGAGTTTCTGGTAATCATTAGCTTCCACATCTTATTCCGAAATGTCAGAAGAATAATATAGATGTGTTCTCGGTAGCGTGTGTTTCATCATTTCTTTGACTTTACCGCTTACGTTTGCAGCAGCCATCTATTTCCGTGCTCGGACCAGTAATCGGAACTCCATCTAGACTAATGGTCATTCAATTGCACATGATTGGTGAAGACCGTGGGCAAGACCTTTTTTTCTTCAACTTCTTGATTGATGACTTTTGGAGAAACGGTTGATAAGACAGATGGATGTTGAATTGGAGCATTTTCTCATTCTCTTTGGATTTCGAAGTACAGTTCCTTGGAAATATCAAGATTTATATTTGAATGAAACTCGTGTCACAAAAATTGTCAGCCTTCAGAATAAAATATTTTTTTCACGTATCTGTATCTTTCAACTTTGTATTTTGCATTTAGATTATATACGTAACACAGATGCAGAGATATATGGCTAGCGATAATTATTATTGACAAAATTTCCCTGGAAATTTATCCAAAGTTTCTAAAGGTTTCTTAGTAGTTAAAAGTTTTTGTCATCTCGTATCACATTTCTTAATTTTCTTCTTGCATTCCAACTTACTAAAGTACAGCGACGTAGTAAATAGATATGGAAGTTTAATAACTTAATAATATCATTCATCTGGCAACTTTAATTTGATTTCCGTGTATTAAACTGGTAAGGATTAGAGTTAAAAATTAAAAGACTAACAGACGAATTTTATGTGATGTATTTATTCATTATCAGTTATCCATAAACACAGAGCCGGTATAGTAAAAATGGAATTCATAAAAAAAAAAAAAAGTTTTATATTCTTAAATAATTATCCTTAGCTTGCAGCAAACAAATTATCATACACTAACTTGCATTCATAAATATGAATGCCTTTATTAAATAAATGAAGATGAGGAACTTATAATATAGTCAAATATTAATTAATTAATTCTAATTTCCTGAGTTCTGTTAAACCTGATATAATAAAAGAATGCTTTTTTGTACATCGTACAACTACGTATGTTGCATTAATTGACGTTTCCTCTACGTATGTTTTATTTACCAATTTAAGTAATACTTTCAACATAAATAAAATATTTAAAACTTTGGCCAAACCTCTTTTGGCTTCAAACAAACAAAAAAACTGTTCTGTTTCAAATAGCACTTATGGTCATTTTACTCCTACAATATCTACTATTTACATTTTAAAATAAAAGCTCTGCCTGGTTTTAAGTGAATTTTAAGATACATTAATACCTGAAAATAAAATATGGAATGGTTTGAGGAAAAACCCAAACTAGACTCTACTTTACTAAATGTCATAAGTAGATCTTAACATTAGAGGTTACGAGACTTACGATGAGCGCATAAAGCTAATCTTCATCAAGTTTCCCAAGTGCGAGAAGAATACGCAAGGTATAAGTAATCATTTTCAAAACCAAAACAGAAATGAAGCACTGAATGCGCTTCTGAGTAAAACATAAAGTAAGCAACTACTGAGATAATATAACGGACCCATTACCAAAAGTATAAATCTCGGGAAAACACAAAAACCTGTAAATCAAAGAAACAGACAGTAAATATTGGGTATTGCTTTCCATGCATTTTAGCATTTGGTTTCTAAACGTATTCCTTTTTAAAAGATTTTTAATTAAAAATCTCAATGCCTTAAGAGAAAAGCAGAATTTCTTGATGCCTGATATTGAGCTAAATGGGAAAAAAAGGGTAATTTAATATCAATAAAAACCTATTATTTAAAATCAGATAACGCCTGTCTTGTACATTAGGCTTATAACTAGAGGCAAATCTCAGGGAATGCGTTATGCACAGCTTCATTAAAAAATTGTCTTATATTTTTAACTTACCAACAAATGCCAACACACGGATTGGCTTGCAGCGATTGACACGATCAATCTTGATAAGCCAGTGTAGTATGCGACACCTCTGTTTTAATAACTGGAGTTGTTTAATGGTTTTATGCAGTGTTTTAAATTGCAAAGTAGCTTCAAAGACGGAAAATGTACCTGAATATGACAAGCATTACCCTCTAAAATCTGAAACGAATCCAGGCATTTGTGATTATATGTCAGAAGACGATCCACGATACTGTAGACATTATTAGTGTGTCAAGCGGAGCAGTGCGGATTTTGCTAGCATAATTGGACATTGGCGCGTCACTGCCAAGATTGTCCTTCCTATCTGCTTGCCTGTGAGGAGAATCATTGTATGTACGTTTAGCGTGTCGGATATAATCATCCTTTATGTCTTGGTTCATTCTCGCTGACGTTATTCAGTATATATCGCAAAAGTTGTGCATAGGCTTACTTAAAATACCCTCGATGCCAAATTTCAGCTACGATAGGAATATTGGGAGCAATGCATTGTGGGCAAGGTGAACGTTTCGACGCAGATGCTGTTCAGCTTAGTTAAGTAATGTATTTCACTTCAACAAAACTAGCCCAAAAATGTTTTGAAATATCCTTGTATTTTCAGCTCCAAGATTTGGAACATTATGGATTGCAAAATACTTAAATGATATCCATGACCGTAGAAATTTAAAGACATCAAGAGCAGATACTTTTTTAAGTGTTAAATCGATTCAAACAAAATTCTTTTCTATTGTGATCATGTTAATAGCACTATTGTACTAAAAATGTAAATACAAAGAAACAATCAAAGAAAAAAAAGAGAGAGAGAGGGATGTCTAGAGTGCAACATTTATAATAGGATAGGTTACAAATATGTATATAGTTATTTATCAGGATCTTGGAACTTGTAGTATTTAAGCTGTGCTTTCATCTAAACTGAAAACTTTCCAAACAGGCATTGTTACCTTGCGATAGAAGAACAGATTGTGTGCCTGTTTCTTTGTGTAATATTTTGTCTTTTATATTTTCTATTTCTTCCATCTCCCATTTTAAACATTTTCCAATTTTATTAAACAAGGAAAAAAAGCAAAACAAGGAAAGAAATTCATAAAATTCGTGAAATAGCAAAATCTGATCTGATCCCTTAAAGCAGCGGTTTTGTCCATTTCTAGTACTAAGTAGTCAACAAGAACACTGATTCTTGTTTTTTACCATTCTGAAAACTCTTTAAAGGGAATAAAAATTTCTGTGGTTTTGAGATTTTCATAATTAGTGAATGAACAAAGAACAAACCAAAAAAAGATAATAATTATGATAGAGCTTTATTTTGACATCGAAATCAGAAAATAGTAAGTAAATAAGTTAAAAACCAAACGATTCTTTAAAAAGGTTTAACGCGTTCTCATATACTGAAAATTAAAAATTGAAGAGAGGTTTTTTAAAAAAATTTTAATCTGAGTTTGTTTCATTGATTCTATTAAAACTAAAAATAATTTTCACAGATTTTATTTTACCAGAACCGATTTAATAATGTAAACACATTTTTCATTTTCATCTGAAACTGAATATTCGACAAGTAACAGAAACAAAAGCAGACCGATAACATACTACTAGCTAAATATAACCACTCTATAACAAAGGGGGGGTAAGAAAAATAACGAACAGAAACAAAGCACATAATGTCATCTAGGTATTGAAAATAGAATTCAAAATAATCCGTTTATACATGATTGGGTAAAATGGCTTAGAATAGCCTAATACGAATAGAATTTTATGGAGCATGGATAGCGTCAAATAAATCTAATTTACCATCTGGGAAAGTTTCTCGGACGATTTTGGCAGAAGCAAATTTGAGTGTATAGTTTGCAAGCAAAAAGTGCTAGAAAAAGTTTAATTTATTTCCAAAATAGATTATTTATGAAAGGATTGATTTAATTCCGAAATGGCATATGATTTATTTTTGAAATGGCAGAGCTTTTGGTTTAACAGAACCGTTTTCAGTAGTTTCAGCTAAAACAAAATCTACGCCAGTTATTGTGGTGTACTTAGGTTTCAGAGCTAGCTAGAAAAATATTAACACTCAGTTTTAAAACCTAATATGTTTACAATTATAAATCACTAAAATCACTATTTCATTTGAATCGTTCTAAAAAAGCAAATGGCATGAATCTTTAGAAATGGATTTTGTTTCTTATCACTAAAAGATGTACATGGCTACCTTAAAATCCAAAAATGAGAATATTCTAATAACAAATTGTTAGGAGTGCTAAACTGAATCAAAACATTACTTAGAATTTGAAATTTGGAAAGAGCAAATGATACGGCAATTCTAGGAAAGAAATAATAACTTAAAATCGCCCATAGTACAAGGAAATTCTGGGAAACGATCGAAACTTAGCACGGAAGGAAATAAACATGTTTGTTTAAGATATTTTCTTTCAACATTCTGCAATCTATTCTCTCAGAATTAAAAAAAATAATTTTTGCTTGCCGGTACTTTTGATAATAAGAAGCAATAGCATAACTTGTTTTCCTTCTGTTCGTCGTTTCAAATAGGGTATAAGCTTTCTGGTGAAAAGGATAAGAAATCAAAAGCGTATTTGAATGTTTCCTGCATATTAAATATGTTTGAAATTTAGTTAAACAAAGTGGTTCATCATTGTGCAAATGCTGCCAAAAATCAATAGAATCTCTTTTTTTTAATGTGAGGTTAATCTCTGTACAGCGTACAAATTCACCAGACGAGTTCTCATTCCATCTTTATCTATTATTACTAGAATATTGAGAACATACAAAACTTTTATTGATTTTATTATTACTACAACATTTAGCTACCAGCTTCAGTATTAGTAAACCTCTAGGTAAATTTTAAACAATGTTAACAAACTTTTCTTAAAATTCATCCCTTATCTTCGCTCTTAGAGCACATGAAAGATAATCAAGAATCAATTAGCAGGTAATTAGACTAAACCTTACAGTTTTACCGATGTTTAAAATCATTTTTAGGCATCAAAACATTTTTCCAGAACTAAAATTTATGTAGCATGAGACATTGTTAGGAAGACTAAACTTCCTAACCTCTTTTTGAAAGAGCTACAGATCCTAAAATAAAATAGTCTAAACTGTTTTATGAACCTTAAAGAATATCTGCTATTTTACGTTATTCATTCCTTCACGGCAACACAAACCCAAGTTTCTTCCCCTAGGTAGTTTGCTAATAATAAATAATTTTACTATACTCATATTACAAATCTATGTTAACATCTAACTGAATAGCATTAAACAGTTATGATTCCAATCTGGGGGGGAGCGAAGTCGGAAATTATAGGAAATTTAAGATATTCCTTGACTATGAAAATAGAAAGTATATGATCAGCTTATATAGCGTCTAGGACTTCTTTACTGAAACAATAATGAATGGCACTCTAAAGCTGAATAAAATTGGCAATAAATATTACTACGGTTTAAGCAGAATCTAGCTGGAAGGTTTATCAGACTGAACTGATGCATTTATCAGTTTGTAAAAACTGATAAATTTATGGAATAATTATAATAGCATTTCATTGGGTAATTCTCTGAAAATTATATTTATATTTTCTTCTAACACTACATAGAAATCTCTTTTTTATGTTTCAAATAATCCTCTGAAATGCACTTTAGGTGTGTCTATCATAAACGCGATGACTCATTGTATCGTCAAATGTTTCTATTCCGTAACAATGCATGTATAACCTCGTGCGTTGCATGATAGCTATGTTTGCAAAATGGAATTTTTCATAGGAGCACACATAAATAAACAAATATATTTTCTCGAAAATTTCGCGGAAATGAAAATTGCCTAAGTTACATCACGAAATCAAATAAAAATTCTAGGCCAAGACAGCGGACATCCTGCTTTAACGGAAGAAAATCAAGGCTATCATTTGCAGCCTCAAGAAATTGATTATGACCTTCGGCCCATGGCCTATTTTTTATATTTCAACCTATCCATGAACTCCGACGAAAGCTTTGCTTCATCTGATAATACATGTCAAACAAAACAGGATTTGAAAAAAAAAAAACTATGAGAGGCGTGGTTTGTTGTCTATGGATCTTAACAATTTATTCACAATTGCAAGCACTTCTGAATTGCAGCTCATACTCAAGTTTTTGAAAACAACATTTAGGAATCAATGTGGACTCTAGATGAGAACATGCTGCACTGTATTGTAAATGACAGTGAAATTCTTTGGAAGGACAAACTAGAGCAACACACTGCATCAACTTTGCGAGAGTTTCTGTGATGAGTCATTTGCTGTTTCTCACATTATGTGAAAGAATATGGATCAAGTCCGCTGAATTCACTATGGTCAAGAGATAGCAAGTGCCTGTCGCTGGGCAGGGACTTGGATCCTTACTTGTTGAAAGTCTGAATTGTGCCTAGCTCCATCCTAATTTTTATGGCGAATTCCCGAGTAGGAACGAAGCCAGAGGAACTCCTAAGCTTGTTCCTTACGATCAATCTTTTGAAAGCATTTTGGACGTTTTCACTACACCTACTCCGTAAGATACTATACAGAAGAGGTGGGCAAAAGCCGGCCTGCGGGCCGGATACGGCTCTTTTGCTTACTTTATCCGGCCCGTTGAAAAATCCTGCATGCAATTTTTTTAATCTCTTATATGCCGTAACAGCCTCTTAAAATATATCTTATTTAATCTCTTATATATACGTCTTATTTCTTAATAATAATAATAATATAATAATAATAATAATATAATAATAA